>BSBM01000269.1:21432500-21987500 GCA_027924585.1 Larix kaempferi | reverse complement strand
TTAGGGTTATAGTTTTTTATCCTAAATTTATCATATTCACTATATTTGGCCCGAAGTACAAATAATTAACCCTTAATTAAATAACAAAATAACAGAGACTTGATATGGATAGAATGTTGGTTTCCATAACTCTTTCACAAGGAAAATTATATAATAATATGAGTCAACAACATACACAATGATTTTGAATTCAAAGCTTAACCAACCAAGAAACCTTTCATTTCAAACAAGTTCATATATACTCAAGGTCAAAGTACAAGAATACTCTCATGACCAAGTGGTATACAATGGATTATGGAAGAACCTCGAAACCGCAAGGACCTAAGTGGAAATTGAGTTCAAGTACTTAGCATTTAAGGATTTTTATATTTTTATAGTACAATCAACGTGTAAGTTTTTCACACTATAATACTTATTTGATGCCATCTCTCACCTAAGTGTTATCTCAAGGTAGTCCTTGGCTAATATGTCAAGGAAGGGAACAAATGACTTTGTATACTTAAATACTTTACCATGATAAGTAGCCTAGGAGCTTTCATAATGAAGATAGTACCACGAAACAGTTGCTCTAGGAGGCCATGTAACCAACGAATACACTTGCACAAAAGTAAGAAGGATAGGTAAGCAAACTTTGCTTAATAAACACTTAAACCTCTATGTAACCATACAACCTCAAACTCAAAAGCAAATATGTGGCCTTATATTTGTAAGTTGTTAACTAAAAATAGTTACTATTCCTTTTGCTTTGGATCTTAAGTTTCTAAAGTAACTTACAAAAAGTTATATTCATGGGAACATTACATTATAGTATCAAAGCAAGGTTAAAATACTTAAAAAAAGGTTATGTTCATGGGAACATTACATTATAGAATCAAAGCAACGTGAGAATACTTGTTAAAAAACACTTATAAAAAATATATGTGTCAACACATTGAATGATTAATGATACATGGAATGATTAAGGGAAAAAGTAAATGAAATGACTAAATACTTTACAATTTCAACAATCCGGGATCAGCAATTTCCCATTTGTATTCATTGGAACTTAGTACCGTAAGGACACGAGAAGAGCTCGAACGAATGTGACAAGTTTTGAGTGAGGAAGACGATCAAAATCAAGTAGTTTGAACGAAAGAAATTATATTCCAATTTATTTATTTATAATGAATTGTTTAGTCCGAGTACCAAATTTTTTGTGTTAATCAATATTAGTAACTTAGGTTCAAACTTAAATATCTTAAATCCCTAAATTAAATTAAGGTCAATTCATAAAAGCTACGAGTTAATGTTCAAACTCAAATATCTTAAATCCCTAAATTAAATTAAGGTCAATTCATAAAAGTTATGAGTTAATACTAAATTAGAGTGAAATGATGGAAGCCATGGATGCTTTTACATATAAATCATAAATCCTATATTAAATTAGAGTGATGAAATTCATTAATTTCTATATATTATAAAGTTTTAGATTAAATTGATGAATAAATAAAAAAAATTCACAAACATAATTTTATGTATTTATGTATTTTAAAAATATCATAAAAATTAAAATATAATTATTATTATAATAATAATTCATTAATTTAAATTATTAAGAACATCCCATTCGGATTTTACTATAGCTTTGCTCCATATTGTTGATGTATATGTAACTTCAGAATGTATTTCATCAGTATATTATATATATATATTTATTGTACCCTTATAAGAGATGTGTTATTCCTCTATAAGGAAGTGTCGTCATGTGGATTGACAAGTGTCGCAAGTGTGTGTACTTGCCGATGGGTTATTAGACCACCTTATGGGGTCGGCCCTAATTAATATATAATATAATGTGGATGTACTCAAGTAGACAAGTCGGCCCCAGTAGGTCACTGGGCAAAAAGGTGAGTATAAATAGAGATAGGAGATCTCTATTTTACTCACTCGGAAAAGCATCTATCTCTCTCTCTGAAAAGTAGCGCACTAGTGAGGAGGAGGAGGATCATCTGCTAGGAGACTATCTCAGTGTTATTTGGTTGTATTTTGGTTGAGCCATTGCTCTCTCTATCTCTGAGGAAGTTGTGGGGTTTTTCACCTTAGGGTTTTCCCCACGGAAACTCTGTGTCTCTTGTCTCTATGCTTTTGATTCTTGTGATGCTTGTGATGCTTGTCATATTATGATTGTCATGCATTGATATATTGTAGATGTTATTCTCTCAGCAAAGATCCTATAGTATTGTGATTTAATACTGAAAATTTAACATGGTATCAAAGCCTAACTGAGAAGAAGACATTTTTGCAGTGACGAAAGCTTGTATTCCTTGTTTATTGGGTTTCTCTCCACAGATTTTTGAAATTCAGTATAGTAGATTTGATCTACTCATCAAGGCGCATCTTTCTGTCCAATCAGATTTCAGTTCTGAGCATTTTCAGTTTTGGCCCTAAAAATTAGGGTTTCCACAAAATTAGGAATTTCTGGAAACTGAAGGTACAGCTGGAAGCTCCTTGCAAAAATCGAAGGTTTGAGCATTGGATCGAGATTTTTGGCTGGGTAGATCTCCGGGAAACTCAAACCCTAATTCAGGGCTCTCCCTAGTGAACCCGGGAGGACAAAAAGGCAATTCTGAAGGGCAAGACTTTGCTGATCTCAAATTCTGAATGTACTAGGCTGATCAGCTCTCCAAGGCGCATCTTTCTATCCTTTCGGAATTTTGAAATTCACATTTTGAATTTTTAGGGTTTCTCTGACAAACCCTAATCTGGGACCAGATCCAGTTTTCAGCACTTCAAGTGGTAAGTTCTAAATCTTTTCTATTTCCATTTGAAGTACTCTTAAAGATGTCTCTTCACACCAAGCTTGAGGATAAGCTTGAAGGGGCTGATAACTTCCGAGCCTGAAAGTATAGGATTGGGCTAATCCTGGAAGAGAATGAGATGGACTCATATGTGAAAGAAGACATCCCTATCCCAGAGGATGAAGAGGCCAAGGTATTGCACAAGAAGAACTTGGTCAAGGCAAAGAGAATCATTGCTGATTCTATCAAAGATCATCTCATACCCCATGTGTCTTCTCTCAAGACACCCAAAGAGATGTTTGAATCTTTGACCAAGCTATTTGAAGGAAAGAACATAAATCGGAAGATGACCCTGCGGAACCAATTGAAAGCAGTAAAGTTTCGGAATGGAGAAACCATTCAATCTTACTTTTCAAGGGTCTCTCAGATCAAGGAACAATTAGAAGCAGTAGATGAAATGGTGGAGAATGGTGAGGTGGTGATGACTACTCTAAATGGCCTACCTAGGTCATGGGATTCCTTTATTCAAGGAATTTGTGCAAGGAAGAAATTGATCTTGTTCAACAGATTGAGGGAAGAATGCTCTCAAGAAGAAGCTAGGCTTATAGCTCGTGAGGAAAAGATGGGAGGAGAAGATCAAGCTCTTGCAGCCCACACCAAAAGAAGCAAAACCAAGAAGGATCACCCTCACCCCAAAAGATTCCATCAAAAGAGTAAGAAGGACCTAAGATGCTTCACATGCAATGAGAAGGGTCACTTTGCTTCAGATTGTCCCAAGAACAAAAGGGATAATAAGAACAACTCCAGTAAGAAGAAGAAAGGCAGCAAAAGAAGGTTTCATGCTCATGCTGCCGAAGATGATGAACCTCCAAAGAAGAAGGCTAGGGCAGAAAGTAGTAGTGATGATGACTCATCAAGTGAAGAAGAATATGTTCTAATTTCCTCTCTTACAGGTACCATCTCCCATGGATGTAATGATTGGTTGATTGATAGTGGGGCTTCCAAACACATGACTGGGTTCAAGGAATCATTTGTGAACCTTTCTGAACATGAATCACCCCATAAGGTGAAACTTGGGGATGATTATCAATATCCAATCAAAGGAAGTGGTGAAGCCTCTTACAACTTAGATTCTGGAAAATCTCTGAAGATGAAGGAAGTCCTCTATGTACCTGGGCTCAAGAAGAACTTACTCTCCATCTCTGCTCTAGATGCAAAAGGTATGAGGGTTGCATTTGTTGATGGCCAAGTACTAATGTGGCCAAAGGGAAAGACTATAGATGATGCAGTAGTGATTGGAGAGCAAGAGGGAGGCTTGTATAAATTAAAGGGTCAATCTGAACATGCCATGGTACATGAATCCATGGAGCCAAGTGAACTTTGGCATAGGAGATTTGCTCACATGCACTATAGAGCACTTCCAATTGCAAGCAAGGCTGTAGAAGGTCTTCCTGAAATCAAGACCAAACATGAAGGGGTTTGCAAAGGATGTGCAAAAGGTAAGAACATTAAGAAGGCTTTCCCAAGCAGTGAAAGCAAGGCAAAAGACATCCTGGAAATCATCCACTCAGATGTATGTGGCCCCATGTCATCCTGTTCCCTAAGTGGGTATGTTTACTATGTATCATTTATTGATGACTTCTCCAGGAAGACTTGGGTATACTTCTTGAAGGGCAAAGATGAGGTGCTTGATAAATTCAAGGAATTCAAAACCTTGATGGAGAATCAAACTGACAAGAAAATCAAGACATTCAGATCTGACAATGGTGGAGAATTCACCTCAAATGACTTCAAGAAGCTTTGCAGTGATTCAGGGATTAAGAGGGAGTTGACTGCTCCTTATAATCCTCAACAGAATGGAGTTGCAGAAAGGAAGAACAGAACCATCATGGAAGCAGCAAGGGCAATGTTGCATGACCAGGATCTTCCTATGCATCTATGGGAAGAAGCAGTTAGAACAGTTGTATATGTGCAGAACAGAACTCCCCACAAGATATTGGACAACAAGACATCAGAAGAGGTCTTTTTTGGGTTCAAGAATATTGATGTCAGCAAAGATGAATATAAGGATAGGTAATCCAGGAAGCAAAGATCAAAAGGGAGCACACTCCAGCAGCTCCTACAAGGATGCAGATATTCAGAGGGAGTTGACCATCTTCCTACATTCCACAACAAAAAGGTGTAGAAGAAGCTACTTCAGCAGCTCCTACCAGGAAGCAAAGAATCAAAGGGAGTCCACCCAAACAAACAAACAAAGATAAGTATTTCAATTATCATTTCTTGCCTATTTTGTTTGTTTAATAATATTATGCTTATGTTCCTAGACTTAGGAGATGTATTGTGCATATTTGAATGATTGCATTAATGAACAGTATACTACTAATATGCATATGATGGGTAAGTGGCTTATGGCACTGTACAACATTCCAGTGCTACTTATCTAGAATGAAACCTCTTTGCTGACATGTTGGGAGTAGTGCAAACTCTTAACAATGTTCTGGTAGAGACTGGAAGGCATCTAGAAATTTGTGGAACATGGATAAATGTTGTATTGAAGCATTGGCTAAGATAACTGCATGACTGCATGACATATTTCTTTATGTGTAAAGAATTTGTTCTGAAAAATTATGAGATGTTTCTAATCATGCAATTTAACTTGTTTTGTAGGAAAGACCGTATATCTTCACCTACAAAAGGACTACAACATTTGTTCCAGCAAGAAAGATATCTATTGAAGTTCCCAGGATCTGGGATGAAGAAATGGAATGCCATGATCCATAGATCATGAAGAAGATGTTTGGGATGCAGTCCCAAGACCTAACAGGGAGTCATATGAATGCAGATTGAAGAAGGCCTTGTATGGCTTGAAGCAAGCTCCCAGAACCTGGTATGGTAGGATGGACAGTTTCCTATCTAGCTTGGAATTTACCAAGAGTAAAGCAGATTCCAATCTTTACTACAAGGTTGAGGAAGGGAATCCAGTGATTCTACTCCTATATGTGGATGACCTATTTGTGACAGGAGATGACAGAATGATTGCAGATACCAAGAGGAAGCTTGCAGCTGAATTCGATATGAAAGATTTGGGAATGATGCACTATTTCCTAGGTATGGAGGTGTGGCAGAATGCAGGTGGGATCTTCCTTGGTCAAGGGAAGTACACAGTAGATATCCTGAAGAGATTTGGGATGATGGATTGCAAGGCCATGGCCACACCTATGGCATCGAATCTGAAGCTTCTTTGTGATGCTTCATCTGAGCCAGTTGATGTTTCTATGTATCGTCAGATGATTGGGTCCTTGATGTACCTGACGAACACGAGACCAGATATTTGCTTTGCTGTGAACACATTGAGCCAGTTCCTGACGGATCCGAGGAGTGTTCACCTGGTTGCTGTAAAGCATGTTCTGAGGTACCTGAAGGGTACAGTGGATTATGGGCTCAGATATGAGGCGAATCAAAAGTTTAACCTGCAGGGTTATGTTGATTCAGATTGGGCTGGCAGTGCTGCAGATAGGAAGAGCACATCTGGGTGTTGCTTCAGTATGGGATCAGGTGCGATCTCTTGTTTTAGCAGGAACTAGTCCTGCGTAGCACTGAGTACAGCTGAGGCAGAGTATGTTGCAGCCTGTTCAGCTAGTTGTGAGGCAGTATGGCTACGGAAGCTACTGTCTGAGTTATTTGATCTCCCGTTGGAGGCTACTGGTATCTTCTGTGATAACCAGAGTTGTGTGAAGTTGTCCGAGAACCCAGTGTTTCATGACAGGTCGAAACACATAGAGATCAAATACCACTATATCAGGGATATGGTGCAGAGAGGAGCTGTGAAGCTCCTGTATGTTGCAACGGATGAGCAGATTTTAGATGTGCTGACAAAGCCACTAGCCAGGGTGAAGTTTGAGTACTTCAGAGAGAGGCTTGGCGTTCTTCAGATCGAGGACACTTCGAGGAAGAAGTGATGGACACATTTGCTGAAGCCATTCCAAGCATGTTGGAAGGAGGATCCTTCACATGGGTGTGGATGTAAGCGTTGGATGATGAGCATCAGGATGATGTTCTAGTTTCTGCTTGATATGATCAGTTGGATCATTTTATGTATGTACGCATCATGTTGGATGATGGATATGATCATTTGGATCATTTTTATGTATGTATGTACGCATCATGTTGGATGCTGGATATGATCAGTTGGATCATGTGTATGTATTTTTGTATATGCATCATGTTGGATGCTTGGACCATGTATCTGTATATGTATCAGGTCGATACATTGTATGATCAGGTAGATCATGTATGGTGATATGTATCATGTATTTGTATTTGTATCAGGTGGATACATTGTATGATCAGGAGGATCATGTATGATGATATGTATTAGGTATATACTTGGTGTGTATCAGGTAGATGCATTGATGATCAGGTGGATCATGTATGATGACATGCAGCAGGATGTTGCAGTGATGATCAGGATGATCATGGATGACGAGCTTCAGGATGTTGCTCCAGATGACATGCAGCAGGACGTTGCAGTGATGATGATCAGGACGATCATGAGTACATCAGGATGATGTATGGTGAGTGTCAGGTTGATACTCTGTGGCCGTGGATCAGGTTGTGCAGATGAGCATGTCTGGGAGATCCTATAGGTCGGAGTTGTGTACCCGTAACAGCTTGGGATGCTCTTTCGAGACATTGCTCTGGGAGGACATGTAATTTGTGCCCTGGGGGATCTCAGGTCGGAGTTGTGTACCCGTAACATCCTAAGATGCTCTTGCGAGGTTTTGTCCTATGGCACGTAATTTGGGCCCTGGGAGATCTCAGGTCGGAGTTGTGTACCCGTAACATCCTGAGATGCTCTTGCGAGGTTTTGTCCTATGGCATGTAATTTGGGCCCTGGGAGATTTTAGGTTGGAGTTGTGTACCCGTAACATCCTGAGATGCTCTTGCGAGGTTTTGCCATGACCACATGTAATTTGTGCCCTGGGAGATTTCAGGTCGGAGTTGTGTACCCGTAACATCCTGAGATGCTCTTGCTATGTTTTGTGGTGGACCACATGTAATTTGTGCCCTGGGAGATTTCAGGTCGGAGTTGTGTACCCGTAACATCCTGAGATGCTCTTTCGAGGTTTTGTGGTGGGGTCACATGTAATAGCGCCCTGGGAGATCCTACAGGTTGGAGTTGTGTACCCGTAATATCCTGGGATGCTCTTTCGAAGTTTTGTGACGCACGTAATAAGTCCTGAGGATTCCATAGTATGGCCAGTGATGACGAAGACCTGCAGGTGGTGGGCCTACATCCAGTATGAGAAAGGACTGGCTCTGTAGAACTTCCTATGACGAGTAGAGACAGAGATTGGACGAGATAGCAGCAGCAGTGACGATGACGATGACGATGATCCAGAGAAGAAGACTTGTCTAGCAAATCTGTGTCGAGAAATACCTTCCTAGTTAAGAGGGAGTGTTGATGTATATGTAACTTCGGAATGTATTTCATCAGTATATTATATATATATATTTATTGTACCCTTATAAGAGATGTGTTATTCCTCTATAAGGAAGTGTCGTCATGTGGATTGATAAGTGTCGCAAGTGTGTGTACTTGCCGATGGGTTATTAGACCACCTTATGGGGTCGGCCCTAATTAATATATAATATAATGTGGATGTACTCAAGTAGACAAGTCGGCCCCAGTAGGTCACTGGGCAAAAAGGTGAGTATAAATAGAGATAGGAGATCTCTATTTTACTCACTCGGAAAAGCATCTATCTCTCTCTCTGAAAAGTAGCGCACTAGTGAGGAGGAGGAGGATCATCTGCTAGGAGACTATCTCAGTGTTATTTGGTTGTATTTTGGTTGAGCCATTGCTCTCTCTATCTCTGAGGAAGTTGTGGGGTTTTTCACCTTAGGGTTTTCCCCACGGAAACTCTGTGTCTCTTGTCTCTATGCTTTTGATTCTTGTGATGCTTGTGATGCTTGTCATATTATGATTGTCATGCATTGATATACTGTAGATGTTATTCTCTCAGCAAAGATCCTATAGTATTGTGATTTAATACTGAAAATTTAACACATATCTAGACTAATACTCATAGGTTACTCATCGGTGGATTTTAATATTTCATACTTGCCGAACTTCATATTTTAATAACCCTTTAAAGTTGCAAGTTGTTGAAGCTGGGTGTATTCAGTTCAATCAGAATTTGTCATTATCAGAGGTAGCAAGCCACTTGCTTAATAATTACATTTATAATATTACAAAATTTTAAAAATTGTAAACCATATTAAATTTATTTAATTTTTAATCTATCTCAATTATATACAAAATTTTAAATTTTAATACTAATATATTTCAACTAAAATTTTAATTTTTTACCTATAGGTGTTTATATTTTAGAATTTGGGGTGGACTATCATGGAGACAAGTGTATTCTCCAAATTCCAAATAAACAATTATAAAAGAAAAAAGAATAAAAAATAACTAATAGTTGATGCATAGATAATTGACACTTTTCTTATCAACCTAAATTCACATTAAATTCTTTCTCTAACATTTCTATTCAATTTATTATAGTAGGTAGCAAGGGTTTCCATTAATGTTAAGGCTATAGAAATGGGTTTTTCCAAGAGGAATGTATTCTCCTCAATATCCCTCAAATTGGAATTTTAGTATTATTTTGTGTAAATTTTTGTTTCTTCACATTTTTCACTAGCCTGAAGTAGGCCCTGTGGTTCCAGATTTGAAACGAAGGATTTGATACCATGTGTAATATCATTAAGGTTCATTACTCCTTGAGAGGATATCATTGATTTAATTACTCCTATTGCATAATACAATTCCATTTTCTTTTGTTTCCTATTTTAGTAGTGTTTAAGCGTTCTAATACAGTTTCAATTTTCTCTGAATTTCTTGTTTTTTTAACTGATTCACATAGCTTGAAATATATTAAGAATTAAGAATCATATATCCATAGCAGCATATAATGAGTTTATAGCACCATATAAGTAGTTTGTAATTTTAGGAAAAATACCTCCAGATGAGAATGGTGAATGGTGAGGAAGTCCAACTGAAGCAAGCCTTCATATTCTCCTCATCTTGTTCATTTCCCAAAGCCGACAATGTCTATTTCCAATATAGGAATCACAGTTTTACCTCCCATCTAGCTAGGGGTCTAGCTAGATCCCTAGACCCATGAGGCCATCCAAATGGCATCTTGGCCCTCCATGCCCGAGACCCCAAAAGAAAAAAACAGTGATGCACTTGTAATCTATGTATCAATCTCCGAAGAGTTCTCAAATCTTCCAACTCCTCCAATATTCTCCCTTAAAAATATCTTTTCCCCCAAATTTCTCCCCCTTATTTTAACTTCCTTCACTATTTATTTCCCCACCTTCCTCCACCTCCTTCCATACTTTTGAACATTAAAAATAATAAAAGTATATTAAAATAATCAATAGTTAAGATACGATACAAGTCAATTCTATATACAAAATCTAATTAATGCAACATGATAATCTTACCTATAAAATCCTATATGCCCATTATTACAATAATCCTTCCCTCCCCACACAAGTTACGGAGATATTTATTATCTAATATATTAAAACATTCATTGATGTGAGTGCAAAGCTTTGTCTTGCATGATACTACTTTAATTCAATATAACATCTCTATCCATGAATTTCAAGGGAAGCATATCTTCCCATTTAAATTATATTATTATTTATCATAAAAATTAACGAAGGTAATATATATATATATATATATAATTTACCTATGTAATGTTTCAACCTTATTTAATTTTAGAAGTATCTAACATATCAATGACTCTTGTAAACCTTCTATGTATATGTATATATATTTATAAATACAAAGACATTGATCATTAGTTTAATTTTAACCAAGTCATTAGTAAATAGTTTACGATCCGAACATAATATTGCACTCATGCAAGGTGCAAATTTGTGGACAGCGTAGACACGTCTCTCACAAATACTAATAATCACACCCAATGCCTTTAACGCAAAGTTACCATATGATGAAATGAATTTTTGTAAAAGAACAATTAAATAAAGAGTTATTCATCATTCATTTATTAATTAGTATTTACAACTCTCCCTTACTCACAAGTATTCATTCAAAAGCATTAGAATTCAATTGTGTTAATACATTTAATAGTATATTCATACAATTATGAAGGTTTATAATAATGAATAACAACATCCAACCCAATATTTGGTCCCATCTATCTTGTTAAGTACTCAAAACAAACTAATGACCACTACTTCCCTCACCTAACCTCACCATCATATCCTCTACAAGAATATAGTGTGGCACTAACTATACCGAACTAACCACAGATGTAACCCGTAAGTGGAAGTGTCGACTACATTGACCAAGCTTCACCAACAAGAACCCACTAGTCGTCATCACACATATCAGGGAGCGTTCTCAACACAAGCCTCCCATGACTCTAGGTTTCAGGGGATAAAGGATGGGAAATGTCTCCACCCCCCTAATAGTACTAGGGTAAAAACCCTACATCAACCCCTATTGTGCTATCACTATTCTAAGTGTCTCATCATCTAAAAACAACTTTGGGAAATCTACCGTTCCTGTCAAAATTCACACTCACACATAGGCTATAGAATGTTGGAATTCACAATTAAATCACATGAAAATTGATATCACAAACCATATGAGTGTTTCAAATTGTAATTTCAATCATAATTACAACATATAATACACAACTATCTCATTAGTTAATCCATTTGTATGCCATCTCAATAACCACATACCTATCTCATATATAAATGTATCTAACTATTTCAAGTGATAAGATATTTCACAAACTGATATTGAAATAACCATGTATGTTCTTTCACATCATGTTACATTTGTTCTATATTCAATGTATAGTTTCAAACTAATATCTCGGTATCACCTTCCCCATCCAATTTGCATAATCAAATGACATATGTAATCATCACCATTACTAAAATAAATTTATAATTTACATTTATTATTCATACATAAGAAGGTCCATATGGTCACATAACAACAATATTAATGAGTTAAGCTAAGTCCAACACTTAATAACAAATAAAAGTGCTAAGCTAATTCTCTTTAGGGTTTAATTACCGAATGCCAAATATGGGGCCTAAAAGAACAAATTCACCAACCTTTAGAATTTAAGGGTTGTTAAAGAAGCCTTCCATCCCTTCCCGATATTGTATTAATGAACATGATGTTGAATGTTATGTTTCCATTATATCTTGTAACACTTCTTGGTTTTAATTATACCAAATATATCAAATTTATAATTACTATGGTTAATGATTTTATAAGTAATCAAAAAATGATTGAAAAGATTTTTAGTAACCAAAATGTAGAATTTATTAAATTACCAAAAAATGCCATCATTTTTTTCTCATCTAAGCATTATTCAGTAGTGCTCTATGAGAAGCATGGAGCACTATTCAAAAGTGCTCCAATGCATCTTGCGGAGCACCATTGAACAGTGCTGCAATGACATGGTCACAACATGGCTACTACAAATGGGCTTTTGCAAATCAATAAATCCATACTTACCTACCCTCTACCTATCTTAAGGGCTGATGCACAATCATGGACTCCTTTAAAGACATTTTAGATGCCACATAATACTGAAAAAACCTGGAACCTCTGAATTTAGGTGACAATTAGGGGTACTTCCGTAATGGATTTGAAGATGAAATAAAAAGACAAAAGATAGGTAATTGAATTAGCTTTCATAATATATAGCATTTATCGATAAAAAAAATTTGTGTAAATGATTATAAAATTAGTTTCTGTTAAATTGGGTTTTCAAAATTTTCAGCACATCATAACATATATGTTTGTGCGGGTGCAGTACTTATTGAGGTAAATGATTTCAATTTTGGATAAAATGTTGCAGACATATAAAGGACATATGGGCCTAGTGCAACACTATTTTTTCAAATTTTTTCATGAATTCTTTTTTATTATTATTAATTATTGAAGTCATAAAACCTTGAAATGAAAACGTTATGTGTGGGTTCAACACTTTAGGGGCAAAAATTAATGAAATCGTTGATTTCTATATATGAGATTGTAGAGCACATTCTCCTCTAGTGCACCACATAGTTTTCTTGGGAAATGGTGAAGGCAATCAAAAGTTATATAAAAACCAATCGATATATGTATTTTTGAAAACTGGTGTGTATCATTTAGAAAAGTAATAATAAATAAATAAAACATACATTTTTATGAAAAAATTACATATTCAGAATTGTCAAATTGTACTCTACAATATTCTATATTTTCATAAAAAAATATTGAGTTGTTCATAGAAAAACATGCCATTGAAACTGAGCATATTGATAGAGTTCTAAAATATAGGCAATGGCCCCTGGTTTTTTTGTTCTGGCCAATAGGTTCAGTAGTCTAAAGTTATTTCCGAACATCATCCCAAGCCTTATTCCCGCCGAGTTTTTAAATTTTAAATTAACGGATATGTTGTTTAGACTTGTTCATATCGCATATGCGATATAACGGATATGTGTTTTTGTTTAGTAAAAAAGAGTAAAAAGAGAATAAAGATTATAAGATAAAAGAGTGGCATAAAGATTATTCTTTTGAAAGGTAAGATAGCATCCCATCATGGTTAATATAACATTGTTTAACATGACAAATGGGTTCGGAAACAATACATCTCTATTTTGAACTAAGTTATATTTGATAGGTTGGGGAGTATGGTATAAAGTATAAACTCACAACAAAGTGAAGGGGACATCTAAGAAGCCAAATGGTGGATTGTGGATTGTTATTGATGAAGTAATTGGGATACCGTGGTGAGTATAATTTGGTTTTCAATCCATTTTCAAGGGTTAGGGATTTAATCCTTGTCATATTAATAATTTTCCTTGTATCCTATCCTAGGTATGAGAGTTAATAGGCATCGAAGAAAATTTGATTCAAATATATCTCGAGAATTCCATCTTCACTATTGTGTAGTCTCCTAGTATAGAACTTCACCTTACTACACTAAGATAATTTAAATTTTTGGCTTCGACCTATAGTTCGCTATGCATCTATTGATTGATATTATTGATGAGAACCAATACATCTTTGCACTTATTTTGTTAATCAAACTTTCTTTTATATTAGTGTAGTTAAATGACTTCAAGTAGGGTTTTTATTTAATGACAGATTTATTATATAACTTAATAATGCCCTACTTGAGTTGATGATGATTATGGTTGTTATTAACATCCAATGAGACAAATATTTTGAATTTGGGATGTAATGTGGGTGTACACATGACATTTAAAAAAAAATTGTTTCTATATGATCTTTAATAGTTTAATCTCATTACACTATTGATTCAAAAACAACAAATCATTTAACTAGAAATTTTGCAACAAATCATTTAACTAGAAATCTTGATGATTGATCCTTTCACTCACTCCATACCTCACTTTCTCCCCCTACCTCCTCTCTCCACCCCCTTCTCTCTCCCCACATAATTCCTTCTCTCTCTCTCAACCCCCTTCTCTCTCACACACATCCACACACCCTCTAAAACAATTCCTTTGTTGCCCCTCCCTCCTGCCAAAACTCTTCCTCTCTTCCCCCCTCTGTCCCTCCCTCCCTCCATGTGTTCCATCCTATCACTCACTCCATCCCTCACTTTCTCCCGCTACCTCCTCTCTCCTCCTTCAAGCCTTCATACCTCCTTCATCTATCCATCTTTCTCTCCTTTCCTTAATATCCATTATCTCTCTCTCTCTCTCTCTCTCACACACACACACACACACACATACACACACACATACACACACAATCCCTTATCTATATCCCTCGATGTAACCATCCTTGACCATCCTTCATTTCCCTAAATCCCTACTCTCTCATTGTTATTAACCCACTCTCTCACCATCTAACCATACCTCCATCCATCATTCTCTCTCTCTCTCTCTCTCTCTCTCTCTCTCTCTGACTCTCCCCCTCTCACTCTTTAACCACCCCCCATTTGTCTCTCTCATTCACTCACTCTATACCTCTATCTATACCACCACTCCATTCATTCATCTCCTACCTCTCACTCTTTAACGACCCCCCCCATTTGTCCCTCCGTCCATTATTCTATATATCTTTCCTGCATCCATTATCCTATATCTTTCTTGCACCCAATCATCCCTCCATTTTATATATATCACCCTCTTCCATCCCCCCTATATCTCTCCCCCCCCCCATCACTCCCTCCCTCCCACTTATATTTATTCCCCTCCCACCAATCCCTTCCCTTTATATTTCTCCTCCCTTCAGTCCCCCCTCATATCAATATCCAGAGACCCATCCCTCCCTTCCCCTTATATTTCTCCTCCCTTCATCCTCCCCATATCTCTCCCCTACCCATACCTCCCTCCTATGATTCCCTCTACAAATTCCTCTCCCTCCTTTGACTCCCATCACACCTCTTTTAGCTTAATCAATGTAATGTTGGGGCATGAGCCACCCCATAGATCGTCTGGATAGAATCTTGGGAGTCTAAATTATATTATAAGGGGATAAGGATGACATTATAGGGTTTTGGATGGGAAGGATGGATCTCTGGACATTGACCATAGTCATGGAAGAAAATATGGTCCAATGAGTCTCTAAATCAACACACATGCACTATAGATGGAATATTTGGCCTTTAGTGGGATATGGGTGTCATTATGAGGTTTTATGCATTAAGGATGGGTCTCGGGGTCTTAACCATAGTAATGGAACAAAAGTGTAACATAAACAAGTCTTAAACCACTACACATGCCCTTTAAAGCGAATATTTAGCCTTAATATGGCATATATGTATTAGGTTTGGGTGATAAGGTTTAAGGGATATAAGTATTAGGGATTAAGGTTATATGCAATATTTCTTAATAGTGATGAGTTAGAAGGGTTATAATTATTATGATTTATATGGGGTGGGGAGTCATAAATGTTACTGGTAATATGGATTAGTGGTTTTAATGTTTAGGGATTGTAGTGGTTAAGGTTGGAGGGGTTGGGGAATAGGGGTCATAGGTTCATGGCTATAGGGGTTAGGAATTATATGTGTTATTATGTAAGGGATATATAGATTCACGCTTATGTGAGGTATTGTTTTTGGTAATATGGGATAATATTGTAAGAGTTAAGGGTTCTATGGTTACTAGATAAAGTTTATTGTTGTTAAGGGTTGGCTAGGAGTCATAATGGTTGATGGTAATATGGATTAGGGGTTATAGTGTTTAGATATTATAGTTCATGGATTAGGGGATTAAATGATGTTTTTATGTTTCATGGTTAAATGAGGTTTCAATAATTGATATGCACTAAATTGCATATGCGATATAACGCATGTGCGATATATCGCATATGCAATTTAGTGATCATGTTTATAACAAACTGGCCATTAGTAAAAAGCGTAAAAAGTAGAGTTCATATCGCATATGCGTTAAAACGGACATGCGTTATATCGCATATGAGATATGTGTTTAATAAAAAATCTTGGGTTGTGGGTCATAGGCTAGTTTTACTGTACAAGAAAAGACAGAATTCTTCTAAAACCCACGCAAAGCGTACTGTTCAACATGCAATTTAATTAGTCATTACAAAAATCCATAGGTTTTGTACAATTTTGGGTGGATTTCAATGGGGAATCCACGTAATAGAGTTCAGAAGTCAACGAGGAAGATGATTACACCCGAAGAAGCTGAAATTAAAGAAAAAAAAAGAGGGAACATTCAAGAAATCGTTGGCATTCATTGGATGAGAAAATGCTTCCCATTCCCGCTCAACAGATACCTGACGGAGAGGTTGAGGAAGATATTGCAACTTGAATGCAAGTTGGTTATAGCCAAGATGAAAATCTTGGTCCATTATTAAGCGGACAGCCCTCTGAAGAGTTCAATCATTATGTTCCTGACGAGACTCCGCAACAACCAAGCTAGGTGGTTCAATCTCCTAATCGAAGTTGTTAGCATGCAGTGGATGTAAACGTCTCTCCAGCATTTCAAACAACAAGAAATATCGCATCAAAATGAAAGAGAACTCCTAAACGCATACAAGTGGATGAGAGCGAATTGACTTCCATGGAAGGTAAGGTGGCTAAACGCACAATCCTTCATCATTGTTCTCAAATAATGAAACAATATTTTGAACCAAAATCTGAAGCCGGTAAATGTCAATTGTTTTTAGATTTGATTAAATCTAGAAGTATGGAAACTGTTAGAAAAAGGTTGGGCATAAGAACATTGAATAATACCAAATCAAGTAATCACATTGTTAAATCTCTTGCTGCTGCATTCACATCGATTGGTAAAAAAACTCGTTCAAAAGACTGTAATGTAGCTCGCTGCGTATTGGTTGAATCATTTGTATCTAGATCCACAAGACAACGTCGTTTACATAAATGCACATAAGAAATTGTCCCTTTACATCCAAATACACCTAAAAAATATTCAGTTAGAAGAGACAACCTTGATGTAGAGGGACAAATGGAAACATTATGGGCATTTAGTGGTAGGTTTCCCTGCAAAGACATGAAGTTAGTCGAAGCAGTGAAGGGACTAGTGCACACGTTTTGGCACGATAACACTAGGACTTCTTCTAACATGAAGGATGTGTTAAAATGATGTAGGGGTTATATGAACAATGAACTTCATGTTAAACATTATCATGACATGACACAAACTCAACTGTTCGAGATATTTAAAGTTACACACGTAGAGCTAAGGCTCAGGCAAAGATCTTTTGAAAAATGCAAGCCTTGGTATGTTAGAATCAATAGAATCTGAAACACTTGTTGTTTTAGATACCACATAGAGTTTGATCTATATTATCATACATTTGCACATATACATCATTTTTTGCATCCTAACCATGTGCAGGAATGCTCAAGTATAGTAACGCCAATGTCATCTAGAGATTTCATCCATAGCATAATGTGTCTGAGGAAAGATGGGCAGACACATTACTTAAAACAATGTTAGAGGGTTCTTGCAACAATTGTGGTGGGCTATCATTATGGTCCGATTGCATCCATGAGAGTGAAGATCAAGCATTAGGGAATGCAATTGTTGAGAAGCAGAACTTTCAGTATGAGACATATCAGCTATGTGATGGGAAAGAAAGCAAGAAGATTAAATTGGTGACTTCATACGTGACAATCGACACGAGTAATGTTCATTTAACTGAGTGTACATTGTTTATGTTGTTTTATAACATTGTTAAATATTGATGTATATTAATATTCATGTAAATATTTTTATGTTGTCATATAAAATTGTTTATTTTTTGCCACCAGGTGCAAGTATGTGATTTTATTCCAGAGTTCCGTGGAAAGATCCTATAGTACATTTAGCATGTCGATATGGAAGGGTGGCAAGATGAGCAATTCAGAATATGCCGGGACACCTTCCCTCATGGAACAATACTATTAGTGGTTGACTTTGCGGAACATTACACCCTACAACCACAAAATTAAATACAAAGTCAATACTATCACTCAGAGTAGGTGAGCATAATGGTCCATATCACTTATCGACATGGGCCAGATAGAAATGAAGAGAAATGTGTGATATTGAAAGAAAGTCACTTTTACATCAGTGACGACCGGACCCATGACATCCATTATGTGCAACATTGCTTTCAATTATTCTATGATCATGTGATAGCTATGGATATACCATTTTATCATCATTTGATTTGGTCAGATGGTTGTGCTGGATAGTTCAAGAATGCACGTGTATTTCAATGGTTATGTTTGTTGCACATAAAATACAAGGTGCCACATACATGGATCTACTTTGAAACAAGTCATGGAAAAGGAGAGCACGATGGTGCTGGTGCATTCATAAAAAATGCCCTTCGAAGGGAAGAGATGAAGTTTACAGGTGCTCTCCTTCAATACGCTTCATCTATAGTCAAATGGTGTGCATCTGTGATGGGAGAACAAGCAACAAGGAAACACCTAGTGTGGAGAATATTCTAGGAGGTGACAGATGTGGATCGATCCCAAACACATTGGGTGAACACAGTGCATGGAACTCGAGGTTTTCATTCAATTAGAAGCTCAGACAACTCGCCCCTACAAATTTGGACAAGATTGAAGGCTTTCTTTTGCAGTTCCTATAGCATCGATGAATGGGATGATTGTGAGTATACAGATACAGTTGATACATGGGATCGAGTTACACTTGTCATCGATTTCAAGGGGGTTAATGAAATAGACCATTTGGAAGATGATTAGACATATATTTCTACAAACTATGATCACATATCGGATCTCATACAAGCAGGTACAAAAAAGTAAATTAGTGGTACTTAAGTCACTACAAGCCTTTGCATTGAAAGAAATTTTATTTATGTTACATGAAAGACCTTTTTTAATATTTATGCTGTGGTTGCCCCAAAACATAATGAATGGGGTTCTGACTATTGGTTGGAATGTTGCTTAGAGGGGAAACAAACCATTCTCGAACCTATTATAGATGATGAAAATATTGAATTCCCAACTGGCTCGATGGTTATAAAAGGGGAGTACTTGACACTAGTTGCACAACAAAAAAGGAAGGGTGGGTATGTATATAAGGATTATAAACTAGGAGTTATTGTATACCACTTCACCAACTTGGTAGTTGGTATAAAAATCAAGCTGCGCATAATTTCAAACAAAAATAGGTCACATGTACGATACTTGCTACCTCATTTAGAGCATGAGAGATTGATGAACACCATCGGCAGCAAAGATGATCCAGATGGCCTACTTGAGTGAGTGCATTGTCAAGTGTTACTAGATTGTCCAATGTGGCTAGATTGTCAGGTGCGTTAAATTTAATCCTTAAAGTGTGTGTTGAAGCACAATTTCAATTATTTAGCCTTTAGTTTATTCCCAATGTACTAATTTGTGATTGTCGGATACCATTCACAAACATAATTTACTATTCAGAGGATACTAGACACTATAAACACAATCCTACAACCTCAGGTGAGTTATCTATAAATATTGTTTGCACATTTTCTTTATTTTCTTATGAGAGTACTAATGTTTAGCCTTTCGTGTGGCTAGGATAGAAACGCTATATATGGCACATTGGAGGCACCAAGAACAACAGTGTCTTTAGACACCACCAAATAGAAATCGGAAAATAACATTCTCTCGAGTCAAGTTTATCATCATCACCTTCATATGCCAAAAGTTCTCTTGTATGTCAAGTTTATGAATATATGCGAATTTTTACATATGAACAATAAACCCTAAGATTATGAATGATCAGTAAACCTTAACTAACCTACTGCAGCTATAATGATGTTGTGTCTATTGCAACAAATTATTTTCCCTATTCAAAATATATATTGTATCTTATTTGACTTGCAGTAATACCTATTTTTTTGCAAGCATCTCAGAACCTTGGTCTATTTGAATATTCCCTTCTTTGGAAAGGCTATTGGAAAGAACGTTGTATGTAATTCTATTTGTATTGTATCCATTAACCCACATCACAGTGAGAAGTTGTATAGGTTGTTGCAATTGTTGTTGCTGGAACAAGTCATCAGTATGTCTGTTGTTTATGAATGCATCAAGGAAATTTCTATGTTCAACATTGCATAAATGTTAAATTACTAGTTTCTGCAAACAGCCATCCCTATGTAGCTTATCAATGTGTCAATTTTATGAAAAAATAGCAAGCCATATGTATTTGTTGTAGATCGCATGGGGGTCTTCTGCTTCAATATTTTAAAACCATGCATGTTATTGCAACAAGAATTCTTTGAAATTTGAATCCAAGTTGGTTTGGGGAAGATAGCTTTTAATGGAATCAATGCTTTTTCTTTTATTCTTTGGAATTGATCTTGGTTAATTCCTCTTTGGAATTGATATTATCAATTGCAATTGCCTTTGTTGCATGGTTTATTGAAAATTTAGTTCATTTTGAAATTATGCTACCATATCTCGACAAAAGTGTTTACTGTATTATGGTCGCAATTACTGTAGTTTACGATATTTTTTTCTATCCTACTTTGACAAATGTTCATTGCATATGTCCATTGTTGTCGCAAATTTGTATCTACTATTTGTATCATTGCATATTATTCTGAGGTATATGGAATTGTTTTTTCATGTATGTGCATATAATTCATGTTTTCTCAATGCTGCAACATATTTTGTGGAGTTGACCCACCAATGCGAGATTGCATTGAAGGAAACTAAGCAAAACCCTAGTTTATGCAATGACTTCACAATGAAGTCACTGGGCCATGAAAACATGAGGGAGAGGGCTTCCAAGAGGTAATCGCATACTAGGAGACCAACGGAGTCGACGGTTCGTCAATCCGACCTCCGGTTGCCGAGTTATGTCGAGTTGCAAGTTGCATGAAAATGTCGTTCACGGACACTTGGTGACTTTCGGTCCTTGAGCGAAAAAACAAACGAAGCAACAAGATTGTGTGCCGTTGGCTCCTGCAAGTGTGTATGGGTAGTGCTGACATGGGAACACTACCAACATTGGCTCGGTGGATTGTTTTGCGGAGCTGACCCGCCAATGCGAGATTGCATTGAAAAAAACTGAGCAAAACCCTAGTTTACGCAATGACTGCACAATGAAGTCACTAGGCCATGAAAACAAAAGGGAGAGGGCTACCTAAAAGTAATCGCATGCTAGGAGACCAATGGATTCGACGGTTCGTCGATCCAACCTCTGGTTGTTGAGTTATGTCGAGTTGCAAGTCGCGTGAAAATGTCGTTCAGGGACACTTGGTGACTTTTGGTCCGGGAGCGAAAAAAAAAACAGAGCAAGAAGATTGCATGCCATTGGCTCCTGCAAGTGTGTATATGCAATTCCGACATGGGAACACTACCAACACTGGCTTGGTGGAGTGTTTTGCGGAGTTGACCCAAAAATGCAAGATGCATTGATGGAAACTGAGCAAAACCCTAGTTTATGAAATGAATGCAGAATGAAGTCACTGGGCCATGAAAGCATGAGGGAGAGGGCTACTTAGAGGTAATAGCATGCCAGGAGACCAATGGAGTCAATGGTTCGTCGATCCGACCTCCGGTTGCCGAGTTATGTCGAGTTGCAAGTCACGTGAAAATGTCGTTCAGGGACATTTGGGCATTCATCTCTTGTTTTAATAAAGCATATTCACCCTAACCAAGTGTTTTACACACTCTAGGTTAATTCTGGAAATTACATGTGCAAGGTACATAATTTATAAATTTTCATTGTGCAAATTCAAGGTACATAATCTCGAAAATGCTAAATTACATTCATGGTCCTCACTTGACTTATTGGTTATGGGTTTATTTTGACAATTTATTGGTTACACTATTTTGCTTGCAACTAATGATTTCATAATTTATTGGTTATAGTAATTCCTTGTAACTCAACATTTACACATGTAGTTTACTTTCAGTTAGTTCTTCAAGATTTAAATTCTTGTTGCATTTCTTAAAGATCTAAAAGTGTTAAGAAAGGCGAAATTTTTTATGCTAACTCAAGATGAGAATAAAGGTAGAATTGTTGTTTGAGAGTCCTTAGAATATTCTTGTAGCATGTTTGGGATGGCAAAGTTGTTGAATACTTTAGGGAAGTGGACTTTCCTTCAAAGTTAAGTGGTCTTTTGGGAGTTAATGCAAGTAGATCACAGTTGTTGCAGACCGTTGGTATATGTGTTTAGTGTGAAGTTACTTGTTGGTCAAGTAAATATCCTAAAAGGGTTGATTTTGATAATAATTGCAAACAAGTTTATTTTATGTGCACAACATTTTTCCAAAAAAATTGCCTATTTAATGAGATGTTCATTGAGTTTGTTTGAACTATTGTGTCAGACTTGTTTCAACCATCTCATTTAATTTTCAAAGCTTTCTTGGTACGGGTTTTTTTCAATATTTTAAACATCTAACGCAACAACAACATCAAACAAACAAATTGCAACATAAATATAAAAAATAAAAATGATATATCAGATGTCAAGTGGTACATCACACTTTGTTATTGAAATATGATATCTAGATCCTATGTCATAAGTCTCGGTAGGATGATACAAATCACATAGTTGGTAGGATGATAAGTCAACAATATATATGTATCTAGTAAAAACCATGTAAAGTCAACCATATATATAAATCTGAGCATTGCATTATATTATATATGTAGGGTTTGTGCATGAAGTTCAGGGATCCTTTAGGTGCAATTCTGCACCTAAATATGCATGTTTTTCACCGCTCTCTATAGCATGACATACATGACCATTATTGACGAAATTTTAGGCATAGATAGAATTTTTTATGTAGATTCCAAATATGTAATTTAAAAAAAAAATTATTGATATTTTTTATTTATTTCCTAATTTTCTTGTTTCATCACTCCGTTAGTCAAAAAATATACTGTTAGTGTTTATTCCGCAACTTTTTCATTTCACAACCATTTTAAAAAAAAATTGTATGCTGCACTAGAAGACACCGAACTCTACATGCTATAAAAAATCCAAGTCGAAATAACTGCATTAAGACCTTCAAAGGATGCACCCATATTTGACGTATCAATCTCGAGGTTTGATCACTTACATAATTAAAAATAAATAAAAAATTAAACATTTAATTTTGGAAAAATAGCGCTGCACTAGTGCTATGGGTTCCATACATGTCTACCAATCTTTGTAGCCTAAAACCGTCATTTAGGCATTGAAAGGCTGCACCCACAAAAACATATACCTTATCATTTGCTAAAAAAATAAAAAGTTACTGTTAGAAAACATGCAATTTGACATAGTTATGTAAATTTTTAATACTTAAAACTTATATATTCGGAAACGTGACTCAATTTCCTATGTTTCACCTATTTTACTCAATGCAAGATATCTTGTGTAAGAATGTAAAAAAAAAACAACTAAGTTGAGGGATGCCTGATTTTTCATTTTTTTCTTGCATCTAACGCGCCGAAAGTAACCCTCATTAGCTTGCACATGCCCTCTACATGTAATATAATCTTTTCAAAAATGGCATGCCATGGCCAAAATACAAAATCGTCGATCATACTATACATCTGTGTGTACATACAAACAAAATGGTACATGTATGTATCCCCCCTATACATGGATTCTATTTACCCCCCCCTATACATGATTTCTATTTATCCTCCTTTTCACTGCCAATGTCGGTGGCTTTTGAGAAGTCAATCTTTCTTTTTCGGCTGCTGGATGACGTTCCCCAACGCTGAATGGAAGGATTGCTTCTCATTTTCGGAGTCTGTACACACAAGTTACCAAAGTTTGTAATTTGGTTTACCAAGCTATAAAAATAAAAACAAATCTATGTACATTTGTTCAAATTCCAAGCAAATATAACATTTTTACTTACCATGCGTGTCTAAGTCATGGTACTTGGCTATGTAACTGCATGTACCTGGGGGGGGCATGGAGGGTCATGAGTGGCCCCAATTGGGTGCTCTTCAAGCACCATTGCATCATTAGATGCATGCATAAAGTAACATATGGACCAATGTCAGCAAATACAAAGAAAATAAGACTGTATATACTACATGGATGTACAATGACCTTATCAAAGAAAGAGAGACATACATGTATCTGGAGGGGGAGAGGTGGGTCACCAACAATGTCGATTTGGTGCTCTTCAAGCACCATTGCATCACTAGATGCCTGCATAAAGTAACATAAGGACCGGAATGTCAGCAAATACAAAGAAAATGAGACTGTATATACTACATGGATGTATAATGACCTTATCAAAGAAACAGAGACATACACATACCTAAGGGGGGGGGGAGTTGGGTCAACAACAACGTCGATTTGGTGCTCTTCAAGCACCATTGCATCACTAGATGCCTGCGAAAAGTAACATATGGACCAATGTCAGCAAATACAAAGAAAATGAGACTGTATATACTACATGGACGCACAATGACCTTATCAAAGAAAGAGAGACATACATGTACCTGGGGGGGAGAGGTGGGTCACTAACAACGTCGATTTGGTGCTCTTCAAGCACCATTGCATCACTAGATTCTTGCATAATGTAACATATCGACCAATGTCAGAAAATACAAAGAGAACAAGACTATATATACTATGTATGGACATACAATGACCTTTTCAAAGAAGGAGAGACATACACACGTACCTGGGGGGGGAGAGGTGGGTCACCAACAACATCGATTTGGTTCTCTTCAAGCACCACTGCATCACTAGATTCCTGAATAAAGTAACATATATGTCAATGTTAGCAAATACAAAGAGAACAAGACTATATATATACTACATGGATGGACAATGACTTTTTCAAACAAAGCAAGACATGTACACGTACCAAGGGGGGAAGAGGCTCACCGGTGGGTGGACTAAATGGCGTTGGCCTAAATAGATGGTCAAACATATCATGGTAACCATGCTACATAACAAAACATAAAGATACAAATAGAAAATTTCTAATAATTAAATGCATACATGTTTCAAATCATTAAAAGCATAATTAAAAGAATACCTGAGTTTGGGAATCTTGCTGTCACGTCCCCATTTTGACCCCCTTTTTCATTAAATCGTAAATGATGTAAATATTGTTATTTAATCATGGTGAGGAGCTCAAGTCCAAGGCCCCACCATTGATTTAGCGTTTTATGTATCGGCAATTAAAATAGATGCCTATGGTTCTTGTGCTAGATAGGCACAATGTAAATTAAGACATCATGTAAATACGGATTTTAATGAAATACCCACAACTAGCTATGCAATGCAACAAAGAGATGGGGGCATGATTCTATAAGGAATAGGGAGGGGAAATTATTCAAACCCTTGAGCCAATGGTGTTAATCCATGTGTCAATGAGGAAACCCATAAACCACCAACTACCCATTTTGGGTTATGGACCCAATCATTTAATTCTCCCGAAAATTGGTTGAGGTAGTTAATGCCTTGGGAATGAAGAGGTATGGTAGCCAATTTCCTGTATGGGCAAGCCATCAAACTAGGAAATCGTATTTTGTCTCCTTGGGCAAGAAAACACCCATGAAATGGTGCCCAAAGCCATTCTAAACATATAGTCTTTCCTCTCTCACGCAGTCTGAACTACTGGTTCTTTCCCCATCACGTTTTTCACCATTTTTCCTGCATTTTCCATGCCTGGGAGTCGTTTTTGCATTATACAGTAGCTGGGAGAGAAGGGCCACGATTTGGGGAGCGTGAGGGAGGTCGTTTTTGCCCCAAAGTACCCATGGGCGTTTTTCTGAAAATGGTTTTTGCTCTCCAAGGTTGAATTCCCCAATTTCCATTTTCGTTTTGGGTCTTCCCATGTTTTTCTATGATGGTAGAAAGCCTATCTTTGGGCATCTCACTGTAGAAACATTTTATCATGCCCAATAAGTGTGGTTCTACTATTATGTGCATCCCAATTTTGATTTGAACCTGTGAGCAAGAAACGTGGATTGGTAGTGGACAGAATTGGCTTGATAAACCTAGTGGAGGGAGTAACCTCTCAAGAAGATCAAGCGGGCTGGATACTCTTCTATGCACACTTTAGACACTCTAGATTGGAAGGTATGGCCTGAGAGACTGTGCATTGGTGAAGGGAATACTTCCTTGAGTGGGGTGTGTAGGCATTGTGGGTGCCAAGCTAGATAGATATTGTAGAGGTATCCCTGGCTCTGTGGTTGAGCTCACTAGCTTAGCAATTCTTCCTTTCCATTTCCTAGGAGCCTGATAAACCCAATTGTAGATTGGCTTGGCTCGTCTTGGTGTATGCTTGGCTATGTGTGAGTCTGTTGTTCCCTGATTTCTTGTAGAGATCATGCCCAGCTCGAGGGTGGCAGTGTGTTGAGATATTGATGATCACAACTCGCCTATGGTTGGGTGGAACGTTGCAATTGCATAGCCAGTTGCTTGGGACTACTTGTTATAAGATAAGTACTCTCTTGTGTTAACTTTGCAATTATTTAGTTGATGAATATCTTGAATGTATGATGAATGTGTAATTGATATTATTTCCGCTGTGTTTTTCTTATAGTTATACATTCCATATGTCTTTTTATATTATGTGAATGTTTATTTAAAATTTCATGGGGCTAGATGGTTGGTTTTAGCATCACGATGCTCTCCATTGCACTGGTATGATGGGAGGGGACATGATAGAATGGTATGAGAGCTGCTGGTTGCAGTATTGGACCTCTATGGGCCAAATCCAATTACAGTCACATGGGAAGGTCCCTTCCTAATCACCATAGGTCTTAGCATTGGGCCTAAACTGGCTAAGTTAGATAGTTTGCAGAGGTAAGGTTAGCTACTGCTGAGCAACAGTCATCACAGGAAGAAGGAAAGAAGAATCCGAAATTGTTTTAAGAGTTTTTGGAAAAATTTTGTTTATGTCTGTTTCTGCAAGTTGGCCCGAAACTGCGGAAGGATTCCACGAATTCTTCCGCAAGTGAGGAAGAGTTCGGTGAATCGTTCCACAATTGTGGAAGAGTTCGGTGAATCATTCCGCAATTGCGGAAGAGTTCGGTGAATCATTCCGCAATTGTGGAAGAGTTCGGCGAATCGTTCCGCAATTGCAGAAGAGTTCGACGAATCGTTCTGAAATTGCGGAAGAGTTCGGAAACTCATTCTGAAACTGTGGAAGACTTCGGCAAATCATCTCGCAACTGCTGAAGACTTCGGCCAATCGTCCCGCAACTACGGAAGGAATTTTCTTCCGAAACTGTGGAAGACATCGGCGAATCGTCCCGCAACTACGGAAGACTTCGGCGAATCGTCCCGCAACTGCGGAATGAATTCTCTTCCGAAACTGCGGAAGACTTCGGTGAATCATCCTTAAAATGCGAAAAAATTCGGTGAATCATCCCGCAACTGCGGAAGACTTCGGTGAATCATCCCGCAACTACGGAAGACTTCAGAAAATCGCCCTGAAACTGCAGAAGGAATTCTCTTCCGAAACTGCGGAAGGAATTCTCTCCTGAAACTACGGAAGAAATCCACAAGTTGGCTCAAAAAAAGTCGGAAGAACTCGCTGAGTTGCTCCGAAACAAGCAATTTCATCCATTCTCCAGGGAGATTTTTCAGGTGCCAAAAGTTGAAAATTGCCATGGAACTTATGCGCCAGATTGCGCGAAATGGAAAGATTTACAAAAAAAAAAAAAAAAAAATGAAAACAAGGGCGCTGCCCTCGACCCGCCCTATAGTGGCGTAGGGAAGCCACAAGGGGGCAAGCCCCCTTCACCCCCATCGTCCCCCTCATATGTCGTTGATTGTGAGAAAATTATATGATCGGAAAAATTGTCAATATAACATTTTCCCACGTGCATAAAAGTAAGTTATGAATTCTGAGAATATAATGTAGGTAACAATTGTGTTGATGAACACATTTTGCAGAATCACACTTACATCAGGGCAGCACTCTAGATAGTACGGCTGGAAATTTTTGGATCTTGGTTAGGCCAAGAAAATCAACATTATGGATGATGCACAGGATCCCTATGAGCCTGAGACAGATGCCATGGGGGAGAACATACATGTTGAAAATGCTGAAATAGAATCTAATGGGAGGAGAGATCAAGAGACTCCTCCAGGTATTGCAGCCAACATGAGAAGCCTAAGGGTGGAGTTGCAAAGCTGTAGAGAAGACAATGAAAGGATGATTAAAGCTCGAGAAGAACAAAATCATTTGAATGCAGCCATGCTGCAGAGTTTGACAGACATCCAAAGGCAAATAAACTCTGGGCATCAGACATCAAATCCAGAAAGGGGTGGGAGTATTTCTAGAAGGAATTCCCGTAAGAGGGCTAGTAGCTCAAGGAGAGTTTCTACAGGCATAACATATACTCCAGAAATCTCTTCTAATGAATCATCTGACTCTGAAGAATCCATTGAGGGTTCAATCTCTTCGTCTCGCAGAAGCAAGAGGAAGAGGCACTACAAGAACAATTCACATGGGGAATTTAAGAAGGCGAAACCTCCTACATTTGATGGAGAGATAAAGTCTAGTCAAGAAGCTGAAGCTTGGCTTCTTGGGATGATAAAGTATTTCCAAGTCCAAGACTACTCGAGAAATATGAAGGAAAGGGTAGCCATCTTCAACTTGAATGGAAGAGCATCTATATGGTGGGAACACATCATGCAAGTGAGGAAGATCAATGAAAGGAAGATTGTGTGGAAGTAGTTTAAGAAATACTTTAAGTTGAAGTACCTCTTTGACAGGTACTATGATGATAAGATCAAAGAGTTCCATGAGCTGAGATTGGGACAATTGACCATGGAAGAATATGCAAACAAGTTCTTGGAGTTGCTGAGGTATGTCAGGTATATTCGAGATGATAAGGTGAAAATTCAGCGTTTCCTAAGTGGACTGCCCCAGTCATATAAAGAGAGAATTGAGTTTGATGAACCTCAAACTCTAGAGGAGGCCATAAGAAAGGCCAAGTATTGCTTTGATCAAAATAGAAGCAAACCAGAATTCCATAAGGCATCGAAGGATAGGAAAAATGAAAAGTTTGATCAAAGGAAGAAGAAGTTCAAGTCTCCTCAATTCTGGAGTCAGCAAAGGTAACCATCACAGGTTGTGACTAAGCCAACTAGGATGATGGGAGACAAGCTAAGAGATCCAAAGGAACCAAGAGAACCACTTCAATGTTGGGGTTGTGGAGGGGAGCACATGCTTAAGAACTGTCCACATCGAAATGGGAATCCAAATCAAGTCTACAACATCCATGGAGCTGAAACTGTGGGTCAAGTGGTGAGGACAATCCCTAGAATCTATGCAGCACTAGATGACCACCAAGAAGATCATCAGTCAATTGTGGTTGAAGTTGAAGGTAAGATTGCTAAGGAATCTGTTCCTATTTTGATTGATCCTGGATCTACTCACAGTTATGTCACTCCTAGAATTGTTGAGATTTGTGCTTTCAAGAAATTAAAGCATCGTAAATCATGGTTAGTTCAACTAGCCACTGGAACCAAGAGAAAAGTTAGTGAAATAGTAGAAAAATGTCCATTAGAGATGGATGGGCTATTCACTTATGCAGATCTGAATATTTTGCCACTTGGTTCCTATGATATTCTCATTGGAATGGATTGGTTAGAAGCACACAGGGTTAAACTTGACTGCTACAATAAGACATTTGAATGCATGGATGAAGAAGGAAACACGAGGGTCGTAAAAGGCATTCCAAAGGTGACTTCTATCAGATAGGTTTCAGCCATGCAGCTGAAGAATTTCTGTAGGAAGGGATGTCAATTATATGCAGCCCACATTTTAGAGGCAATAGAGAATGAAACTCTTAAATTGGAGGACTATCATGTATTGCAAGAATTCAGGGATGTTTTTCCTGATGAGATTCTAGGACTCCCTCCAAAGAGAGACATTGACTTTACAATTGAACTTGTGCCAGGAGCGGCACCAGTGTCTAAGACACCCTACAGGATGAGTACACTAGAATTGCTAGAATTGAAAATGCAATTACAAGAGTTGATGGAAAAGAAATATATTAGGCCAAGTGTGTCCCCATGGGGAGCACCTCTTATATTTGTGAAAAAGAAAGATGGAACACTGAGGTTATGTATTGACTACAGGCAGTTGAACAAAGTCATTGTGAAGAACAAATACCCATTGCACCGAATTGATGACCTTTTTGACCAAATGAGAGGAGCAAAGGTATTTTCAAAGATTGACTTGAGGTCTGGTTACCGTCAGGTAAGAATCAAAGAAGAAGATATTCATAAGACAGCCTTTAGAACAAGGTATGGACACTATGAGTTTGTAGTGGTACCATTCGGTCTCACAAATGCACTAGCTACATTCATGTGTCTCATGAATAATGTTTATTTGGACAAGTTGGTTCTTGTATTCCTAGACGACATTCTCATCTATTCTAAGAATGAAGAAGAGCATGAAGAACATTTGAGAATGACAATGCAATTACTCAGGGAGCATAAGCTGTATGCAAAGTTGAGCAAATGTGACTTTTATAAAGATAGAATTCATTATTTGGGTCACATCATCTCCGACAAAGGAATATCTATAGACCCTGAGAAGATTGAAACCATTATGAATTAGCCAACTCCAAGGAATGTGACTGATGTGAGATCTTTTATGGGCCTTGATGGTTACTACAGGAGGTTTATCGAAGGATTCTCCAAGGTTGCAAACCCGATCACTTCTTTGCAAAAGAAGGGGATAAAGTTTGAATGGTCACCAAGATGTGAGGAAAGTTTTCAATGATTGAAGAATCTTCCTATGAGTGCACCAATTTTGAAAATTGCAGACCCGGAAAAAGACTTTGTGGTGTGTACCGATGCATGCAATCAAGGACTTGGAGGAGTTCTTATGCAAGACAACCACGTGATATGCTATGAGTCAAGAAAGTTGAAGGAGCATGAGAAGAACTATGCTACTCATGATATAGAACTTGCAGCCATAGTACATGCCTTAAAGATGTGGAGGCATTACTTAATGGGAAGAAAATTTGAGTTAAGGACAGACCATTGTGGTCTGAAATACTTGTTTGATCAGCCAACATTAAATGCTGGGCAAGCTAGATGGTTGGAATTTTTGTGTGAATTTGATTTTGAAATCAAACACATAAAAGGGAAAGAAAACAAGGTGGCTGATGCACTCAGCAGGAAGGTACATGAAATGTATGTGGCAGCACTTAGTACTTGCCAACCAGATTTGAGGCAGCAGATTGTTAACCATATGGTTGAGGATGAAGTGTATGAGCAGATAAAGGGCAAATTGCAGCAGCAAAACCTTGAAAAGAAATATGAAGGCTATCATTTGGAAGGAGACAGACTTCTTACATATAAGAATAGAGTCTATATTCCAAATGCGGCAGATTTAAGGAGGATCGTTATGGAGGAAATCCATAAAGCTCCATACTCTGGTCACCGAGGATATCAGAAAACAATTGCTATAGCAAGAAAATATTATTTCTGGCCAGGAATGAAGAAGGATGTCGCTGAATACATTTCTAAGTGCATAAAATGTCAGCAGGTGAAGGTTGAACACCAACACCCTGCAGGTTTATTGCACCCAGTGCCAATTCCAGAATGGAAATGGGAAATAATTTCCATGGATTTTATTACAGGATTGCCAATGACTATGAGACAACATGATTCCATCATGGTTGTGGTGGACAAGTTAACGAAGGCAACGCATTTCATACCAGTTAAGTCCACACATAAAGCCGATGCCATTGCAAATATTTTCATGAAGGAAATTTTCAGATTACATGGGTTTCCTAAGGCAATAATTTCTGACAGGGATACCAAGTTCACTTCCAATTTTTGGAAAGGTCTCTTTGCAGATTTGGGTACACAGTTGAACTTTAGTACCGCGTACCATCCTCAAACAGATGGAAAAACAGAAAGAGTAAATCAGGTGCTTGGAGACATGCTTCGCATGTATGTAATGGACAAGCTATCCAAGTGGGAGGATTATCTACACCTGGTAGAGTTTGCATATAATAATGGGCAGCAAGAATCATTGGGAATGAGTCCATATGAGCCTTTGTACGGAAGAAGGTGTAGGACACCAGTCACTTGGGACAAACCAGTGAACAGAATTGTACTTGGGCCAGAATTGCTTAAGGAAATGTAACAAGAGGTTGCAAAGATCTGGCAAAATTTAAAAGTAGCCCAGGATAGACACAAAAGCTATCCAGATAAACATAGAGTGCATAGAGAATTCAATGTTGGAGATCATGTGTATCTTAGAGTGAAATCAAGAAAGAGTTCCTTAAAGCTTGGAAGTTGTGCCAAGCTATCACCTAGATATTGTGGGCCATTTGAAGTGCTTGAAAGAATAAGGCCAGTTGCATATAGACCTGCATTGCTTGCTAGCACTAAAGCTCATAATGTTTTTCATGTCTATTTGCTTAAGAAATATATACATGATCCTAACCATGTGATTAATTGGGATGTGATCTAGGTGGAACCCGAGGGAGAGTTCCAAACCGATCCATTGCACATTCTAGACAAGAAGGTAACATTGCCCCGGAACCGAGCCATCGGACAGGTAAAGGTGCAATTGAAGCACTACGGTCCCGATGCGGCTACATGGGAGCTGGAGGATGCCATGAGAGTGCCATATCCATTTTTGTTCAATTTTGATGAGCACTGAGGACAGTGCTAACGTAAGGGGAGGGGAATGTCACGTCCCCATTTTGACCCCCTTTTTCATTAAATCGTAAATGATGTAAATATTGTTATTTAATCATGGTGAGGAGCTCAAGGCCAAGGCCCCACCATTGATTTATCGTTTTATGTATTGGCAATTAAAATAGATGCCTATGGTTCTTTTGCTAGATAGGCACAATGTAAATTAAGACATCATGTAAATACGGATTTTAATGAAATACCCACAACTAGCTATGCAATAAAACAAAGACATGGGGACATGATTCTACAAGGAATAGGGAGGGAAAATTATTCAAACCCTTGAGCCAATGGTGTTAATCCATTGTCAATGAGGAAACCCATAAACCACCAACTACCCATTTTGGGTTATGGACCCAATCATTTAATTCTCCCAGAAATTGGTTGAGGTAGTTAATGCCTTGGGAATGAAGAGGTATGGCAGCCAATTTCGTGTATGGGCAAGCCATCAACCTAGGAAATCATATTTTGTCTCCTTGGGCAAGAAAACACCCACGAAATGGTGCCCAAATCCATTCTAAACATATAGTATTTCCTCTCTCACGCAGTCTGAACTACTGGGTCTTTCCCCATCACGTTTTTCACCATTTTTCCTGCATTTTCCATGCCTGGGAGTCGTTTTTGCATTATACAGCAGCTGGGAGAGAAGGGCCACGATTTGGGGACTATGAGGGAGGCCGTTTTTGCCCTAAAGTACCCATGGGCATTTTTCTGAAAACGGTTTTTGCTCTCCAAGGTTGAATTCCCCAATTGCCATTTTCGTTTTGGGTCTTCCCACGTTTTTCTGGGATGGTAGAAACCCCATCTTTGGGCATCTCACTGTAGAAACGTTTTATCATGCCCAATAAGTGTGGTTCTACTGTTATGTGCATCCCGATTTTGATTTGAACCTGTGAGCAAGAAACGTGGATTGGTAGTGGACAGAATTGGCTTGATAAACCTAGTGGAGGGAGTAAGCTCTCGAGAAGATCAAGAGGGCTGGCTACTCTTCTATGCACACCTTAGACACTCTAGATTGGAAGGTATGGCCTGAGGGACTGTGCATTGGTGAAGGGAATACTTCCTTGAGTGGGGTGTGTAGGCATTGTGGGTGCCAAGCTAGATAGATCTTATATAGGTATCCCTGGCTCTGTGCTTGAGCTCACTAGCTTAGCAATTCTTCCTTTCCATTTCCTAGCATCCTGATAAACCCAATTGTAGATTGGCTTGGCTCATCTTGGTGTATGCTTAGCTATGTGTGAGTCTGCTATTCCCTGATTCCTTGTAGAGATCATGCCCAGCTTGGGGGTGGCAGTGTGTTGAGATATTGATGATCACAACTGGCCTATGGTTGGGTGGAACGTTGCAATTGCATAGCTAGTTGCTTGGGACTACTTGTTATAAGATAAGTACTCTCTTGTGTTAACTTTGCAATTATTTAGTTAATGAATATCTTGAATGTATGATGAATGTGTAATTGATATTATTTCCGCTATGTTTTTCTTATAGTTATACATTCCATATGTCTTTTTATATTATGTGAATGTTTATTTAAAAGTTCATGGGGCTAGATGCCCGGTTTTAGCATCACGATCCTCTCCATTGCACTGGTATGATGGGAGGGGACGTGACACTTGCTCTACATGGGAGGGACCGACCTAGGATTCCACAAACTCATTGTGTCCACCCTGCATAAAACATATTGTATCAAGTTTAAGACGTATTGAATGTTGCAATATGTAAATTATAAATATGTAAATCACTCGATGGCAAATTAAAAAGTAAAGTTCTTACAGCTAATGGTGAAGCACCAAAATCATATGTAGCATTGACTGCTGCATCAATGACATCTGAATCAACGGTCGGATTATGTGAATGTGGGATGTCATTGGACACCAGCTGTATATTTGTTCACGTAAATTGTCAGATAATTATTTAAATAGAAATAAATTACGAAACAATTGAAAACTGTGATATAAAACAAAATATATACTATGTAAAGAATGAATTTTAATTACATATCGGAGTAATCCATCACCCCAAAACTCTGAAGCATGCCCATAGCATATGCTTCGACACGATGTGCAAGGGTGTGGAATAAACCGATGCTCTGAAGGCTCTACATCACCGGTGCGATGTGTAACTCTGGTTTGGTCTGGGGACCTAAAAAGTGGATCCTCAATGTGAGATGGTCCAACCCTAGATGGGCCAGCCTCGAAAGTGCCAACCCCTTGGCCTACATTGCCTTCAACGGTAGTCCCATGTCGAAGCAATGTATCTTCCAAGTGGAATAAGGCCTCCTGCGTATCATCAAGAATGGGACCGGCTGGAGGATATACCCGAGGGGGGTTTGGTGTGTGTGGAGGGCGTTTCACACGGTTAGGATCAGTCATATCCCCTTCCGTATCTTTGGGAATCCCGTGACCTACACCGTGGAACTCTAGAATGTCAAAATAGTTCACATGTTTCCCCAGGATAAATTCTGCATACAACTCCCTAACGAAGTAAAATGGGATGTCTCTATCCCCGTGAGGGTCTTCATCAAAGACCATGTACCAGCAATCCATCCAATTGGCTTTAATATTTGGTTCCACACACCGGTCTATGGAAATGTGCGGTCGACTGGTGGGTGGAACCAATCAGGTGCTAGGGTCTCGGAATAATGGAAACAATTGGTCTTTTGTTATCTTTAGTTTTTTTAGGTCTTTTTAGCTCAACCCAGTGGAATAGAATTGCCTCTGGGAATCTCTGTACGAGCTAATGTTGTACAATGCTCCTTGGGCATTGGAAATTGTGTTAGTTATGGTATCTAATGTCTTGGCTAAATATTTTCTTAAATGGTCGCCCCCTCTAAACAGTGAGCTAAGGCACCTCAATGCACCCAAATGAACCAGAATCTCTGTATTCTGGTCGTGTTCCTCCTCAGTGTTTGGGTTTTTTTCTAGGCTTTAGTTTGGGTTTGGGTTTGTGTTTGGGTTTTTTTCCTCTGTTAAGATTACAACAACAAGTTCAAAATTTAATTAATAAATTTCATTGTTTGGTTTAATATGTACCAAATTTTATTAAATTCGTTTTAAAAACAACAAAAACTATTAAATTGACAAACACAAGAACGAAAATTGAAAGGAATTTGGAAGGAAAGGGCAACCTACCTTCCATTGTATCAAAGTGTGGATTGGCTCTTCCTAATTTTCCTCCTCCTTCTCTCAAAATCGATTAGACTGTGCGTTTTTTCGCCCTCCTAAAATCGTCGACCTTGACTGTGTATGTGAAAATGAGGCCGCAGGCCACTGTTTTTTCTTTTTGTTATTACAAATCACAAGTGTGATATATTGCACTTGTGATTTGTAACTCATAAGAAATATGCAACAATTAAATTTTTTGTAATGGTCGCAAGTATTGAGCTCAACAATTTCTTTTTTGCAATTTTTGTATTCCAAATCGTACTTGCGATATATCGCCCTTGCGATATATCGCACTTGTGATTTGTAACAATTAAATTTTTTGTAGAGTTTTTATTATAAGAAAGGGATGATTTCTTTGACTCTTTGTTAATTTATATAGTTGGACAAGTTCAAGATTATGTTTATGTTGGTTGGTGTTTGACCTAAAAAGTAAGGATGCCTTGTACCATAGAAATTAACTATTATAAATAATCAATGAATCAATGATAGAATATGTTGTCATATTGGACAAAATTAAATGTAATTATCTTGACTTGGGATTGAATTTTTGAGTGGTCTATGAATTAAGATGCAATGATGGACTATGTTGTCATCTTGGACTAAATTAAATTTAATTATCTTGACCAATGTTTTTATCTCAACCTGGGATTGAATTTTTTACTGGTCTATGAATTAAGATGCATGTAAACTGTAGGACATCCCTGAATGTGTGCACATACCATAACAAAATGAGCATCTCATTGGTAACGTGTGTCAAGAGAAGCTTATTAGTATGATGATAATATGTTTGGGACTCCTAGTTACTAATGATAAAATAATTGTATAGGGAATACAAATGAAGTTAATAGTATACATGTTTTTGTTGAAATGGGTATGCTAAAAGTGTTGTTATGTTGAAAATAATTAAAAGTTACTAATAATAACAAAAAAATATTTATAATCTCTTTTGAAATAAAATTGTTATAAATTTAGATTTAATTGTATGTACTCAACAATGCATTCAAAGCTTCATACAAAAGGCATGCCTCAACTTAAAAGGGATTACCAGGGATTACCTTAGATATGAGTTGTCATGGAGAATGCATGCCTCCACTCAAAAGGGATTCCCCTAAGATGAGTTGTTATGGAAGCATATATTTTGCAACTAAAGGGAATGTTTTCATTGTGGGGGGCTCAAATTGAAAAGGCATTACTAACATAAAGAGTAAATCCATGTTGGGTATTGACTTTATGAGTTCCGATGGTTACCTAAATTTTACAAATAGATGCCTTGGTTGTAGAATTTTGACCACTGCACTATTGTACCAAGTATCGCTGAGATAATTATGCTCTAGTGGCAAAGGATTCCTCAAGGAAGTATATCCAATTCCTTAAGGTAGTGTATGCATAGAGGAAGAATTTCCCAAGCTTGAGTTAGGGAGTGGCTAAAAAGAAGATGGCATAGGCTAATAGAGTGTTGTACATAAATTTGTAGTACATTGAGATGCATTTTAGATGAGTCATGATTAATGGTCGCTTATTGAGTTCAACAATTTTTGTATTACAAATCGCACTTGCGAATTGTAACTATTAAGAAATATTCAACAATTAAAGTTTGTGTAATGGTGGCTTATTGAGTTCAACAAGCAATTTTTGTATTACAAATCGCACTTGCGATGTATCGCGAGTGCGATATATCGCACTTGCGATTTGTAACTCTTACACAATGTAAGTGCGATATATCACACTTGCGATATATGCTAACTAACCTTAGCCTCATTTTTGGGCTTGGGTTTGTGTGAACCTAGCCACAATAGTGCATATGCGTTATGGATTTCCATTTCGGAAATGCATTTCCGATTTCTAAAGCGGCACTAAAAAGTGGAACCAACTTCATGCGACTGCCCTTAACTGAATTTAGAGAAAATGAATGGTACTTTGATCAAAGGAACAAAGAACACACTACCAAGGATCTTGGTCATGGTCGTGGTCATGGGATTCTTCATCATCATTGAAAAAGGAAGAGGTAGATGAGGAGGAGGGGAGATAACACATAGAGTTGAATGTGGATGCAATGGTGTTCAGACTGGAGAGAACAAAGTCCATGTCATATTCGTAGTCCACTTGAAGGGAGCCCTTGATGCGACACTTGAGATAATTGAACATCATGCTTGGTTCATGCATCATCAAATGAAGCACATCGACTAGGGTCTACAATGTTAATGTTAGTAACTTGTGCTACAATACACTTAATTGGCAATGAGATTTATGCTCATACTTAGTGTTGGATAGAACTTAGTATGGATAATTGTAGAATCTATCTCAACACTACCTACCAAGACTTAATAGATTGTACACAAGGATCTCTAGCAAATTGGATCATATATAAGAATTGCAGTGATTATCAGTTATCAAACATACAAGTTTTACGGAGATTCCTTTGTGCATAATAGTGGGTCTTCTCTCTAGTCAAAGAAAGGTATCATTTTTTAATTGTTTATATATTTGAATTTTTTTTTCAACACTTGGGTGTGTGCAAGAAGATGAGGGTCACTTTAGATGCAATGCTACTTTTTTCAAATCTCGTTCCTGATACCTAAAACATAACGCGTTTCTGATATTTACCATCTGCCATGGTAAGACCCGAGCCTAACATGTCATTGGACATGTAGGCTAGGTAACAATAACGCGTACGCGTTATGTAGTTAAAAACGCGTACGCGTTATGTATTTACAAATCGCGTACGCGATATGTAAAACTAAAAATCAATTTAAAAACACAGTCGGCCGATTGCCGACCACCCGCGACACTCACGCATCAGAAACGTGAATAGAGGCGAAATTGACCCTGGACGAGGACGCTTTGTGGCCCACTCAACTATCCGTGTTGCTCGATTTCGCTGGAGGGGAGACAAATTCACCGGTGCATTCTCATCTAGTCAGGTAATTTATTCACCCAAATCATTTTTTTGTGATTTTTTAATCCAAATTACAATTTTTTTATTGTTTAACCTAGTTTTGTAATATTGATCAAATTGGGAATAACCCAATTTGTAATTAAATTCACACCTCAAAATGAAACCCTTTTAAAAAAACTCAAAACTTCATAATCAAACCAAAAATTGAAAAAATTAAAACTCCCCCCTTTCTACAATGTATTCATCTAAGTCACCCGACACGAGGACACGGGACACGAGTGTCCCCACCAGGCTTCAAATTTGAAGCCTTCAGGCCACTTCAAATTTTACCCACACGTCATAGAAGGCCACTTCAAATTTTACCATGCAAAAAAAATTTAATTTCATGGTAAGCCCTTCAATAATTAAATTAACCACTACTGTTTAAAATTGCAACAGAAGGGTAGCTTCAAATTTCACCCATCAACAATTTTTAGTGGGAAATTAGGAATGCGGCTACTAGCTAGGTGACTTGGGAGTGGGACTCGCTTACTCTCCAATATCCACGTGTTCGATCATCCATGGATCATGGACCATTGGGCCTCTAATAATATCATTGAGCAACTTACGTGGACGGGCTTACACTGAGTAGCCCATGGCTTGAACGCTTCGAAGTTCTCGTGTTTGTAGCGAGCGCTTACGTGTTTAACACATTTAATGGCATCAACAAAATTATTAAACCTGGAAGGTGGCTCATACGTGTTGTTGCTAGCGGGCTTACCAAGTTACAAGTTATCACATACCAATTCGTGAATGCTGACTCCGTGAGTTAATTGAGTATTCAATGTATAATATATTATGTTAATATGCCCCCGCGAATTTGGCATTTCAGACAAAATCCACAATCCATAAACTTCTTGTAATGTTGCAGGTTGTTGCTCCTGCCCGTGGCCCCTACCTATAGACCTGTGTTTTCTTTGTTGTATCAAGTTAATCCTACCATCTACGGCTCCCAGCCTCACACCCTGTGTTTTCTTTGTTGTATCAAGTCAATCCTGCAGCTCCCAAGTTCCACCTTTTGTTTTCTTTGTTGTATCAAGTCAATGCTGGAATTCCATGCTTCCATGGCTCCGACCATATTGCATGAATAGAAACAAGCTTTTTCTTATACCCCTATTCCACTGTGGATGAGCTACTTCCAAGTTCCACCTACCCTATCTCCTCCAGTCCTCCAGGATAGTTTGCGGAGCGAAGCTGGCAATGCCAGCCTGCCATAAACATATTTAAAGAAATTCGTTTTCTTTGAGGAGCTCAACTTCAAGGCTGACTAGATTTTTGACATCCTATGAATTTACAGGTCTGCTATATCCACTGAAAAATAAAGCCTCTCAACTTTACTACGTTAGTAAACATTGAAATTTTGATGTACTATTACATTTTCAAATGAAAAGAATAACTTATTATTAATAAAAAAATCAAATCATATTAATATATTAATGAATTTGAATTTAGCTTCCCAATTATATTAAAATAAATTATACATTTTAAATGATCCACAACCAAATATTATACTGAGAAGGAAATGGAAAAAAAGGAATTTCCTCAACACAACATGCTATTTCCTTATGATGATGCTTTTACGTTTATGATTACCAACCTTGGAATCAGGTTTGGTTATCCGAAGGTGTAATATCTTCTAAGCTAAGTCAATAGGTAGGAATGTTGGTATTGATATAATTATGACAAAGTTTTATAAAGGATTAGGAACAATTCCGTTGGCTTGTAGATGACATATTTATGGATAAAAAGCTTGTTGTTATGAGATAATGACATCATGCCTCAAAAACATGTCCCATACAATCTAATGTTAATGGGCGCTCTACATAGAAATTGGAATGTCAACATTTGTGAGTACAATAAATATGTGGATGATTTTGGCCTACTACAACTTTAATATATTGAGTGGATTGATAACCTTCACAATTATATAAGAGATTGTAGCTATGACTAGGAGGAGAGTTAACAATGCAACAAAATCAAGTAATCGAATTTTGTGCATAAAATGAACATAAGACTCCCACCAAATTTCACTGAATCTACGTCTTAACAAAAGAACTCATCGTTTCACGGGATTCCACCCCATCAATCCTTTTAACAGTAATGGCCATAACAGTTGCTACAACCCTAGCGCGAGAAAAATCAATCGAGCTACGCATGACAATACTTGAAACCAGACTTTTTGAACTCCCTATTACGTCATAGGAATCAATACTACTTTCTCCACAACATGTGGCACCCTCAATATCTTCCATCACCGCAATTTACATTTGATAAAAAACTTGTTCCCAAATAGTAATTACCCCATTCTTTGCTCTAAAAAGGCCTCGGTTAACCTAGAATCCAATCCATACAACATGAACACATCCATATATACACATAGAATAAATATTAATAAATTTCTCATAGCCCTTCAATAGTGTTCAATATCTCATAGCCCTTCATAGTGAAATGGGACCCCACCCTTCAAATTTGATCCCTGGTCCCCACTAGACACGGTGACCCCCGGAATTATGACACGTAGGACACGGTGACCCCCGGAATTAATATATTTTTAAAATATATTAAAATTTAAAAATATAGACATATAGATCATCCAATAAAATTTAACATTTACAATTACAAATATTCAATAGAAATTACATTTACAATTACAAATATGAAATATTCAATAGAAATTAGATCATTCACAAATCACAACACATTTGTCATTCACAATCACAAAACACAATGAGACATTGAGACACATAGATGCAAACTCATCACTGCCTTGATCCTCCTCCTCCATGCCTGAATCAACAAACTCATCACTGCCTTGATCCTCCTCCTCCTCCTCTCTGCCAATCTGACTAACTTACTTTTTAATTGTCAAATGTTTAATTTTAAGTTTTAAATGTATGTAAGGAAATGCCATTAAATTGCTTATGTGAGTTTGATTTAATACATGTTCAATTTTGAAGAGACGTCATTATATACCATGTATATGTTTCTAATGATTTTCGTATTAATGTCTTTATTGCAGTTGCGGCTATGGATGCCAATGCCGAAATATTGATTGAGCTTGCCCAATTGAGGGGCATAAGTGAAGCTTTTAGTGGTGGCGACAGGATTCGCCGTTCACTTGCATCAACCTTGGATGCAATTGTGGACACAATTACACAATCTACGAATGTCCTGTATGATATTGCATCTTACAGAGAAAGAAAAAGACAACAATATGCTGATGGACTAGATTACAATGCAGTAAAAAAGCTAAAAATATCCAAAGAGGTTATATTTGCATTGTTTAGGGACCCTCGGACGGGGGAAATCCCTAATGCAAGCAAGCCGCATATCTCCATTGAGTGGTGCACGTTTCAACCATTTGTTGATAACTGGATGGACAGATGGTACATGGTTTTTGATATGCCACCACACAACAACAGGGAAATTCCCTTATATTTCCTTCGAAAGATGTATGCAGAGTTCGTGTTGCATAAACACGTTAACTATTTTGACATCTTACAGTTCCAGGGGATCGGTGGGGGGATGCCCCAAAACCGACCCAATGCCAGGCTTCGAGACCAGGATCGCCCTATCCCTGCACCTCGCAGGCAGTTGCCTGGGCCAGATGTCCCACCAGCACATCGCATTATTCCGCAGACACGGGATGCATTTTTGAGTTTGGCACGGACGGTTGTTCGCCATGGCAGGATGGTTCAACATATGGGTGAGGAAGGGACATCTGTCCCTGGTGTGGTACATACACCAGCTCGTCACCATGCAGGACCATCAGCTAGTGCAGGACCATCAGGACCATCCACTACTGCAGGACCATCAGGACCATCCACTAGTGGAGGACCATCAGCTATTCCCCATCCTAGTACTGATCCTCACGAGTGCACGTCATGTGGTCGTCCCTGCTATGGTATTGCATCAGATGTTGCCTTCAGTGGCTTTTTGAGAGAGGTATCTTGATGGTTAATTGTAATAAATTCTTCATTTATTTTCGTCTTTGTACACATATATATAGTTTGAGCTAATATATTAATTTTGTGAACTTGCAGTTGATGATGATTACCGGCAGTGATGCCCCAGAGCCGGATGTTCCAGACTCGGCAGGCCCATCTTATATACCACCTATTGCCGTATCTCACACCGAGGTAAACATTTTAAAATTTCAGTTTTTTAATACTTGTTAATTTGTTAATTTCCACATACTTTACATTTTAGTTCATTAATGCTATATACGGTCTAATATTTACAATTATTAAACTTGCAGATGGCAGATCCTTCACAGGGGCAAGGTAATGTGGAGGTAGTGCCCATGGTCATACCGTCCCCTGAAACGTCTGGGCTCCAGGTAAACAATTAAAAATGACATTTTTTAAATACATGTTTGCTTGTTGAATCATGCATGTCTAACTACATGAACACTTGCTGACTGTAGGCACCATCCGACACATCTGGCCCATTGCCTGGATTTGCATCTCCCTCCAGGCCATTCGTGAACAAGGGTCGTGTGTATGTGAGGCGTTCTACTCCGAGAAAGACTCCAGCTTCCCACGACCATGGGCTTACTCACACAACGGTAATGTATATCCTTCGATGATATTTGTTGTTTAACTTGAAATCCAGTGCATAAATCGTTTTTGTTAATGTTTGAATTGCATGTTTACTGCAACAGGAACCCGAGTTGTCTGCTGAGAACCTTGCATCGATGGTTGATGCAACAGTTAGTGCCGCATCTGCAGTGGCGACTGATCACACACAGGTATGTAACTATTTCAACATTATCTTTACATAGTTTATTATTGTTGGACCTATTGTTTATTCATGCATTTCTAACTATTTCAACATTTTTTCATTGTAGCCACCACCAGCAGGAGCAGTGCCTGGCCCCCCTGGTTCAACCATCCTGGATGTTCAACCGACGGCTCCATCTGCTACACAAGCAACACAATCTCCTTTGTCAGTTGAGGTGAGATGTCCTTCAGTGACCAAGTGTTTCATGCACTTTCCATGCACCAGTTGATAATTGTTGAGATAATGTATTAGTGTACATAGTTAGTTGAATTTAACAATTGATATTTAATTTGCAGGATCCAGGGATGCACATTGATCCTAGGGATGTGCCTAGAGGATCAACGTCAGGAAAGAACAAGAGAAAGCTTGAGTTTTGATAGTTTTGGATAGTTTTGGACACATGTGCTTTTGGATACTTTTGTATATATATGTACTTTTCGATACATTCAGTTTTGGAGACATGTACATTGACTTTATTGTGCATGTACTTTTGGAGACATGTACATTGACTTCATTGGATACATGTACTTTTCGATACTTTTGGATATACATGTACTTTTGGAGACATGCACTTTTGGAGACTTTTGGATATACATGTACTTTTGGAGACATGCACTTTTGGATATATATGTACTTTTGGATACATGTACTTGTGTCATTCTAATGTGTTGATTTGTGTGGATTATCTATTACTCATGAATGCACTATGTCAAAAGAACAAACTATTATATTCAAAGGTTTCAACGAATTCACTACATGCATGCACTAATTGGTATCTAATTAAAATTTGTGATTTTGGATGATCATTACAAGTTATGTCAAAGTTCTTGCTCGTGTAATTTAATCAAACTAAATGCAATACAATGTTTTCAAGGTTTCAACGAACTCACTCATGCACACCCATTGCCATCAACTACCAATGAAAGTCTAACATTATGAGGTTCTTCTTAAAAAATGGGTAATATTTCCTTGATGATCGTAAATTGAGAACCATTTGTAGCCAGTCATATAATACCATCTTCACTTATCTTTGTACATGATAATCCATATAATGTGCTATGTTTTTTAACCTAAACAATCATCAAAAACCTAGAATTATAGGGATATGACAAAGAACCTTATGGGGCACCTTATATATTAACCTTGTGTATACATTAGGATCTTTGTCATACCATTGTTTGAAATGTCATTCAATACCTTCAATTTTATCAACATCAAATTAGTAGACAAAGTGACCCATCTTTGATCTCTTGTATAGGCCTTTGTGTGCCTTATCAATAAGATGTACATCATGAATATTATCATAGGTCTCATACATAGGTGCATCCTCATCCATGCAAACAAAGGTGTCATGGATCAACCTATCATCCCTTTATTCTCAATAATATTAGTATCATTATCTTCCATAGGATCAAATTCAACTCCATCACCCCCATTATTACTACTCTAAATTACAGCCTTAGGAGTTTTGATCATGTGTTTTTGTCTCTTTAGGAGTTTTGAAATATTATACTCTTTCAAAAATAATATGGAAGTTCAAATATTTAAAAGTGGCTTAAATTATAAAATGGGCGGAAATTCACCAAGTGTCCCTGAACGGCATTTTCATGCGACTTGCAACTCGACATAACTCGGAAACTGGACGTCGGACCGACGAACCGTCGACTCCGTTGGTCTCCTGGCGTGCGATTACCTCTAGGGGGCCCTCTCCCTCGTCTCCCCATGGCCCAGTGGCTTCATTGTGCATTCATTTCGTAAACTAGGGTTTTGCTCAGTGTAATTGCATGCAATCTCGCATTGGTAGGTCAACTCTGCAAAAACCTCCCCCGAGCCAGTGTTGGCAGTGTTCCCACGTCGGCATTTCCCACACACACTTGCGGGAGCCAACGGCACGCAATCTTCTTGCTCCGTTTGCTTTTTGGCTCCCGGACGGAAATTCACCAAGTGTCCCTGAATGGCATTTTCATGCGACTTGCAACTCGACATAACTCGGAAACCGGACGTCAGACCGACGAACCGTCGGCTCCGTTGGTCTCCTGGCGTGCGATTACCTCTAGGGGGCCCTCTCCCTCGTCTCCCCATGGCCCAGTGGCTTCATTATGCATTCATTTCGTAAACTAGGGTTTTGCTCAGTTTAATTGCATGCAATCTCGCATTGGTGGGTCAACTCTGCAAAAACCTCCCCCGAGCCAGTGTTGGCAGTGTTCCCACGTCGGCATTGCCCACACACACTTGCGGGAGCCAACGGCACGTAATCTTCTTGCTCCGTTTGCTTTTTGGCTCCCGGACGGAAATTCACCAAGTGTCCCTGAACGGCATTTTCATGCGACTTGCAACTCGACATAACTCGGAAACCGGACGTCGGACCGACGAACCGTCGACTCCGTTGGTCTCCTGGCGTGCGATTACCTCTAGGGGGCCCTCTCCCTCGTCTCCCCATGGCCCAGTGGCTTCATTGTGCATTCATTTCGTAAACTAGGGTTTTGCTCAGTTTAATTGCATGCAATCTCGCATTGGTGGGTAAACTTTGCAAAAACCTCCCCCGAGCCAGTGTTGGCAGTGTTCCCACGTCGGCATTGCCCACACACACTTGCGGGAGCCAACGGCACGTAATCTTCTTGCTCCGTTTGCTTTTTGGCTCCCGGACGGAAATTCACCAAGTGTCCCTGAACGGCATTTTCATGCGACTTGCAACTCGACATAACTCGGAAACCGGACGTCGGACCGACGAACCGTCGACTCCGTTGGTCTCCTGGCGTGCGATTACCTCTAGGGGGCCCTCTCCCTCGTCTCCCCATGGCCCAGTGGCTTCATTGTGCATTCATTTCGTAAACTAGGGTTTTGCTCAGTGTAATTGCATGCAATCTCGCATTGGTAGGTCAACTCTGCAAAAACCTCCCCCGAGCCAGTGTTGGCAGTGTTCCCACGTCGGCATTGCCCACACACACTTGCGGGAGCCAACGGCACGCAATCTTCCTGCTCCGTTTGCTTTTTGGCTCCCGGACGGAAATTCACCAAGTGTCCCTGAACGACATTTTCATGCGACTTGCAACTCGACATAACTCGGAAACCGGACGTCGGACCGACGAACCGTCGACTCCGTTGGTCTCCTGGCATGCGATTACCTCTAGGGGGCCCTCTCCCTCGTCTCCCCATGGCCCAGTGGCTTCATTGTGCATTCATTTCGTAAACTAGGGTTTTGCTCAGTGTAATTGCATGCAATCTCGCATTGGTGGGTTAAACTTGCTCACCTTGCAAACATCATCCATCAAACAGAAATTTGATGGAGTTGAAATCAATGGATTGCTTGTCACAATAGGCATTCATAAGTTTGCGTAATTGAATACTCCTCTTAATCCCTAAAAAATACTTCATTCCCATCCTGCAGATCCCAAACAATGTCAAAGGTAAGAAGGATTTCCATATAATCCAAATATATGTTTTTTTTCAAATATATTTTACATGGAAACATAGCAAAATGGAATCTAATATTTCGTTTGCACACGGAAGAAAAGATTGGCAAGGCCAACATTGGCTTCCTTTTGGATTAATATCTCCATTTATAATTCCATAGATTTATACAGTTGTCTTAATCCTAACTGTATACATTGCATGAGAATAAACACCATCAATCTCATTTTTGAGACTTGGTTGTCATGTTAATGCAAATGTAAATGTAAAGGTTGCCTTTACAGGACTTTTGAAACTGAGTGTGGGAAAGGGGATCATGATCGAGATGTTGTGTAGGTAAACATTATATTCTGCAGGTAAAAATGGAAGTTTACGAGAAATTCTCTCATTAGTTACACAAAATCTATTGTTGAATGGTGTTCTTCAATAATTGTAGATGGAACAAGAAGACGAGATATTTTTGGGAGGTGGTTGATGTAGATCAATCACATAGAATAATGCATGGAATTTGTGGATTTCATTTAGTTTGAAACTCAAACAATGTTATAGTAGAAATATGAACAAGAAAATTCTATCACTCGCCATTATTCTAGGTATAAATATTGAATTATCCTAGTTGGATGAGGACTAATCAACCATTTCACCACATTATGATCATGTCTCAAATCTTGTACAACCAAGTTTTGTGAATATGAGATTAAATCTTATCAACTAGCATGAATACATTACATTTTGTCTATTTAGTGGACTCACACGTTGGAACTGATGTTTTTTAAAATGAACATATATGCAATGGTTTCCCTGAAAGATAATTAATGGGGAACTCACTATTTGTTGGCATGTTCCTTAAAGGCGAACCAAACCCTCATGTCTCACTAATAGATGACAATGGTGATCAACTTGTAATCAGTTTGATGGTTAATAAAGGATAATATCTAACACTGGATGACCAAACATGGAAGAAGGTTGGTTATGTATTTCAAGATTAGACTAGGTGAATCTATATACCACTTTACAAACTTAGTTTTCGATACAAACCTCAAACTACAAACAATGCCAAGGAAGCACCCATCAAAGGTATGATACTTCAAGCCTCATTGTGAACATGAAAAGTTAATGGAGATCATTAGTAATAGACATGATCCAAATGGTCTACTTAGATGACCATAGGTAAGTAGATAAGTAAGATTGCCTAACATGGTCACTCTTGTGTTATATTCCAAGGTATATGGGTTGTTTGTTAATTTTGTTAATTTTTCAATTCATTTATCCAAAGAATCATAAGCACATGAAATCCCATCAATAAGAACAATGGTCTTTTTCAACACCACCAAAGAAAAAATCAGAAAAATAAAATGACCTACTTCAAAAATTATTTTATGGCTTATTGTGCATGGTCCATCAAACAAAAGGTAAACAAACACAATTATATGGCCTACAATGTAGGTCTTTTGATGCTCTATTTCACAAGGTTTTAACAAACACACTTGTTGTGATCATCATTAAAGTCTACAATTTCTTTCAATGAATGTGCCAAATTGACCTAACAACATAGGAAATTGAAAACCACATCCATTGAAAGGAATAATTCAGTTTTTTTTGTCATGAATTAATTTACTATCATGGATTTATGGCTGTTGGCAGTGTTCCCACGTCGGCATTTCCCACACACACTTGCGGGAGCCAACGGCACGCAATTTTCTTGCTCCGTTTGCTTTTTGGCTCCCGGACGGAAATTCACCAAGTGTCCCTGAACGGCATTTTCATGCGACTTGCAACTCGACATAACTCGGAAACCGGACGTCGGACCGACGAACCGTCGACTCCATTGGTCTCCTGGCGTGCGATTACCTCTAGGGGGCCCTCTCCCTCGTCTCCCCATGGCCCAGTGGCTTCATTGTGCATTCATTTCGTAAACTAGGGTTTTGCTCAGTGTGGGAGTGTGCAATTTTTGCACACAGGGGTCAACTTTGGAAAATCATCCACCGGGCAAGTATGGCTAGTGTTCCTAGCCCGAACCTATCTAGACACACCTGCAGGACTCCCCGGAACCCAGTTTTGTTGCATGGTTGGAGTTCTATGCCCCCGGTAGGTATCCAGCAGGTGTCCCTGAAGGCCTTCTGGTAGTGAGACGGGACGAGCCATAGAATGAAGACCGTGGCTCGGATCGACGAACCGTCGACTCCGTTGGATTCAGCACACCGGGATAGTGCCAGGGGTGCCCCTCCCCTCCTACCCGGTGGCCCATGTGTCACCTTGCAGGTCCATCTTTGAAACTAGGGTTTTGCTCAGTGTGGGAGTGTGCAATTTTTGCACACGGGGGTCAACTTTGGAAAATCATCCACCGGGCAAGTATGGCTAGTGTTCCTAGCCCGAACCTGTCTAGACACACCTGCAGGTCTCCCCGGAACCCAGTTTTTTTGCATGGTTGGAGTTCTATGCCCCCGGTAGGTATCCAGCAGGTGTCCCTGAAGGCCTTCTGGTAGTGAGACGGGACGAGCCATAGAATGAAGACCGTGGCTCGGATCGACGAACCGTCGACTCCGTTGGATTCAGCACACCGGGATAGTGCCAGGGGTGCCCCTCCCCTCCTACCCGGTGGCCCATGTGTCACCTTGCAGGTCCATCTTTGAAACTAGGGTTTTGCTCAGTGTGGGAGTGTGCAATTTTTGCACACGGGGGTCAACTTTGGAAAATCATCCACCGGGCGGGTATGGCTAGTGTTCCTAGCCCGAACCTGCCTAGACACTTTGGAAACTAGGGTTTTGCAGGTCCATGATGATGATGAAGATGTTGATGATGATGGCTTGGTCTAAGGTGGTGCTCTCAACTAGCTAATTCATTATGAAATATTTAACAAGACATGAATTAAATTTAATATAAGTGTATTGTTTAATATAGTGAGCATGAATTGAATTAATTTTGTTGGGTGAAGCCAATAACCAACATGATGAACATAATATAATTTTAGGGTTTACTGATCATATGTAAAAAATGGATTAAAAAACACAATTATTATAATTTTAGTTTAATGTTTATCCACTTTAATCCATATATTTTTTAGTTTTGACTATGAATACACAATAATTATTATATATATATATGTGTGTGTTTTTGTGTGGATAACTTAGAGATGTATAATAAAAATGGGTAAAAGGTGGTTGTCACTAGAGACTTTCATAGTTGTATAGTGAAAATGTAATAGCTATTAAAATTTGGATTAGAAAATTATTAAAGAAAATAAATTCTATAGAAATGGGTAAAAGGTGGTTGTCGCTAGATTAAGAGAGACTTTCATAGTTGTATAGTGTACAATTGTCTAGTGGTTATGGCAGTGATGTGTAAAATCTTATGATCACATGAAAGAGATCACAAATAGGTTCATAAAACTAAGAACAACAATACTTTGAGCAATTTTTCAAAGGAAACTAGAATAGAGCGAGTAAAGAGAAAAAAATACTAAAAACTTGATTTCATACTAAAATGAATGAAAAATGGTTTTACATAAAGAAATTTGAATTACTCAAGGAACCAATTCGATTGTCTAGTGATTCATAAGGATTTAGTTGGGCTTAACATAGAGCTTAAATGCCCTTAAAGTTAGCTAAGCAACCTCTCAAACATGATTAATATATGGTTTACTGATCATATGAACATAATATAATTTTAATCCATCTCTTGTAAATTTGGCATATCAAGAACGCAAAATTGACATATTCATATGAAACATACATGTGAAAATTGAGCATATATCAATATTCAATTACAAATAGTGAAAATAGTATAGTATTAAAAGTATGTAACGTACCTCATCATGCTAGATCCCACCTATTATCATACAACCAAGCCCTCCGGATCATCTCTTGTACTGATGGTCTCCATTAGTCTCTCGTGCTCTGTATCCGGTAAGAAGTAGCGTACCTTCGATGTATTTCGACTAGGCATTGTTCGTACCTGAAGGTTTGTGCCAATGATTAAGTTGGTAAAGTGATATACACTTGCACCTGGTTTGTAATCCCTGTAAACATATCCACCCTTCTTTCTTCCATTGCTGTCCCGTGTCAAGTATTCACCTTTAACAACCATAGACCCAGTTGGAAAGTGGTTGTTTTCATCGTCAGTCATGGACACAATGAGGGTTTGCTTTCCATCTATACAGCGTGCCAACCAGTATTCATCACCCCATTCAGTATATTTTGAGGCAACCACTGCGTATATGTGCCCTGCATTATATGATTGTAGGTATATGATCAAAATATTTTTCGTGCGATACAAGGCCATTAATGTGCATTTGAAGACTACGTAAACAAACAAAAAATGTTAAGGAAATGCATCATACCGGGTTGTACAAGGTCTGAGACATGATCAAAATCTGCAGAAATAGATGATTGGTCTTCTTCCAACGGAGTTAACTCAACAATTGCACGCTGATCAAGTGGAAGTGATATGCGATCCCATCCATCAACCCAATCCAATGATTCACACCCATCCCAGTCACCATCACAACAAGGCGGGCAAAAACAAGCAAGTTTTCTGGTCCAAATTTCAAATACTGGGTTATCAGAGCTTCGAACCGAATGAAAGCCACGAGTCCCAGGCACAGTCTTGCATTCCCATGCATGTGAACGATCTATGTCTACCACCTCCCAAAAAAATCTCTCCACATGTCTCTTTCTTGTGGATTCTACTCGCATAGTTGATTCCTCTCCCATTACTGACGTGCACCACCTGACTATAGATTGAGCATTTAGAATAGTAGATTCTGTAGATACTTTCAATTCCTCTCTTCGTAGGGCTGTTTTGACACATGCTCCGGCTCCATCATGCTCTCCTTTACCATGCCCAGTCTCAAAATAGTTCCACATATGTGGCACTTTGTAGTTTTTATGCAATGAACACAACCACTGAAATATGCGTGCATTTTTGAACTGACCAGCACACCCATCAGACCAAATCCAGTGTCGGTCCATCTGTATGTTCCTTCCCTTCAAGTGATCATAGAACATGATGAAGCAATGACGTACATAGTGGAAGTCGTGGCACCTATCATCACTTATGTAGAAGTGATATTCCTTCAGAATTTCTCTTTGCTCTTCAGTGCTATTTGGGCCATGCCTGTATGTGATATGGACCATCAAGGAAACCTGCTCAGAGTGATAATACTGACTTTGGATCTCATTTTGAGGTTGCAGAGTGTAGTTCTCGGCAAAATCAACAACTGAAAGTATAGTACCAAGGGGAAATGTATCTCTGCATATTCTAAACTTCTCATCCTGCCATCGTGCCACGTGGACATGCTGAACATATTGATGTGTCTTTTCAATAAATTCCTTGATGAAGTCACTAACTTGTACCTGGTGACACAAAATGATCTCAATGTCAGTTTTTTGTTGTAAGTAAGGATTGAAATGTAACCGTTACAACATAATTTTATAGATATAAATGCATACCTGAGATGTCACCAATTGTATTTTTTTGCTTTCTTTCCCTGGGACTATTTCATAGTTGATATATTTGAAACTTTTCATGTCTGTAACCATTTTCCCAAATTCACTGTCTCCATTCTCGTGCATACATTGGCTCAATAATGCCATTCCAGCACAGTTGGAGCATGTTCCATCCAAACAAGATTTTGCATAGTATGTTTGCCCCTCGGGCCTATTGCACATGATGCTATGAATGAATTCTCTTGATGAAGTCGGTGGTATTGTCATGGAGCAATCCTGCACAATGTTAGTATGCAACACACGACGAATGTACAAAAATGTTTCATAGTAATATTCATATTCTACATGGTATCTACAACAACAAGTGTTACGAAGAGTATTTATTCTAACATACCATGGCTTACATTTCTCAAAAGATCTTTGCCCCAAGTTCAATTGTCTATGCTCAATCTTAAATTTTTCGTAAAGCTCTGTCTGTGTTATATCAAGAAAATGCTTAGTATGTGGCTCACGATCCTTTGAACCCCTTCTTAGTTTTAGTACATCCTTTCGGTTTGAAGAAGGCCTTGTGTGATCATGCCAAAAACTATGCACTAGTCCCTTTACTGCATCAACTAGCTTCATGTCACGACGTGGCAACTGACCAACAAAGGCCCAAAAATCTGTCTGATCGGTTGTGTCAAGATGTTCTCTTCTAATAGAATACCTACGGAGGGTTTTTACATTCAAATTAACTAGTTTCGATGTAGGCCTGAGAATACGAAGGGCCCTGGTGTTCTTATCTGCAATTGATTGTGACAACACACGACGAGCAGCATTGCGGTCCTTTGAACGTGTGTTCTTACCAATTTTACCAAATGCATCTACTAGGCTTTTAACTATATGAGAACTTGGTTCAGAATTCTTTATCATCTTTATCCCTAACTTTTTCCTAACAACATTCATGCTCCTAGATTTTAACAATGATAAAAATAATCTACATTTATCTCCATCACATTTAGAAACAAAATATTTATCAAGTATCTGTTGAGTTTGATAAGCAATACTACGTTTAGATAGCGTACCTTCAATGGAATTCATAAGTCTTTCATCAACTTGTATACGCTTCGGAGTTCTTCGACGTGTGCTTGCTAATGGAGGTAAGGGGGTTGGAATTGTACCATGTAGCGCATCACCAAGACGCTCTGGCGTTTCAGTAGTAGCTTGGTGTCCTTCATTCTCTTCCTGGTAGTTGGATGGTGGAAGTCCAACATCCTCATCCATGGTCTGTGGAAGTCCAACATCCCCTTGTGGAAGTCCAACATCCTCATCGATGGTGTGGATAACATTCTCTTCTTCAACAGTAGGCAAAATGTCCAACGCCTCTCTGACTTCATCGCTTGTATAACCAGATCCGGATAGCAAATTGGGTGTTTCTTCGTGAGCTTCATCTTGAGATGGTAACTTATCACTTTGACTTGAAGTGGGAATTGAAACATCCCCTAATGAGCACCTACGTTTTGCTTCTTGATTACTTCCATGGGGTGCTTGTTCAACAACTATTGTGGAAATTGAAGGTCCCTCTTGTCGTGGATTAATAGGATGAACCATGGTATCCTCTACAATTGGATTTGGATTAGTTTCCAAAGAAAGCCTCCGATTCATCATGTATATTCTTTTCTTTTCTTTCTCTTCTTCAATGACTTCTTGAGGTCTCTTCTTCCTTGTTGATTTGTTTACTCGGTTACGTGCATTCCCCATCACCACAATGATCAATTCAATATAGTTTGTTTTTGTTGCTCCTCAATTACAAGCTCTTCAATAATAAGCAAATGGAAGTTCTTCCTTGTTGGTCTTGAAGCTTGATATTTTACCTTGTGTGCTCCTCAAATATAGGCAAAATGAATCTTTCAAAGGCCTTATCTTTGGTGTTCTTCAATTGGAGATTCTTCAAGCTTGCTAATTATTTTCTTCAAATATGGCCATATAACCCAACACCAAAGTGAGCAACCATGAAAGATGTCCTCAATGCTGCACCTGCATAAAAAAAAATGATGGAGTTGGTGTAGAATGTGAAAATTTTCAGACGCGGGCTCGTGCTGTTCGAAAAATCGCGGGATTGTTGCTTTCGTTCGGACAGAGTGAAGTTGCTCTCGGACAGCAACGGTCCATTATTTCTGGAGTTACAAAACGCGTACGCGTTATATAAATATAAAACGCGTGCGCGATATGTAGTGACAAAGCGCGAACGCGATATAGTCAAGCACAATAAATAGGTTAGGTGCACGGCTAGGGCAACGAACAAAATCAAAGAAAAGTAATAATTTATATGATTGCATACAAAACAAATGTTTTGTATGGTTTAATACCCCCTAGCTCTCTCCCAATAATCCCTAGATACCCCCTATCTCTTTCTAAATATCTGTCCCTCATTCTCCCTACATGTTTATTTCATGTTTCTTTCTCTCCCTTCAGCCATGTCTCTACCACCCCACTCTCCATCTCTCCACCTTCTCTTTATCTTCGTCATTATCCCTCCCTATAGCACTCTCTCCCTTCTTCTCCCTTAATCACTAACCCTCTACGCCTTTATCCCTCCCCCCTGCCCTCTCTGTCTTACCTTCTTCCTAGAGCCCCTCCCCCATAAAGGCCTTTAGACCCTCTTCTAAATATTAATCCCTAAGTGCATAAGTGCACAAGATGATGAGGAGGAGGAGGGTGATGACAATGAAGATGATCATGATGTAAATGAAGATGATAAAGATGATGAGGAGGAGGAGGGTGATGACAATGAAGATGATCATGATGCAGATGAAGATGATAAAGATGATAATGTTGATGAAGATGATGGTGATGATGATGAAGATGTTGATGATGATGGTGATGAAGATGGTGATGAAGATGATGGTGACATGATGGAGATGTTGATCTGATGAGGAAGATGATGATGATGATGGTGATGATGGTGATGATGATGAAGATGTTGATGAGGACGATGATGGAGATGAAGATGATGATGATGAAGAAGATGATGATGATGGAGATGTTGTGTTGATGGGGAACCTAGAGATGACAATGATGATGAAGATGGTGATGGTGATGGTGATGGTGATGGTGATGACGATGAAGATTTTGATGATGATGCTGATGGCGATGATGATGAAGATGTTGACGATGATGGTGATGGTGATGTTGAGATGATGATCATGATGATGTTCAGAAGATCATGATGGTGATGATGGTGATGATGATGGAGAAAATGACAATGATGGATATGTTGATGAGGAACCTGCAGATGCCAATGATGATGATGATGGAGATGTTGATGAGGAACCTACAGATGCCAATGATGATGGTGATGACGATGAAGATGTTGATGATGATGGTGCTGGTAATGATGATGATGATGATGATGACGAAGATGATGGTGACATGATGGAGATGTTGATCTGATGAGGAAGATGATGATGATGATGATGGTGATGATGATGAAGATGTTGATGACGATGATGATGGTGATGAAGATGATGATGATGAAGAAGATGATGATGATGGAGATGTGTTGATGGGGAACCTAGAGATGACAATGATGATGAAGATGTTGATGATGAAGAAGATGATGACGATGATGATGGTGATGAAGATGATGATGATGAAGAAGATGATGATGATGGAGATGTTTTGATGGGGAACCTAGAGATGACAATGATGATGAAGATGGTGACGGTGATGACGATGAAGATTTTGATGATGATGCTGATGGCGATGATGATGAAGATGTTGACGATGCTGGTGATGGTGATGTTTAGATGATGATCATGATGATGTTCAGAAGATCATGATGGTGATGATGGTGATGATGATGGAGAAAATGACGATGATGGATATGTTGATGAGGAACCTGCAGATGCCAATGATGACGATGATGGAGATGTTGATGAGGAACCTACAGATGCCAATGATGATGGTGATGACGATGAAGATGTTGATGATGATGGTGTTGGTAATGATGATGATGATGATGATGATGATGATGAAGATGAAGATGATGGTGACATGATGGAGATGTTGATCTGATGAGGAAGATGATGATGATGATGATGGTGATGATGATGAAGATGTTGATGACGATGATGATGGTGATGAAGATGATGATGATGAAGAAGATGACGATGATGATGGTGATGAAGATGATGATGATGAACAAGATGACGATGATGGAGATGTGTTGATGGGGAACCTAGAGATGACAATGATGATGAAGATGGTGATGGTGATGACGATGAAGATTTTGATGATGATGCTGATGTTGATGATGATGCTGATGATGATGATGATGATGATGAAGATGTTGACGATGATGGTGATGGTGATGTTCAGATGGTGATGATGATGATGATGATGATGATGATGATGGAGATGTTGATGAGGAAGGGGGAGATGACAATGATGATGAAGATGTTTATGGTCATGAAGATGATGATGATGGTGATGGTGATGATGATGGAGATGATGGAGATGATGGAGATGGCGATGAAGATGATGATGATGATGATGATGGTGAAGATGATGAAGAAGATGATGATGATGGAGATGTTGACCTGATGACGATGAAGATGATGATTATGGTGATGATGATGAAGATGTTGATGCTGATGATGATGGTGATGAAGATGATGATGATGGAGAAGATGATAATGATGGAGATGTTGATGAGGAACCTACAAATGCCAATGATGATGATGATGATGATGGTGATGACAATGAAGATGTTGATGATGATGGTGATGGTAATGATGATGAAGATGATGATGATGATGGTGATGGTGATGGTGATGTTTAGATGATGATGTTCAGAAGATGATGGTGACATGATGGATATGTTGATCTGATTCAAGGAAGATAATGATGATGATGATGATGGTGATGATGATGAAGATGTTGATGATGATGATGATGGTGATGAAGATGATGATGATGAAGAAGATGATGATGATGGAGATGTTGATGTTGATGGGGAACCTAGAGATGACAATGATGATGAATATGGTGATGGTGATGGTGATGGTGATGACGATGAAGATTTTGATGATGATGGTGATGGTGATGATGATGAAGATGTTGATGATGATGGTGATGGTGATGTTTAGATGATGATCATGATGATGATAATGATGATGGAGATTTTGATTTGATGAGGAATATGATGATGATGATGATGATGAAGATGTTGATGATGACGATGATGGTCATGAAGATGATGATGATGAAGAATATGATGCTGATGGAGAATATGATGCTCACAACTCCCTCTAGTCTCTCTCTCCCCAACCATCAATCTCTCTAGATCTCTCTCTCTCTCTGTCTCTCTCTCTCTCTCAAACACACACACATACACACACATTATGTCACTTTCCATTCTCAAACCCATACCCCCTCCATCCATATCTATCTCCAACTTTCTCCCTCCATCCCTCACCCTACCTTCTCTCCCTCCCTCTCTCATCGCCTGTCTCTCACCTTCTATCCCTCCCTCATCTTTCCCTCAACCTATCCCAATCTCTCCATCACTCCCTCTCTCTCCATCGCCACCACTCTCTGCATGTCTCCCACCAACACTTTCTGTCCCTCCCTTCCTATCTCTTATTTCGTTCTATCCCCATCTATCTCACTCCCTCCAAATCCATTCCTCCCCATTGTCCCTCTCCCTCCCTCGCTCTATGTCTCTCCCCCCCTTGTATTCTTTATTTCTCTCTCACATCCCCCTTGCCTCCATCCATTCCCCCTTGTCACTCAAGTCTCACATTCAACTTCTAACCCTATACCTCTTCAGAACCTATTCTACTCCTAATAGTGCTCTCAAGCTCCACTTCCCTTCACCCCCTGTAGCCCATCATGTTCTCATTCCCTTCATCTCTCCCCACTCAAGCTTCCAACATCCTTCTAAGCCCTTGACCCTTTCCCACCCCTATTAAATATTAACCATAGATTCCCTTGAGCCTTCCCCACCCCTTCTCAAATATTAAACAAAATTTCCCTTGACTTCTACACCCCCTCTTTCTCAAGTATTAAACATGTATTTTATGATTTAAATAACGCGAGCGCGTTTTGTAACTATATAACGCGTACGTGTTATGTAGTTATATAACGCGTACGCGTTAATTATTGATATAACGCGCATGCGTTATTTAGTTATATAACGCGTACGCGTTATGTAAATCTAAAAGCGCGGCAATATTTTTGAATTTAAACAGGCCGAGTCACATGCTCACATGTCAACAATAATCCTATGTGTATGCTTTGGAGTTTGCTTCGGTAATTCCAAACCTGTGCTATGTTAATGAAAAACCAAAGCTAATTGGGTATTTCTTCCAGTTTCTGGAGAAGCCTGTGCTTAGCCACTCGTTACAATATGCTACACAGAGTCATTTTTGACGAAATCTTAGACACAAATAGCATTTTTTCTGCAGATTCCAAATATGTAACTTTTATTTTGAAATATTAATTTTTCCTATTTTCTTTCAATTTCTTTTCTGTCCTACCTCCTTAACTCGTGAAACACATTGTTAGTGTTTCTTCCATAACTTTTTCAATTCTCAATCATTTCAAAAAAAAATTGTATGGTGCACAAGAGGACACTAACCTCCACGTTCTATGAAAAACCCATTTCAAGAATTTTGCATTAAGACCTTCAAAGGCTCTACCCACAAAAGATGTACTATTTTTGAGGTTTGATCACTTAGACAATTATAAAAAAATTATAAAATTACTAATTTAATTTTCGAAAAATAATGGCGCACAAGTGCTATGTGTTCTCTACATGCATGCCGATTTTTGTAGCTTGATTCCATCATTTAGGCCCTCAAAGGCTCTACCCACAAAAACATATACCTTATCATTTGCCTGAAAAATAAAAAGTGTCTGTTAGGAAAACTGAAACTTGACATAGCTATGCAAATTTTCAATACATAAAAGTTATATATTCAGAAACGTGATTCAATTTCCTACATTTCATCTTTTTTACTCAATGCAAGATATTTTCCGTAAGTAAATCAAAAAATCCAAGTAAGTTGAGGGATGCCTGCTTTTTCAGTTTTCTATTGCATCTAACGTGCCAAAAGTGACCCTCATTAGCTTGCACTGACCCACTTCATATATCAAATTTTAAAATAGCTCTACACTAATTGACTTGTTTATAGAAAAACATTTAAGGAAAAATAATTAACTCTTTATTCATATATCCTATGGAATGATGAGGGATAATTTTAAGGACACATACTTATTTAAAAGTGTATAAACCTTGACGAATCTTACCAATTCTTAAAATGTCAACTATAAAATATTTGGCGCTATTTTTCTAAAATTGTTTCAATTTATAAGGATTTTATATAGTTTATATAATAATTTGGCCATTTTTAGAGTGAAAAAAGTTTACTCCATCAAAATTGGGCAAAATGGCGCTTCAAAAAAGGCAAATTGCCTAATATTTTTTTGGAAAAAAACATAGAAAAATAGCCCATGGGATAAATTTCGCCCCTAAAATTATCCCACGGACCCATGCTAATTTTCTAATTTAAACTAGCCCAACAAAAGTATCTTAACCAGTTTTTGCTAATTTAGTAATGCCCATTTGTAACACCCTAAATTATGATTTGTTTTATGTAACTAGCATAGATCCATCTTAAACCTGTATCTATCAAGCACCCAGAGGGATCCAATTTCTTGAGGTGTATTTCTTTTTTTAAATTTAAACTCAAGAAACTTGATATCTCTTGATTGATATGCTCGGGTTTAAGTTTTAAGTTTTTATTTTATAAACGAACATCTATTTTTAATTACTTTTCATAATATTTTATTTTATGAGCCAACATGGATTTTTTTTAAATACTTTCATTAATTTTTTTATTTTATGAGCCGATGTGAATTTATTAATGGAAGACATAATACAATTTATTACTTTTTACTCTTTTTTTTAATCGGACAAACTTTACAACATCTCCCTCATATTACATCCACATGAGTTACAACATCTCCCCCATACTGGTCTGTAGAGCACCTCATTTCACTTGGTGCAATGAAGATAAACGTTATGTAATATAAATAGGAAAACCTTAAATTAGTTTTTTTTTTATTAAATTATGGTTATGTTTTTGTATTGTCAAAATGCAACAATGAAGAAGTTACAAGCATTGTTCCATTGGAGGACGGGGGAAAGAATCTAAAGAATAAATTTAAGAAGTAAGAAACTAATAACTTAACATAACTGAATTAAGGAAAGGAATGTTGAGAAGGTAAAAACAACAAAAGAGGAAGCCCCAAAATGAATGTTTTTTCACAAAGGTTGTGAATGTACAGCAGAGGTATATTGTTTTCCATTACTTGATACTAAGAGGTAGTCTGGAATACCATGTTTAATCTAGTACCTTGAGTAATGAGAGGTACATACACTATGTATGTACCGACTAACTGTAGCTAGTGTGTGGTTAGATTAGAAAATGCCTTCGTGGTTCTGAACTTGCGACTCGTTGTTTAAAGAAGAATTGTTTTTCCCCTCTAATGGAACCTTGTTTTGGCTTGGGGGGTGTTCTAGCAAGGAACATGTAACTACTCCTTGTGGACTACGGTCGGGAGGTTTATTGTTTTGTTGGTAACACCTCCCCTATGATTGTAGAATATTTTATATCCGAATGATTATATAACCTACTATATAAAATAAAAAGTTCGTTGTTATACATATATTGTAAACCCTAGTAAAAGGAATCCTATAATTTATTAGGTAATGGAAATATCCCAATCTCAAATCTTGTAGAGGACCCCTCTTCATTAAAATTGATTGTTTCAAAATAAGATTTATGTTGCAAAGATAAGCTTAAAACAAAATAGAGACATAGATGAATAAAATCCATAATTGATTAGGTAAAGGAAATATCCGAATCTCAAATCTTGTATAGGACCCCTCTTCATTAAAATAGATTGTTTCAAAATAAGATTTATGTTGCAGAGATAATCTTAAAAGAAAATAGGGATAGATATGAATAAAATCCATAAGGGGTAGTATGATGTTCAAGAGTGGGCATACAAGTTCCAAAAATATGGACATTATTCTAGAAGTATTTATGAAACTCAAGAATTTTTACTTACAAGTTAGGGCTATAGTTTTTTGTCCTAAACTTATCATATTCACTATATTTGGCCCGAAGTACAAATAATTGACCCTTTAATTAAATAGCAGAGACTTGAGATGGACAGGAACTTCCTTTCCGAAATTCTTTCACAAGGAAAATTATATAATAATATGAGTCAACAACATACACAATGCTTTTGAATTCAAAGGTTAACCAACCAAGAAAACCTTTCATTTCAAAGAAGTTAATATATACTCAAGTTCGAAGTACAAGAATACTGTAAGATAAAAACAAATATAGAAAAACTATGCTTATCAGTTCAAGCATATTTCTCAAATGAATTTAAGATACCTGAATCCTACAATGTTCCTGGACAAAACTATTCTTTAGAGAACCATTGTAAAACTGGAAAACATTTACCAATAATAAGGTATGTAGAAAAAATGGAACTGTATCGTTTGTTTCACCACTGCAGAATATAACAGTAAGTTCCAGGATCTCGGTTCTCTTATGGAGACGCCTCTTCACACTATTAAAAAATTACAAGCTTTTTATGTGGGAACCCTCCTCCGGGTTAACCCTACCGATAGACAAGTAAATATTTACAGTAGTCATATCGATGCCTTGATCATTCAACAAGAAATTCCAGATCAGATCAAGGAACAAAACCCTAAGTGAACTTGCCTAACCTATACGAATGATACATACCACAACCAAAGAACCAATTTTAGAGGACTCCTTACTTTCCAACTCGAGGAGTATGGCCACAAGGAAGTTTGTGGTCTTACCAACCAAGGATGAACTCCACCATCTAATAGCAGCGGGAGTAGCTAGCAACCAATTTCTTCAACAAACAGCTCGAACAAGAAATGAACATTTCGAATTCCTCAAGGATGGTTCCCATAACCTTATCTTCAAAAATAAAATGAAGGCCGAGAAACCCTTCTTCCATAAAAATGAATACAAGCCATCGGAGGCAGAGGTAGCAGAGCTTCAGAAGCTTTTCTCTCATGACCAAGTGGTACACAATGGATTATGGAAGAACCTCGAAACCGCAAGGACGTAAGTGGAAACTAAGTTCAAGTACTCAGCATTTAAGGATTTTTATAGTACAATCAACGTGTAAGTTTTTCACACTATAATACTTATTTGATGCCATCTCACATAACTGCTATCTCGATGTAGTCGTTGGCTAATATGTCAAGGACTGGAACAAATGACTTTGTATATTTTGATGAATTTAAAGAAACAAGTTGTTGTTTTCTATTCACATAAAACTTCATACATACAATGGACCCAAGGGTCTCTATTTAAACACTTCTACATACTAAAACTCTAACTTAGCTTTATGTCCTCAGCTTTATGCTTTACAAAGGTTTTAACTCAACTTAGCTTTACTTCTAATAATACAACTCACAAAAGCATGAGGTAATTGCTTTTTCCAACACCCCCCTTAATTACAACCACTAAAACATACGATCTAATTGCAGCTAAGAACATAAAAAAATTGCCTACTGGTCTATGTCTAAGCTAGGCTTACAAAACATCTTCATCTTGACTTTCTTTGCTGCAATGTGGTGATGCAGTGTCTTCTCATACTTTTTGCTCCAAACTTTGAAGCTTTCAATGCTTTTCTTCTTCTTTGTGCTCCGGACTTTAAACTCTGGATATCTCTTCTTGTTATTGCATGGATTTTTCTTTTTTCCATGGCTCTCGTTGAAAAAACGGTGATCTACAACATCTTCAATGCTTCCTACAAAATACTTGTTGCATGTTTCTTCCTCGAGCTTTTCAACTCGGTACATAGCATATCTTGCTTCTTCTTCAGATTCTGCTACTACACAATATAAGTTGCCATCTAGAACTTCTTTTGGATTTGCAAGCCAATCCTCAATGAATGTCAAATCTTCTTCGAAACTTGTTACTTTAGATTCGTCCTCCTCAGTTGCTACTGCTACAAAGACATCATCCACTTGATCGTCATATTCAAGTAGGGTTACCATTCAACACAACAACTCATTAATAAGCTTCTTTTGTTGTAGCACTATCACTCTTTCTTCATAAGAAAGGTGATCACCATCATACCCTGGTTCAAGTTCTTCATCCTATGTTGCTAAGAGGTTATCAACTTGTGTATTTGCCTTCTGTTGAGGCTCGCTAAAGACTATGACCTCCTTCTCTTGAGTCCACATACTCTTTTCCTTATTGCCCCCTAAAAAAAATATAGGATTTGCTTAAGGCCCCCTTAATGCAAAATCTTTCTCACATCTTAGCTTTTCCTTCAACCTTGGGGTACACACACTTTACTATCATGCAAGTTGCAAACTTCACACCAAACTTCTCTTTTCCTAAAAAAAAATCTTTTGCGTAATTCCTTTAATAAACAATGCTCTTACAAGTTTTATAAAACTTTCCATAACTTTTTAAATGCCTTTAGAAAAGGACGTGGCATGAAAAACTAAAGCTTTTTTATTTTTCACCTTTAAAGATTCGTATCTTCTCTTATAACTCAATCCATTATAACTCAATCCATGAGGCGGATTTCATGAATATCTGTGCATCAAATTAAAATTATTTTTGGCAAAAACATTTACCTTTTCATGCTATTCGATTCCTCTTCACATTCACGCAGAATGGTTCATGCCTCTATGCATTCATGCTCAACTTTGTTTGACTGGGGATGCTTCTTCCTTGACGGTGAAGGGCGTCTCTCAAAAAAGAAATCTTTTACTCTAGCTGCAAATCGGCTTCCTCTTCACGGCTCACGGCTCCATCAAGCAGCCAGAGTTACCTTCTTCTTCAACATCCTGATCAGCCAGAGTTACCTTCTTGTTCAACATCCTGGTCAACTAACTGCTGGTGGCTTCTCTTCTCACGCAGAATTGCATGCGGACAGCCTTCTATTAAACGACAATCTTCTCCGTGATCTCTTCACTGCTCGCGGAATTGACAGACAAAGATCGACTCCCTTCTACACTGCTGGTGAAAGGCCCTTTCTTCAACACCACATGGCTGCTGGCTGGTTTATCTTAACGATTTTTCTTCGGATCTTCAGGGCTTGATTTTGTGGACAACTATTCTTCATAGGATTTTCTCCACGAACTACTCACCAATGATTTTAATTTTTCACGCTGGGGGATTTCTTTTCTTTCTCCACAGACGCGAACTTTCTCTCTTCACAGCAGCGCGTGCCTCTTCCCCGGCCGATTCTTTTATCTCAGCGAGGTCTTTCTCCACAGATTTGCTGAACCGTGGATCTCTTCACCCGGATTTTCACACTTCAAACTTTTTCTTCACAGCTCAACCGGCGACTAGCTGCTTTCTTCAAACTCGCCAACAGTGATGGGAGTTTCTTCAGAACCCCAACAATCTCTCTTATTTGCTGGGCGTATCTTCACGAATTTTGCTTCAGATCTGCGGATTTAAAAGCTTTCTGGGGTCGATTTCCGTCTTGTGCTTCAGACTCGAACCCGGATCTCTGTCCAGTTTCTTGGATCAATTCTCTCACTTGAATGGTGAAAGATCAATTCTCTCACTCTAATGGTGAAAGATCTTGGCTTGAATCAAATGATCCCTGCCTTCTTAGTTATGGAAGAATAGTTCTTGGCTATGGAAGAATACAACATGCTTGGATCAGCTCTTGGATCAATATGCTCTGCAAGAAATTTAATCAAGTTCTGATACCATAATTAATTTAAAGGAACAAGTTGTTGCTTTCTATTTACATACAACTTCATACATACAATGGACCGGAAGGTATGTATTTAAACACTTCTATATGCTAAAACCTTAACCTAGCTTTATGTCTTAAGATTTATGCTTTACAAAAGCTTTAACTCAACTTAACTTTACTTATAATAATACAACTCACAAAAACCAGAAGTAATTACTTTTTCTAACATACTTAATACTTAATACTTTACCATGATAGGTAGCCTAGGAGCTTTCATAATGAAGAGAGTACAACGAAACAGTTGCTCTAGGAGGCCATGTAACCAACGAATACACTTCACAAAGGTAAGAAGGATAGGTAAGCAAACTTTGCTTAATAAACCCTTAAACCTCTATGTAACCATACAACCTCAAACTCAAAAGCAAGCAACTATGTGGCCTTATATCTGTAATTTGTTAATTAAAAATAGATACTATTATTTTTGCTTTGGAGCTTAAGTTTCTAAAGTAACTTAAAAAAAAATTATGTTCATGGAAACATTACATTATAGTATCAAAGCAAGGTTAAAATAGTTTAAAAAAAAGTTATGTTCATGGTAACATTACATTATAGTATCAAAGCAAGGTTAGAATATTTGTTAAAAAAATACTTATAAAAAATATGTGTCAACACATTGGATGATTAAGGGAAAAAATAAATGAAATGACTAAATACTTTACAATTTTAACAATTGGTTATCTGTAATTTACAGTTGTATTCATTAGCACTTATTACCGTAAAGACATGAGAAGAGCTCAAAAGAATGTGACAAGTTTTAAGTGAGGCAGATCAACAAAATCAACTAGTTTGACCGAAAGAATTTTTTTTTCTAGCGAAAAAAAATACTATTCATATTCATAGGAATCAAATAGTACAAAGAGAGTCTTGATTCGAAGAAAAAAATGAATCATTCATCAGAAACATCAAAAGTATGAAATACAAATGTTCACGACTTTCTCGGTCTCAAAAAAACTTAAAAAACAGTCCGCTAAAAGAAAACCAGATATATCAAAATCAAACAAACTTCCAGTGCCATACATCCATCTGAATCCTCATAAAGATAAACCCACAACATTAGACATAAAAGTAAGTGTCACCACTGTCTATGATAGTGCTGTCACACCATTCTTCCGAGAGAAGTTGACCTTCCATCTCCACCAGAGCCTCTTTGGATAATTTATCCGCCAAAGAGTTATGAGCTCTATAAATATGTTCAAACATGCTATTCTGTTGTTGAGCAATTTTAGCTTCTACACGAAGACATCAATGTCTCAAATTTGTTACATTCAGTTTGAATTTTCCCTCAACCCATTTAATTGTAACATGTGAATCTATGTACACTTTGATATTAACTAAGCCAAAAATATTTGCCACTTTTAATACACACCAGAGAGCCATAAATGTTACAATATTAACAATTATTACAATCTTAATAACAGTTTCTAGTAACATTTTTTGTTTTAATGAATATTAGTAACTTATGTTCAAACTTAAATATCTTAAATACTTAAATTAAATTAAATTAAATTAAGGTCAATTCATAAAACTTATGGGTTAGTACTAAATTAGAGTGAAATGATGGAAGCCATGCTTTTACATATAAATCATAAATCCTATATTAAATTAAAGTGATGAAATTCATTAATTTCTAGATATTATAATGTTTTATATTAAATTGATGAATAAATAAAAAAACTTTCACAAACATCAGTAATTTCATGTATTTATGTATTTTAAAAATATCATAAAAGTTAGAATATAATTATTATTATAATAATAATTCATTAATTTAAATTATTAAGAACATCCAATTTCATGTATTTATGTATTTTAAAAATATCATAAAAGTTAGAATATAATTATTATTATAATAATAATTCATTAATTTAAATTATTAAAAACATTCTATTAAGATTTTATGTAACATATTCTTTTTGTTGAAAAACATTTTATGTTGGAAATATTATGTTAAAATATTTATTGTAAAGTTTTATATTGGACAAGTGTCTAAGGATGAATAATTGCACAATTTTTATTATTTAATAAATTAAATAGGAGACAAACACCTAAGGGGACTGTTCAAAGAGTGGTTATTGACCCAATAGGTGGAATGGAATATGGGGTAGAAGGCAATGGACAAGTGGCAGTATCATGATGCAACAAACTAGCTGTTGGTATAGGACAACTCCCTTGAAAAGCAGTCATAGTGCCCTGGAAGGTGGGACTGGAGCTTGAGGCTCATTTATTGAAAACTCACCGCTAAAGACCTAGGCAGTCTACATAAGAGCCATCGAATTATGAACTGAGGTTCATAACTTTTCCTCACAGGGAAATTTCCCTTGGGGTTTTGATGTGCTTGCACCCAAGAGAGTCGATGAGGGGATATGCTGAGTTTATGATCATGGTGTAAGTCTGCCTATTATACTACTGAGTGTAGAAGTTACATTCTTGAGTGCAGAAGGCATATTTTGAGTGCAAAAGTTATACTACTGAGTGCAGAAGTTATATTACTGAGTGCCTTGCTTCTACACAGATTCCATCTACTTAGTGGTTCAGTAAGCAAGCTCGGGGGTCCAAACGAAGCAAGTAGTTTAGCTGCATCTTCTGGAAAAGGTTGGGAGGAATAGGCCTCCTTGGGTGTTTGTCAGCCTTATCTTCATTTACAGGTTCTACTTGTCTTTCCTAATTCTAAGTAGTTAAAATTTCTATCTGCAATTATTAATTTACTGTTTCAAGGATATTATTATACAAATGCATTTATTTTAGTTTCTCATGTAATTAGGATTTTGTATAGTGATGATTATGTAAGATAAATTGAATAAACTATTTCTTTGCATTTTTCCCCATGCTAATGTTTCGGCATCGTACTCTAGTACATAAAAGATATTACGGTACATAATTTGATAGGCAGATTTCCAAATGAATGAGAAGATCAATACTGTTGTATTTCATTAGTTTTTTCTTACTATCAATATTCTGTAATAAACAATATATTTCTGTGTCTTTCTCTTATCATTCCTTTCATCAGTTAAATGTTTAAGGTTCATTGTATTTTTATTTCATAAATTTTTATTGAAATAACAGCTGCAAAATAATTATTTCCTAAGTACACAGCACTGTTATCCAATACTACTAGCAAGTAAATATAATCACCAAAACGAAAAAAAACTCTTTCTATTACAAACAATGCATGAGTATTTAGCACTAATCTTTATGCACAATATTCATTTCCTGTTATATTATTTATTTATTTAAGCTACACTTAATCCCATTCACATTTAGCATATGATTAGAAACCCTAGCTTGTGGTTTCATCATTTTCCATAGTTATCACAACTGGTAAACAAAGAACTATTATGTTTTCCAAATAGAGTTTCGTTTACAAACTTAAAATTTATGATAGGATCGTAACCCTTTGTTGATCAAACCCTAGAAGTATCAACATCTATCTCTCAGATTTAGAGTTTAGTTAAGGTTCAAACACCATCAGTTAACAACAAAACAAGAAACTAGTTACAATCTCATTACATAGCCACGAACAGAAAACATTGGCTCTCGGCCAACACTTAAAATCGACAGACATAAACGACGTGTAACATTTTCAATACCATAAGCTTAAGAACGAAAACAATTATCATGTACATTCCTTAAGACTAAAAATAAGAACATCTCAGCATCAACATGAGACTACATTATCACAATTCAATTGAAAACTATTGAACAGTAAACCATACGATTTGCTCAATTTAGATATCTACTTTCAGAAAACTTGACATTGTTATCATAACAGCAAAACATTTCTGAGAACCACACATTAGGGTTTGACCATTTTAAGCACAGGGTTAAACTCTTAATTCCTGAACTTTTCTTAAAACATAATAGTGGCAAAACGATAAAATTCAATTGCATACAAACTGGAGTCCTGCTCTTAAACTCAAATACAAAGACGATAGCGTAGGAAAACAAAGCTCTTGTATTATCAAAGAAGGTAGAAGGGTAAAAACCTCTCCGTAGTAAAATTTATGTTACAATTTCTACCTTTAAAAACCAAATACCACAAGCCTAATGCCAAATTGGTCGAGGGTTTCATCCTCCTCAAGCTGTCAAAATAGCTCACAAATATTTTGACGAAGGTCACCCCTCAGAGCCCAAGAAAACACAAAGTCTCGATAAAGAATAGAATGATGGTCCACTAGTCATCTAACCAGAGTAACGAGTAACCACCAAAGCTTACCAGTCTATGTTGCAACTGCGAGTTATCAAAACCTAAGCATGGTTTCTGATTGACGAAAGAACGTGCCATGTGAAACAAGCGTGGTTAAAACAAGCTTTGGACAGAAGTCTTTACATGTGAAATAACAATAACTGAAACTATCAAAATAGAATGGAAGACACAAGGATCGAACCTGAGAACATTACCTTTTAAGATTATCACCGAAGAAAAATGCCAAAAATCACTGCAAACTGTAACCATCACTCCACCACCGAGTGCAAAGAAGGGTGGAAAAGCAACGCTGAAAAACTATCAGCTAGAAGACAAGAAAAGCCGAGTATCGAATAAACTTCCATGAAGGATCTGTCACTCATTCTCGAAGCTTTGCAACCCCAAGCTGCTACTGTAAAACCCTCACTAGAGTATCGGTCCCTAAAAGCTATCAATAGGTTCCAGTTAAAACATCAACAGGTCATAGTTTCGAACCATGGGAACTCCACATACACCTACTAATGAAACCCTGAAGGCTCTCGGTCTGTTGACCTCTCCACAGAGCCATTACACAATACAATGAATGCCGAGGAACAATAAAATTCGAAACAACATAGTGGTGTTTAGGGTTAGATCCCAATGTCAAAGACCTTGCTTGATCAATGGTGGAGATCACTCGAAGGGTTTTTTCACGTATACCCAAGCAACAACCATATTAAAGGCACCATCAATACCATAACCACCAAGGAGGACAGCTCAGTTAAACTTTGAACCAAAACACTTACAGCTCATCATGATGTTTGAACCATCACCACACCATCACGTGCCTAGCACCACCACAATGTCTACAGAGACATTCCACTGTCTCGGTAGTTGGGAGCATTAAATGCAAAGGGAAACCAAAGTGCCTTCCAGCACAAAACCTTCATAGTGTTAATGTCACCCATCCTTGTAATGTATCGATTCCTTGGTAAGACGCACAATTAAATCGTGTTATACACCTTGTGTTATGACAAGGTTGTATTCGTTTTATTTCTAGGGACTCATGTAATGTTATAAAGGGTCACGTCGATGCGTGCACACAATACCATATAATTATTATTCATAGGATTATGTATAAGACTCTACACTTATATATTCCAATATAGTATAGAATTTGTATATAGTCTCTAGGATAGATATTGATCATAAATTTGTATATAGTTCCTATGATAGCAATTTGATTTTAAGCTTGCAAATAGTTCCTAGGTTAAAGTTTAAATCAAATCTTGCATGTAATTCTTAGGCTCAAGAGCATAAAAAGGAATTGCATGTAGATATTGCATTTTAATTGCACGTTAATTGTAATGAGCCATTTCATATAGAAATTGTTATTCTTATAGTTGCATGAAATAGAAACTCACGATAACAATAGATAGAGTTAAACTCGGATATATTGATCCTATCTATTGTTTGTACAAATTAATAAAAAGTTAGTATGGGGTTATAAATTTTACATCTGGCATATTTCTGTTTTATAAGCTAGGCTAACTGAAGTTTCTCACCCAATGGTAATTTCAAATTTTTGTCTCTAAAACCACTAAGACTTGGAGATTACTGAAACTGGTTATAAACTCTTTGGTCACATGTCGTAAACACTAAAGCTCTTACTTGTAATCTGCAAAAAAGGACGATTCAAATGCTTTAGCACAAATGCTAATTAAGCCTCGGGGTATCCGTAGGACCCCTTCATCATCAAACATAAGAACAATAGTTAACACATATAAAATTATATCATTGTATCAACAATAAAAGAATTGTGAAAGTACAATTGAGGAAGAATAACATCGAAACATAGATATTAATCATCTTGTCTCAAACATTACACTTTTGACCAACACAACATTTAGTACAGCAAGACGACATTTAAGCATTTATTATATTTCCACACAGTTAGATTATGCATTAAAATCTATATCAAAAATTTTAAATTTTTGTAAATTTTGGGATGTTACATGTGGTATCAAAGCGCAAGTTCAAACTCTAGGCCTGAAATAGGCTCACGCGCACAAACAGAAAATAAAAAACAGAAATTTTATGTTACTAACTTTTATTTTAATTTTATTTTTGTACAGAATGATTTGTTATTAATTTGCAGGTATGGACATACCGGAGGAATCAGCAGAGGACAAATCTCCTCGTAATGAGCATAATAACAATAATAATAATGAAGGAACATATGTTGAATTAAATAACCAATCTTCAGAGCTTCTTTGTACTGTAAAGGATTTGAAATATGAGATAAGAAGTGTTAAAGAAGAAAATGAACGCATTATAAAAGCACAAGAAGAGTTAAATAAGATTCTAATGGAGAAATACCATCATGAAGAAAGAGGGAGGAAATCATACGTAAATTCTGATTCTGGTACAATGTCCCACAAACACAAACTCAAGAAAGCAAAGAATGGTAAAAGCATTAGTTACTCTTCATCTGAATCTGATTGAAGTAATGATAAATCTGATCATGACAATAGTGACAGTGATTGCTGTTCCAAGAAGAGGAAGTATAAGCATCATGAACAAATTACTAGAGAGTTTAAAAAGATTAAGCCACAAACTTTTAATGGCGAAAGTGAAAAGGGTGAGACAGCTGAAGCATGGTTGTCTGGAATGAAGAAGTACTTTAATATTTATGATTACTCTTCTCAGTTAAAGGCCACGATGGTTATTTACAATTTGATTGGGAATGCGGATATTTGGTGGCAGTATCTTAAAAGAATTAAGAGCATAAAGGAAAGAGACGTAACCTGGAATATGTTTAAAAAGTTATCTAAGAAAAAGTTCTTGCCAGAACAGTACTATGAAGATAAGTCAAAAGAGTTTTATGATTTAAAATTGGGTACTATGAACATGAAGGAATTGCGCAGCAAGTTCCTTAGCTTGCTGAGGTATGTACCTTCCATGGTCGAAGAGAAGCCTAAGGTACAAAGGTTTCTAAGTTGTCTACTTTTCAACATAAAAGGCAGGATTGAGTATGATAACCCTTACACTGTGGAAGAGGCTATGAGGAAAGCAAATTTCTGTTTTGATCAAAACAGAAAAAGAGAAGGAACAACTGGCTGGAAAAGTAACAAGTCTAATCATTTCGAGCATAAAAATAAAAGTTTTAATCAAAATTCTGGAAGTTTTAAGAAAAACTTTAATAATAGAAATTTTCCAGGTAATAATAATTACAGGAGTAATGCACCACAGAATTTTACTGCTGCAAGAAATGTACCTAATAACAATAACACCACCAGGTATGCTGAACAGAAAGGACCTTTGAAGTGTTTTGATTGCGGTGGACCACATAAGAAAGTTGATTGCTGTAACACCCCTCCAATTGTTATTATTTTTGTAAATGTAATTATGATTATTGTAACCGTTTCTGGTGAGGACCTCAAGGCCAAGGCCCCACCAGTAAACGTTGTATGACATGGTATTTAGTTCTAAAAATTGTAAATCTAGGTCGCCAAAAAAGTTGTGATATAACTACACCATGACAGAATGAGTCCACTAAAGGAAATGGGACGACTAGCTATGAAGCCACGAGAACTGAAGATATTGATGACGTTATATCATCTTGGTGTTATAGGCACTTAGAGGAAGGTAACGATTAAATTAGTCAACTCTAGACGGGTTATCCTAAAGCGAATAACCTAATAGTCGCAAGCTTTAAAGAAAATCCCAACGACGGATTCTTTAGGTTAAAAGTTAAAAACCCTCATTAAATATTTTTAAGTAAAATGAAAGATCATTTTATTAATATCCTAGTTTCAAATAGGAAATAAGCTAAGCTTATCATTGATAAGTTTAAAAGAGGTTGAACTTATTAATTAATTGAGTAATGTACTCATTAGTATATTATGAGATATTAGTAATTCTAAACTATATAAACTATTGAAGCAATTACATAGTTTATAAATTATCTTTATGAGTATGCCTATCACATTGACAGTTGGGTAAAGAAAGTTACTCACATATATGTACCAAATAACGACTATTGGCAAAAGATATTCTTTACTAGCATGCTTGATATGAGATATTAATATAGTTGATGACTACAAGTCATACATCGAAATTCATAGACAAAGTTTATTGTATATTTGGTTGATGATATAGCTATAAAATAATTGTATTTATATGGTTGTTTTATATATATCTGTATATATACAAACATAAATTAATAAAAGGTTATTCTTTTTCCCCGAAGGCAAATCGCCAAATCCTTACCTACCACTATAAACAAGTGGCAAGGAGTGTTTACGATTTCTGGGGTAACAGGAGTAGAGCGCTAGTTGTAATTTTAGAGGGGCGAAGATTTTACTCTAAAAACCTTCTTGGAGTGCCACTTGTCACTTAAGTTACAAGAAATATAAGAGCAATGAAATCTCGTAGGAAATTGATTAGGCTTTAAAGCTGGATCGAGATGATACTCTCTCTAAAAATACACAGCACTCCATAAATAACAACTATTGTTACACTTGGCAAGAGGAGTGAACTTTTAAGGTTAGGTAGTGGATCTTCTTTGGAGGTGTCGCCCTCTCTCTTTAGGAGGAGTATGGAATTTATTTAATTTCTGGTTACAAAGTGAAGTGGAGAGAAGGAGTGCTCCATTAGGAGCGTACCACTTCTTAGATACTATAGAAATCATGGTAATAGCGAGAAACACGTGGAAGAAATCACGGTAATGCTGGTTGAGAGCGAGAAACACGTGGAAGAACATGAGAACTGCTCTCAGCGTTTTTTCCCAAATAAGAACAAGGGTAATCTCCTTTGGGGAGAGAGGGGATGCGTACTGCAAAGGGAAGAGGAAAACCCAGCGAGAAGGAGGCAGCGTCTCAAATGGTGAGCAACCAATCGCTTCCAGGAAAAAGCCGGGCGTTGAATATCTAGAAAATGCGATCTGTGGAAGGTGACTAACGGCGTACTCCAAGTTCCTGTGATCTGTGCAATAGTGGACAGAGACGTAAGTTTAGTTTACAATCTGCACCTTTCCACAGTTGATTAAGTTATACACCAGGTAATATATTTATCCTATGCTCTCTATATAGTCTTCCTATCTGTGGAAGTTGTAGGTTTAGGTTATGATCTACAATCTCGGCATTACAGTAGAAGAGTGGCCTCTCCCAAGGAAATAGTTTGTTGATAGATAAAATTGTTTCTGTTGAAGATCATACTTCTGCTGAAATCGTAAAGGTTCAGTCGTACCTCCATTCAAGGTCCAAGCGAAGCACTCTACAATTATTTGGTGTTCATATTGTTTATTTAAAAGCTTAGAATGTAAGATCGTGGATCTCTACTCTGTATGGTGCAAAATCGTGTTATGCCGGCTCGGTTGTATACCGATTTCTTCATGGATCTTGGTGCTTCTAGATCTTATTATTAAATAAGATATGTTGATAAGAAAACCTTTAGAGTTATCGTTCAGGAAAAATGGTTCGTGCTCAGTTTTTCTTAGGTAATGATCGGATGGGACAATCCGTCTGGCCGATCTAGTTTTTTTTAAGTTATCGATTATCATGCATACATGAATGATATCCATGAAATAGGTGTATAACAGCAATTAAATCAGGTTAAGTCCTTTTTTTTTTATTCCCTATGTTGCTGCCTAGTGATGTAGGCATCCGATTTTACCGTACTGATGATTTATAGATCGCAGCGATCTAGATGGATGCCTGCCCTTCTAATCTCTGTCGAATTTCACTGTTGTCGTATTACATTCAGAGATTAGATCTGGTAGAACGTGAACTTTGAAATCATATTGGGGTTGCTTGTTGAAGCCATATGAGGTCCTGCTTATAAGACTATAATTCCAGTTTAAATCAAAATGGGGTTCGTTTATTAAACCTGCTAGAATGAAGCCGTCTAAGGTTCTGTTTATATGATTATGAAGTTCTGAGATTGAAATCGTAGATCTGTGATCTACAGGATCTTGATTATTATTTTGAAATCGTAGATCTGTGTTCTACAGTATCTTGATTATTATTCTGAAATCGTAGATCTATGTCTACAGGATCTTGATTGTTCTTTTGAAATCGTGGCTACCTTCTCTGTTCTGATTGTCGAATTGGGTAGATCTATTCCCATATAAACTTCTGAGCCATATTTCTATCAATAGAAATCTTAGTGCTCTGTTCTGATTGTCGAATTGGGTAGATCTATTCTCATATAATTTTCTGAGTCATATTTTCTGTCAATAGAAGTTTACACTCTATTTCTAATGAAGAAACATTGGATCAGTCTCAATTGTACCTTCTACTACTTCCTGGCAATAGAAGTCCCGTACTCTGTTCAGGATGAAGAAATTGTAAATCTGTCCCCATCATGCATTCTCATTCATAGTTTGATCATTAGATCGTTTGTTGTATAAGGAGGCGTCCGTGTGTTGTTTCCCCATAAGTTTTACATGTATCCGACAGTACGATTGATTGACCACCTGTAGAGTATTGCAGTAACGCGTAATTCATGAATGTATACCACAGTCATTTACCATTTATTTTATAACTGTCAATTACTTATGACTTATGGATCCCCAACGTAACCAGGCAAATTGTTGAGTAAGGCGTAATCAACGAATGTATGCCACAGTCATTTAACATGTATTTCATAAATTGTCGACTTCCAGTTAGTTTTGTATTCTATTGGTAATTGATTGAAATCTGGCAATCGCCCTGATGGAGGCATGAATCACGGGATACCTGTCCCACTTGTGCTGCTGCGAATCTGAGGAGACCATTCGTGATCTTTGGTGTTGACTGTAAGGGTCCTGTATACTGAACCAAGTACTTCATTGTAGTTGAATTTTGTTTATTATTATCATCTCAAAGTTACTTTTGCAAGAGGTATGTTAAGAATTATATACGTTGCAGGAAACTAGTGCCGACCCCTGGTCGCAGGGTACTAGTATTTAAGTGGTATATTTCTGTTGATCTCGAAAAAATAGTATTGAAATACGAGCAGGTTGTGAAGATCTGAATCTATTTTTGGAAATGATAATTCAGGGACAGGATCCCCTGTAAATCTGGTTGATGTTATCATAAATAGGAGAATTAGACTCTCTATGAGTTAAGAAATGAGAAGTGGAGTTTCATATTGTAAATTACTGTTGCATGATGCAACCGTCGAGGTTGAGGAATAATAAGATAACACGCTTCGTGGACGTAGCCCAAAGAGTTGGGTGAACCACTTATATCTGCCTCTTTTTATGATGTGCTTATTATTTGTTTTTCTGATATGTTCATTATATGTTTCTTATGTGCCTTAATTCTCTTTGATAATTTATAAGCGGGTGAATGTCTATACCAGTGTACCAATGTAGATCTTGGTAGGGAAAGTGCGTTTGTTGACAATGTCATGGTCTTATAGACATATTTGGTGTTTAAGTATGGTCATGTAATCATTAATGGGTAAGACATCTAAGTGTATCTGATAAATTATAAAGGTTGTATGTAGATGTATGATAAGTTATAAGTGTCATGATTTTTCGGCAGGATAATCTTGTCCAGTTAAATGTATGTAATGAAAGAATAAGAAATCAATAGAAAATGTTATTTGGTGGAATCTTGCAAAGTGTTACATAGGGTTGTTTTTATTTATCTTTATTATGTGCTGTGAAAAGAAATTTTTAAAAATTCATTATCCTAACATCAATATTTGGGAGATGTTACATATGGTATCAGAGCTATAGGTTACAACACTCGGGCCTAATGGGCTCAGCTTGAAATAAATAGGTACAAAAAATTGACTAATCAATTGTTCTTTTGTTTCTGGATGCATGGGATTTGGATGGACGAGGAGTTAAGGTCAAACCAGGTTCAAGGGAGTACAGATAAGTAACTCAATATTTGAAGGAGGTATGTTATCCTTGTCGAAAGTTATCTTTGCTAGAAGAAAGATGTAGGTACTCACATGATTATCGCGGAATATTTAGTGGAAATGATTTTAGTACATATGAATGTAACGAATTCTGTATTATGACTTATTAACTTGGTTAACCTTGTTAAAAGGAATAGAAGCACTATAAATCTCTTATCGGATTGTTGATTCATAAATTTTAATATTCTTTGGTAAAGTACTAAACCAGAAGAAATTAAAGTATAAGATTTTATGAAACAGAATAAAGATGAGGATTGGACGTATGTTATATGTATGATTTCCCTTATACAACTAACACTCGAGATGTTGTGGTCAAGCAAATGTTATATCCCACACATCACTACAACAGTCAAGAGGTAAAAATGGGATATATGAATTCATGTGATATTTGGTATAAGACTAACATGTGATGATATAGGTAAACTGGTACCTTGACATATGAGGATCTTATAATGAGAAGATATGCGGTCACCCTTACAAAGGTATATGGTTATAAGGTATGCAAGTATGATTTAGAAATTGGTTATTTCTATGTGATGTTGTTATATACAAAAGAAGTTGTATAACTAAAATAGGAAGGGCATTTGAAAGGTTGAAGGATAACCTTCGAGGATAAGAAATCATAATGTCCACGGGTCATCACAGGAAGAATATTATTTCGTGTTCAATGAATTATGTAATCCTATTAAGTAAGTTAGTTATGCTTGGAAGGAGAAAACGTTTACTTCAGATGATCAAGTATGGACATTGTAGTATGAAGAATGAATGATTTTCTTATTTACAAATATTTGATTTTGTTATATAAAGCGTTACTAACAATTGAATTTGGCAGATGGTCAAAGCTCGGTGGAACTTGTTGAAAGACACAGGCTTAATATATTATGCATGGTACAACAAAGGGGTGAGGATGAAAGATCCACACTGCAACTTTTTAATTATTGTTAATTATTGTTGAATAAATAACTAGACCAAATGGGTCACAGAAATTGTAGGGTTATAAAATGTAATATGCCGAAATAATTGATGAATTTGAATGATATTTTCCTGGATTCAAGCGAGGAGGCTTGAGGGGAATAGATTCTGGGACTCAAGCGAGAAGGCTTGAGGGGAATTATGTAAAAGTGCGCTAAGGGCACTGAACCACTCTCTAGAGATCAGGGAGTTGACAGTCGCCAGGATTCTCGAAGGAATCGGCGAGCTGTAAAGACCTAGGCAAACTATAAAAGAATGCATATGCGGGAGGCAGGACGCTACTTAGTATGCATAAGAGAAAAGATTTCTGCGTGAGCACTATGGTGTTAGGCAAGAAATCTCTCAAGGAATTGCTGTGTGAGCACTCGGGTGTTAGGCAAGAATTTCCTGAATCAAGTGAATGATGTGTTTTAATTAATTAACAATCTACATTCTTGGAAGCACTGGAATTATGTGTGCTTGTGATGATAAAAGCACAAACAAACACTAAAGATATTCCATGGATTACAAATGATATGGGGCGCATTGTTTATGCTTCTAAGTTGATTATGGGATTAATGATGTGTGTTTCTAAAACGATATTTTTTCAGTTTTGAAGTTGAAGATGCAGGTTGCGAGCAATGCTAACGTACAGAAATCATGAAAGTTCAAAGAAAGTCGAAACAAAATGATGAAGCAAGAAAATGATGATTCTAGGAGAGAAGACTAATTGCAGAAAGTATGAACAACGAGGACGGTGTTAATTTTAAGGGGAGGAGTGTGTAACACCCCTCCAATTGTTATTATTTTTGTAAATGTAATTATGATTATTGTAACCGTTTCTGGTGAGGAGCTCAAGGCCAAGGCCCCACCAGTAAACGTTGTATGACATGGTATTTAGTTCTAAAAATTGTAAATCTAGGTCGCCAAAAAAGTTGTGATATAACTACACCATGACAGAATGAGTCCACTAAAGGAAAGGGGACGACTAGCTATGAAGCCACGAGAACTGAAGATATTGATGACGTTATATCATCTTGGTGTTATAGGCACTTAGAGGAAGGTATTATAGGCACTTAGAGGAAGGTAACGATTAAATTAGTCAACTCTAGATGGGTTATCCTAAAGCGAATAACCTAATAGTCGCAAGCTTTAAAGAAAATCCCAACGACGGATTCTTTAGGTTAAAAGTTAAAAACCCTCATTAAATATTTTTAAGTAAAATGAAAGATCATTTTATTAATATCCTAGTTTCAAATAGGAAATAAGCTAAGCTTATCATTGATAAGTTTAAAAGAGGTTGAACTTATTAATTAATTGAGTAATGTACTCATTAGTATATTATGAGATATTAGTAATTCTAAACTATATAAACTATTGAAGCAATTACATAGTTTATAAATTATCTTTATGAGTATGCCTATCACATTGACAGTTGGGTAAAGAAAGTTACTCACATATATGTACCAAATAACGACTATTGGCAAAAGATATTCTTTACTAGCATGCTTGATATGAGATATTAATATAGTTGATGACTACAAGTCATACATCGAAATTCATAGACAAAGTTTATTGTATATTTGGTTGATGATATAGCTATAAAATAATTGTATTTATATGGTTGTTTTATATATATCTGTATATATACAAACATAAATTAATAAAAGGTTATTCTTTTTCCCCGAAGGCAAATCGCCAAATCCTTACCTACCACTATAAACAAGTGGCAAGGAGTGTTTACGATTTCTGGGGTAACAGGAGTAGAGCGCTAGTTGTAATTTTAGAGGGGCGAAGATTTTACTCTAAAAACCTTCTTGGAGTGCCACTTGTCACTTAAGTTACAAGAAATATAAGAGCAATGAAATCTCGTAGGAAATTGATTAGGCTTTAAAGCTGGATCGAGATGATACTCTCTCTAAAAATACACAGCACTCCATAAATAACAACTATTGTTACACTTGGCAAGAGGAGTGAACTTTTAAGGTTAGGTAGTGGATCTTCTTTGGAGGTGTCGCCCTCTCTCTTTAGGAGGAGTATGGAATTTATTTAATTTCTGGTTACAAAGTGAAGTGGAGAGAAGGAGTGCTCCATTAGGAGCGCAGCACTTCTTAGATACTATAGAAATCATGGTAATAGCGAGAAACACGTGGAAGAAATCACGGTAATGCTGGTTGAGAGCGAGAAACACGTGGAAGAACATGAGAACTGCTCTCAGCGTTTTTTCCCAAATAAGAACAAGGGTAATCTCCTTTGGGGAGAGAGGGGATGCGTACTGCAAAGGGAAGAGGAAAACCCAGCGAGAAGGAGGCAGCGTCTCAAATGGTGAGCAACCAATCGCTTCCAGGAAAAAGCCGGGCGTTGAATATCTGGAAAATGCGATCTGTGGAAGGTGACTAACGGCGTACTCCAAGTTCCTGTGATCTGTGCAATAGTGGACAGAGACGTAAGTTTAGTTTACAATATGCACCTTTCCACAGTTGATTAAGTTATACACCAGGTAATATATTTATCCTATGCTCTCTATATAGTCTTCCTATCTGTGGAAGTTGTAGGTTTAGGTTATGATCTACAATCTCGGCATTACAGTAGAAGAGTGGCCTCTCCCAAGGAAATAGTTTGTTGATAGATAAAATTGTTTCTGTTGAAGATCATACTTCTGCTGAAATCGTAAAGGTTCAGTCGTACCTCCATTCAAGGTCCAAGCGAAGCACTCTACAATTATTTGGTGTTCATATTGTTTATTTAAAAGCTTAGAATGTAAGATCGTAGATCTCTACTCTGTATGGTGCAAAATCGTGTTATGCCGGCTCGGTTGTATACCGATTTCTTCATGGATCTTGGTGCTTCTAGATCTTATTATTAAATAAGATATGTTGATAAGAAAACCTTTAGAGTTATCGTTCAGGAAAAATGGTTCGTGCTCAGTTTTTCTTAGGTAATGATCGGATGGGACAATCCGTCTGGCCGATCTAGTTTTTTTTAAGTTATCGATTATCATGCATACATGAATGATATCCATGAAATAGGTGTATAACAGCAATTAAATCGGGTTAAGTCCTTTTTTTTTTTATTCCTTGTGTTGCTGCCTAGTGATGTAGGCATCCGATTTTACCGTACTGATGATTTATAGATCGCAGTGATCTAGATGGATGCCTGCCCTTCTAATCTCTGTCGAATTTCACTGTTGTCGTATTACATTCAGAGATTAGATCTGGTAGAACGTGAACTTTGAAATCATATTGGGGTTGCTTGTTGAAGCCATATGAGGTCCTGCTTATAAGACTATAATTCCAGTTTAAATCAAAATGGGGTTCGTTTATTAAACCTATTAGAATGAAGCCGTCTAAGGTTCTGTTTATATGATTATGAAGTTCTGAGATTGAAATCGTAGATCTGTGATCTACAGGATCTTGATTATTATTTTGAAATCGTAGATCTGTGTTCTACAGGATCTTGATTATTATTCTAAAATCGTAGATCTATGTCTACAGGATCTTGATTGTTCTTTTGAAATCGTGGCTGCCTTCTCTGTTCTGATTGTCGAATTGGGTAGATGTATTCCCATATAAACTTCTGAGCCATATTTCTGTCAATAGAAATCTTAGTGCTCTGTTCTGATTGTCGAATTGGGTAGATCTATTCTCATATAATTTTCTGAGTCATATTTTCTGTCAATAGAAGTTTACACTCTATTTCTAATGAAGAAACATTGGATCAGTCTCAATTGTACCTTCTACTACTTCCTGGCAATAGAAGTCCCGTACTCTGCTCAGGATGAAGAAATTGTAAATCTGTCCCCATCATGCATTCTCATTCATAGTTTGATCATTAGATCGTTTGTTGTATAAGGAGGCGTCCGTGTGTTGTTTCCCCATAAGTTTTACATGTATCCGACAGTACGATTGATTGACCACCTGTAGAGTATTGCAGTAACGCGTAATTCATGAATGTATACCATAGTCATTTACGATTTATTTTATAACTGTCAATTACTTATGACTTATGGATCCCCAACGTAACCAGGTAAATTGTTGAGTAAGGCGTAATCAACGAATGTATGCCACAGTCATTTAGCATGTATTTCATAAATTGTCGACTTCCAGTTAGTTTTGTATTCTATTGGTAATTGATTGAAATCTGGCAATCGCCCTGATGGAGGCATGAATCACAGGATACCTGTCCCACTTGTGCTGCTGCGAATCTGAGGAGACCATTCGTGATCTTTGGTGTTGACTGTAAGGGTCCTGTATACTGAACCAAGTACTTCATTGTAGTTGAATTTTGTTTATTATTATCATCTCAAAGTTACTTTTGCAAGAGGTATGTTAAGAATTATATACGTTGCAGGAAACTAGTGCCGACCCCTGGTCGCAGGGTACTAGTATTTAAGTGGTATATTTCTGTTGATCTCGGAAAAATAGTATTGAAATACGAGCAGGTTGTGAAGATCTGAATCTATTTTTGGAAATGATAATTCAGGGAAAGGATCCCCTGTAAATCTGGTTGATGTTATCATAAATAGGAGAATTAGACTCTCTATGAGTTAAGAAATGAGAAGTGGAGTTTCATATTGTAAATTACTGTTGCATGATGCAACCGTCGAGGTTGAGGAATAATAAGATAACACGCTTCGTGGACGTAGCCCAAAGAGTTGGGTGAACCACTTATATCTGCCTCTTTTTATGATGTGCTTATTATTTGTTTTTCTGATATGTTCATTATATGTTTCTTATGTGCCTTAATTCTCTTTGATAATTTATAAGCGGGTGAATGTCTATACCAGTGTACCAATGTAGATCTTGGTAGGGAAAGTGCGTTTGTTGACAATGTCATGGTCTTATAGACATATTTGGTGTTTATGTATGGTCATGTAATCATTAATGGGTAAGGCATCTAAGTGTATCTGATAAATTATAAAGGTTGTATGTAGATGTATGATAAGTTATAAGTGTCATGATTTTTCGGCAGGATAATCTTGTCCAGTTAAATGTATGTAATGAAAGAATAAGAAATCAATAGAAAATGTTATTTGGTGGAATGTTGCAAAGTGTTACATAGGGTTGTTTTTATTTATCTTTATTATGTGCTGTGAAAAGAAATTTTTAAAAATTCATTATCCTAACATCAATATTTGGGAGATGTTACAATTGCCCATGCAACAAGAGGACAGTCAACAATATTCATAGCATATAAGCGGAGCCAACAGCTGGTGATGTGGCAAGAGAAATGCCAATGATAAATGCAGCGCTGGAAAATCGTCAAGCAAACCATCAAACGCCCATGGTCAAAATAGAAGGTAGGCTACAAAACTAATCTCTTTCCATATTAATAGATCCAAGTGTAAGTTTGAGTTATGTTTCACCAGAATTAGTGAAAAGTTGTAAGTTAAAGGTAGAGAAATTCGATAATTCATGGCTAGTTCAACTAGCAACAGGTACTAAAAGAAAGGTTACAGACTTTGTTAAAAATTGTGATGTATTTTTGAGTCAGCTGAAAACCCAAGTTAATCTGAATGTTTTACCCTTAGCATCATATGACTTGTCGATTGGCATGGATTGGCTTGAACAACATAAAGTAGTACTTAATTGTTATGAGAAATATTTTACTTGTCTGAATAATGAAGGTAAAACTGAAATAGTAAAAGGAATTCATAGGAAGATTTCAGTAAGAGAAATTTATGCATTACAGGTTAAGAGAGCTACCAGAAAGGGTTGTAAAATGTTTGTTGTTAATGTTATTAATGACCAATGTTCATCTAAAGAAGACAAGTTAGAAATGGAGGATATTCCCATCCTTAGGGACTTTTCTGACGTATTCTGGAAAGAAATTCCAGGATTACCTCCAAAAAGGGAACTTGATTTCACCATTGAGTTAGTACCAGGTGTGGTACCAAACTCAAAGGCTCCCTATAGAATGAATATTCTGGAGTTAAATGAGTTAAAATCTAAGCTGAAGGAATTAATAGATAGAAACTACATAAGGCCCAGTGTGTCTCCTTGGGGAGCACCAGTAATTTTTGTTAAAAAGAAAGATGGTACCATGCAACTATGCATCGATTACCGTCAGCTTAGTAAAATGACAATTAAGAATCGATACCCTTGCTCTGCATAGATGATCTATTTGATCAAGTACGTGGAGTAGAGATATTCAGTAAAATTGAGTTAAGCTCCGGATATCATCAAGTTAGAATAAAAGACGAAGACATATTCAAAACTGCTTTCAGAACGCAATATGGACACTACGAGTTTGTAGTTATGCATTTTGGGCTAGCCAACGCACCAGCAGAATTCATGTGTTTAATGAACAACGTTCTACATAAGTATTTGGATAAGTTTGTAGTTGTGTTCATTGATGATATTTTGATTTACTCAAGAACTAAAGAAGAGCATGACGAACATTTAAGAATAATTCTGCAAGTTTTAAGAGAACATCAGCTTTATTCTAAGTTCAATAAATGTGACTTTTATAAAGATAAAATACAGTACTTAGGTGGCATAATATCTAAAGACAGAATTTCTATCGACCTTGATAATATAAAAGCAATTAACGAGTGGCCTATCCCTAAATATGTAACTAACGTTCAGTCATTTATGGGGATAACAGGTTAGTACATAAAGTTTATTGAAGGGTTCTCACGAATTGCAAATCCCATCACTTCTTTGCAGAAGAAGGGAAAGAACTTCGTATGGGATCAAAAGTGTCAAGAAAGCTTTAATAAGTTAAAAGAATTATTAACCACTGCTCCAATTTTAAAAATTGTTGATCCTAACAAAGACTTCATTGTATGCACTGATGCGTGCAACGATGGACTTGGAGGGGTCTTAATTCAAGAAGTTCATGCCATTGCTTTTGAGTCAAAGAAATTAAAAATTCATGAAAAGAATTATGCAAATTACGATCTTGAGTTGGCAGCCGTGATACATGCACTAAAAATGTGGCGCCATCACTTGATTGGAAGAAAATTCATACTAATGACAGATAATAAGGGTTTAAAGTATTTGTTGGATCAAACAAATCTGAACGCAAGGAAAACTAGATGGTTAGCTTTCCTTAGCGAGTATGACTTTGAGATTCAACACATTAAGGGGAAAGAAAACAAATTTGATGATGCATTAAGCAGGAATCCCAGATTAAGCTTTGTGGAAACAATCAGTACGTTTAAGACATGATTGGAAAATCAAATTGAAGAAGGAATTAAACAAGATGAAAATTATCAAAATTTGCTTGGTAAAGTTGCTGAAAATTTATCTGAAAATTTAATAACAGATTATAGTATTAATAAAAAGGGCTTAATGACTTATAAAAACAGAATTTATGTACCAAATGTGTCAAAGGTTAAGTTGTTAATTTTGGATGAAGTTCATAAGAGTCCTTATTCAGGACATCCAGGTTATCAGAAAATGATAACTATGTTAAAGAAGGATTTTTTTGGCCCAACATGAAGAATGAGTGGCTGAATACATAGATAGATGTTTTGAATGTCAGACCATTAAGGCTGAACATCAACATCCAACTGGACTATTATAGCCATTGCCAAGTCCAGAATGGAAATGGGAGATTATAAGTATTGATTTTATTACAGGTTTGCTTAAAAACTAGAAACATAATGACTCCATAATGGTGGTTGTGGACAAGCTAAGTAAGGCTGCTCATTTTATTCCTGTTAAAACCACTTTTAAAGATTCTAACATTGCAGATGTATTATGAAAAAAATATTTCGCTTGCATGGAATTCCAAAAGTAATTATTTCTTACCGAAACTCTAAGTTCACAGGAAATTTTTGGACAGCACTGTTTAAAGATTTAAATACTAAACTAAATTTCAACACTTCTTTCCACCCACAAATCGATGGTCAAATAGAAAGGGTAAACCAAATTTTAGAAGACATGCTAAGAATGTATATCAAGGATCAACCATCTATGTGGGAAGATTATTTACCTTTAGCAGAATTTGTATACAATAATCATTACCAAGCATCTGCTAAGTTTAGTCCATTTGAGATTTTGTATGGAAGAAAATGTTGCACTCCTATTTCTTGGGATAACCTTGTAGGCAGATTAATGCTAGGACCATATTTATTGACAGAAATGGAGCTAACCGTGAAATGGGTTCTAGGTAACTTAAAAGTTTCCCAAAATCGGCAGAAAAGTTATGTAGATTTGAAAGGCACTGAAAGAGAATTTCAGGTTGGAGACCATGCTTTTATAAAAGTAAAACCCAAGAAAAGTTCTTTGAAGCTTGGGAGTTATGCTAAACTAACACCAAGGTACTGTAGACCATTCGAAATCCTATCAAGCATTGGAGTTGTTGCATATCAATTAGCTTTGCCATCTGATTTAAAAATCCATAATGTTTTTCACATTTCCGTTTTAAAGAAGTATGTGCACAATGCTACTCATGTGATGAATTGGAATGACATACAGGTGGAGCTCAAAGGATAGTTTTCAGGTGGAACTGGACTGTATTCTCGACATGAGGGAAATTATGCTTCTGAATCATACCATAGGGCAGGTAAAGGTGCAATGGAAGCACCTTAGCCCTGATGAAGCTACCCGGGAACTGGAAAGTAAAATGCGGGTAGCATATCTAGTTATGTTCCAGGAAGGATCGGATGATGAATAAGCAACATTGAGGACGATGTTGAGCTTAAGTGGGGGTGTTTGTAACATACTCTTTTTGCTAAAAATCATTTTATGTTGGAAACATTATGTTAAATTTTATTGTAAAGTTTTATATTGGGCAAGTGTCCAAGGATGACTGTAATTGCATAATATTTTATTATTTAATAAATTAAATAGGAGACAAACATTTGAGGGGATTGTTGAAAGAGTGTTTACTGACCCACTAGGTGGAATGGAATCTGGGGTAGAAGGAAATGGACAAGTGGAAGCATCATGATGCAACAAACTAGCTATTGGTATGGGACAACTCTCTTGAAATGTGGTCATAGTTCCCTGGAAGGTGGGACTAGAGCTTGAGGCTCATTTATTGAAAACTGACCACTAAAGACCTAGGCAGTTTATATAAGAGCCATCGAATTATGAACTGAGGTTCATCACTTTTCCTGATGAGGAAATTCACCTTGGGGTTTTGTTGTGCTTGCAACCAAGAGATTCAATGAGGGGATATGCTGAGTTTATGATCATGGTGTAAGTCTGCCTATTATACTACTGAGTGCAGAAGTTACATTATTGAGTGCAGAAGGCATATTTTGAGTGCAGAAGTTATACTACTGAGTGCATAAGTTATATTACTGAGTGCCTTGCTTCTACACAGATTCCATCTACTTAGTGGTTCAGTAAGAAATCTCGGGGGTCCAAAGGAAGCAAGTAGTTTGGCTGCTTCTTCTTAAAGAGGTTGGGAGGAACAGGCCTCCTTGGGTGTTTGTCAGCCCTATCTTCATTTACAGGTTCTACTTGTCTTTTCTAATTCTAAGTAGTTAAAATTTCTATCTGCAATCATTGATTTACTGTTTCAATGATATTATTATACAAATGCATTTATTTCAGTTTCTGACGTATATAGGATTCTGTATAGTAATGATTATGTAAGATAAATTGAATAAATATTTCTCTGCATTTTTCTCCATGCTAATGTTTCTGCATCGTACTCTAGTACAAAGAAGAGATTAAGGTAGATAAATTGATAGGTAGATTGCCAAATGAATGAGAAGATCAATACTATTGTATTTCATTAGTTTTTTCTTACTATCAATATTCTGTAATAAATAATATAATTCTATGTCTTTCTCTTATCATTCCTTTCATCAGTTAAATGTTTAAGGTTCATTGTATTTTTATTTGATAAATTTTTATTGAAATAATAGCTGCAAAATAATTATTTCCTAAGTACACAGTACTGTCATCCAATACTGCTAGCAAGTAAATATAATCACAAAAACAAGCATAACTCTTTCTATTACAAACAATGCACGAGTATATAGCACTAATCTTTATGCGCAATATTCATTTCCTTTTATATTATTTATTTATTTAAACTACAGTTAATCCCATTCACATTTAGTATAGGATTAGAAACCCTAGCTTGTGGTTTCATCATTTTCAATAGTTATCACAACTAGTAAACAAAGAACTATTATGTTATCCAAATAGAGTTTCATTTACAAACTTAAAATTTATGACAGGATCGTAGCCTTCGTTGATCAAACCCTAGAAGTATCAACATCTATCTATCAGATTTAGAGTTTAGTTAAGGTTCAAACACCATCAGTTAACAATAGAACAAGAAACTAGTTACAATCTCATTGCATAGCCGCGAACAAAAAACATTAGCTCTCGACCAACACTTAAAATCGACAGACATGAATGATGAGTAACACTTTCAATACCATAAGCTTAGGCACAAAAATGATTATCATTTTACATTCCTTAAGACTGGAATAAGAACATCTCGACATCAACATGAGACTACATTATCACATTTCAATTGAAAACTATTAAACAGTAAACCATACGATTTGCTAAATTTAGATATCTACTTACAGAAAACTTGACATTGTTATCATAACAGCAAAACATTTTTGAGAACCACACATTAGGGTTTGACCATTTTAAGCACAGGGTTAAACTCTTAATTCCTGAACTTTTCTTAAAACACAATAGTGGCAAAACGATAAACTTCAATTGCATACAAACTGGAGCCCTTCTCTTAAACTCAAATACAAACATGATAATGTAGGAAAACAAAGCTCTTGTATTATCAAAGATGGTAGAAGGGTAAAACCCTCTCCTTAGTAAAGTTTATGTTACAATTTCTACCTTTAAAAACCAAATACCACAGGCCTAACGCCAAATGGGTCGAGGCTTTCATCCTCCCCGAGTTGTCAAAACAGCTCACAAATATTTCGACGTAGGTCACCCCTCAGAGCCCTAGAAAACACGAAGTCTCGGCAAAGAACACATTGAAGGTCCACTAGTCATCTAACCGGAGTAATGAGTAACCACCGAAGCTTACCAGTCTATGTTGCAGCTTCCAGTTATCAAAACCTAAGCATGGTTTCCGGTTGAGGAAGGAACCTTCCATGTGAAACAAGCGTGGTTAAAACAAGCTTTGGACATAAGTCTTTACATGTGAAATAACAATAACTGAAATTATCAAAATAGAATGGAAGACACAAGGCTCGAACCTGAGAACATTACCTTTTAAGATTATCACCGAAGTAGAATGCCAAAAATCACTGCAAACTATAACCATTACTCCACCACCGAGTGCAAAGAAGGGTGGAAAATCAACGCTGAAAAACTATCAGCTAATAGACAAGAAAAGTCGAGTATCGAATCAACTTCCACGAAGGATCTGTCACTCATTCTAGAACCTTGGCAGACCCAAGTTGCTACTGTAAAACCTTCACTGGAGTATTGGTCCCTAAAAGCTATGAATAGGTTCCAGTTAAAACATCAACAGGTCACGGTTTTGAACTGTGGGCACTCCACAAACACATGCTAACAAAACCCTGAAGGATCTCGGCCTATCGGCCTCTCCACAGAGCCATTCCACATCACAATGAATGTCGAGGAACAATAAACTTCGAAACAACATAGTGGTGGTTAGGGTTAGATCCCAATGTCAAAGACCTTGCTTGATCAATGGTGGAGATCACCCTAAGGGTTTTTTCACGTAAACCCAAGCAACAACCATATTAAAGGCACCATCAATACCATAGCCACCAATGAGGGATAGCTCAGTTAAACTTCGAACCAAAACACTTACAGCTCGTCACAATGTTTGAACCATCACCACACCATCACATGCCTAGAACCACGACAATGTCCACAGAGACATTCCACTATCTTTGAAGTTGGGAGCATTAAATGCAAAGGGAAACCAAAGTTCGTGCTAGCACGAAACCTTCATAGTGTTAATGTCACCCATCCTTGTAATGTATCGATTCCTTGGTAAGACGCACAATTAAATCATGTTATACACCTTGTGTTATGACAAGGTTGTATTCGTTTTATTTTTAGGGACTCATAATGTTATAAAGAGTCACGTAGATGCACACACAATACCATATAATTATTGTTCATAGGATTATGTATAAAACTCTACACTTATATATTCCAATATAGTATAGAATTTGTATATAGTCTCTAGGATCATAGAGATTGATCATAAATTTGTATATAGTTCTTAGGATAGCAATTTGATTTTAAGCTTGCAAATAGTTCCTAGGTTAAAGTTTAAATCAAATCTTGCATGTAATTCTTAGGCTCAAAAGCATAGAAAGGAATTGCATGTAGATATTGCATTTTAATCGCACGTTAATTGTAATGAGCCATTTCATATAGAAATTGTTATCCTTATAGTTGCATGAAATAGAAACTCACTATAACAATAGATAGAGTTAAACTCGGATATATTGATCCTATCTATTGTTTGTAGAAATTAATAAAAAGTTAGTACATGGTTATAAATTTTACATCTAACATACTTTTGTTTTATAAGCTAGGCTAACTGAAGTTTCTCACCCGATGGTAATTTCGACTCCTTTTCTCTAAAACCATTAAGACTTGGAGATTATAGAAACTGGTTATAAACTCTTCGGTCACATGTCGTAAACACTAAAGCTCTTACCTGTAATGTGTGAAAAAAGAGGATTCAAATGCTTTAGCACGATTGCTAAGTAAGCCTCAAGGCATCCGTAGGACCCCTTCATCATCAAACATAAGAACAATAGTTAACACATATAAGCTTATATTATTGTATCAACAATAAATGAATTGTGAAAGTACAGTTGAGTAAGATTAACATCGAAACATAGATATTAATTATCTTGTCGCAAACATTACACTTTTGACCAACACAGCATTTAGTACAGCAAGATGACATTTAAGCATTTATTATATTTCCGCAGAGTTAGATTATGCATTAAAAGCTATATTGAAAATTTTTAAATTTTTGTGAATTTTGGGATGTTACATTTTAATATAGCTTCTCCTCCACATTTACACTAATACTCATAGGTTACTGATGGGTGGATTTTAATATTTCATACTTCCCTAACTTCAACCAGGCTTTGTCATATGAGGTAGCAATCCACTTGTTTAAGAATTAAATTTATAATATTACAAAATTTTAAAAATTGTAAATAATATTAAATTTATTTAATTTTTAATCTATTTCAATTATATACAAAATTGTAAATTTTAATACTAATATATTTCAACTAAAATTTTAATTTTTTACGTATAGGTGTTTATATCTTAGAATTTGGGGTGGATTAGTATCTTTTATTTTTCTAGATTGCACCATGATGAGACAAGTGTATTGTCCAAATTCCAAATAAACAATTATAAAAGAGAAGAATAAAAAAATAACTAGTAGTTGATGCATGGATAATTGACACTTTAGGACAGATATACATGGAGAACAGGTAACATATAACTTATTTGTGACAGTTAACCTATGCCCTATTAACCTATTGGTGTTCAAAGTACACAAATAGATGCACTGTGTTACTATTAATATATCTCAATTATGTGTGAAATTTCAATTACTAATACTTATTATGAAGTCCGATATCTAAGATAAAAGCAGTAAGTATCTTTGTAAAGATAAAACTTATACAACAAAAAAATTCTGAATAGAACAAGATTAGGGAGCAACATGGCTGCTTATTCCTTGCCCATTAATTAAAATCATTTTTTAAATAAAAAGTATTTAAATTAAAATTACTAAAATTTTGCACAGGTAGTAGCCATAAGATTGGCCTCTTTCAAATTAGTTTGCAGTAGCCATAAGATTGGCCTTCTTGAACAACTTAGTTTGGGGTCCATATCATGCTTGGTATACATTTAAATATATAATCTGAAATTTCTTGTATCCTTGTTCAATATTTGTGTTCTATGTGATAATCCAAAGGCAATCATTCCCTAATCTTGTACCATTATTGTCGTGTCCTAGGTTATTAATAAATAGATCAGTTCAATGCTTTGTAGTTGTCATAAGTATCTATCCCATTCTTCTAATATGGCCTTTGGCCCGTTCTATCAATTTTAAGAAAAATGTTTAGTGAAAGGAAAAAATGCACTCCTTGCTTTACATAGGTGTTGGAATTCATTCTCAACCACCACCTCACCCCCTCGATCTGTGTGTTCACGTGGTTTAGTTAATGCTAGGTATCTTCTCAGTGAAGCCAAAAATCGACAGCTGTTTCTAGATAGTTGGGAGTATGTAAATATCTTTTTTTATGTCCCCAAAGGGGATGATATATGTATTGCCAAGAACCTATTAATTGCAGCTAGAGGCTATAAATGAGCTAAAATTTTTCCTCTTATCTATAGTTTGGTAATGTGTTATATTATCAAAATTATTTAAAAGTTATTTGTTTAAATTTTGATTGGTGCAGGAAGATGACGTCGTCCTCGTTTTTCCCTTCCATGAGGTGGCGGGATGACGTCATAACTCACCTGCATTGCATTAAAGAGCAGGATGGTATTTTGCACCTTGGCATGGGGTTTGAACAGAGCCGAGAGGTACTATCGAGGAATATTAATAGTGATATTTATTACCCTAATACATACCAGGTGTGATGGCTTGACAACTCATCAACACCTACCTTGACAGCCCTGACAATATTCGGATGCACCTGCACGGGTGGAAACATGTTTGAAGATAAAGGAATTCAAGCGAGAATTTTGGGATTCAAGAGAATATCCCACAGGAAAGGCCTGGCATTGCTAGGCCTGAGGCAGTACGTGGTTTCTTGTGAATATTAAGAGAAATCGAGCAAGGCCAGTCCTAGTGTGATGGATCGACAACTCATCAGCACCTACCTTGACAGCCCTGCCAATATTATGATGCACCTGCACGCGCCGAAACATGTTTGAAGATAAAGGAATTCGAGCGGGCATTTGGGGATTCGAGAGAATAGCCCACAGGAAAGGCCTGGCATTGCTAGGCCTGAGGAAGTACACGACTCCTTGTGAATATTTAGACATAGCAAACAAGGCCAATCCCGGGAAGATGCAAATACATCTGGCAGTACGCAGCTGCTTGTGAATATTTAGAGAAAGCGAACAAGGCCAATCCCAAGAAGATGCAAATACATCTGATGCTTGACGAAGCCAAGACTTTGTATGACCAAAGCCTGAATGGAAAGTATGACATCTCGGATTACCTGCTCGGACGCAATTTTTCTCCTCCAGAAGTGGTCGATTTTGTGGGTGCTCTGAAAATCAAGATGACCGAAGATGGGCGTGGCCAAGGACTCTACGCCATCCAAAAAATAATGACCGTGGAGCTTTTGCTGGTAAGCAATGCTGTCACAGTTGTTTATGATAAAGTCTTTAACACTTACACAACACTTGAAGAAGATCTTGTCGCCACGGTAGTCGGTGAAGCTAGGAAATCACAGAGCTTACTCCAATAGATTTATAGTTTAGACGAGTACTGCACACCCGGCAATAGCATGGATGTTCCAGCCATTGATCTGTTTAGGGCATACATCCAAGAAGAACAAAGTGAAAATTTGTGAGTGGATGTTAACCGTATTCGAGATATTACAAATCGGAACCTATTTGGTGGAGCTAACTCGTCCAGAAAGACCAGATGTATTGTTGTCTTTGGCTGCTGCTATCCATGATTAACCATTCTTACTTGCCGAACTCGAGCAGGTTGGAAGTGGGAAGTGCCATGTTTATCCATGCCGCCAAACCCATCGAGAGAGGAGAGGATATCACTATTTCGTATTTTGATACCCTCATCCCCTTGACGCAGCGGGAAGCCATGTGCGAGCGTTGGGGTTTCATGTGCGCTCTCTCAAGTGTGCCCTAAAGTATATAAATGTACAATTTGAACAATTGCATGACAAATCAATGGAGCAATTCATTTTTCATCAAAAGCATCTCAATCTGGATGAGCAATTCATTTTTCATCAATAACATCTCAATGCGGATGAATTTGCAAGGATTTTTGTGAAGGCGGAGGAGATTATCAGGAGCTCTATCAATTTGAAAATGGAAGAAGAGAAGAACTGGATTTGTGCCTCATATGTGTTTGCATATCAGTAAGGAATGCAATTGAACGAGTTATTGCTCACGATGTTGGAGAACCATGTTTCTTGGATAAGAGAAACAATGGAGGCAATTCAGAACACTGCCAAGGGATATTCCGAACTTTGTAAAAGGTATCCAGGTAGTTAGTAGTCGAGCAAAGTGAAGAATTCAAGCATTTGATGGGGGATGAATGTCAAACATTTATTACACCACATGGATTATACGAGGCAAGGGACGCATACATCAGAGTCTTCAGCAAACAAAGTGAAGATGTTATCAAGGCCCTCATTTTCCAATGTTTAAAATTTTAAATTCATGCCAGTTTTAGTAATAATAGACCTGTCGTTGCCTTTATATGAACATGTCGATTGAGGAGACGAACATCAAAGTATCATTTTGTAGGGTTTAGATGTTGAAATTTTGGGTTAAATATACAAATTATCTTGATAGAGGTGATTTTGGACAAACTATAAAATGGCAGCAGGATTAGTATGAAGTATCCATTCATTCCTTGTTGATGAAGAGCACAGGCCAACATGAAACAATACTTTGTAAGTAAGTTCTTATAAAATGTATTTTGTATTGCGGGTGAATATCTCTTTGTAAAACTCATAATGCAATAGGTTTGAAATAGATGTATAATGTAAATGGTGTAAAATAGATGTATAAATGGTTGCAATGTTAAGGTTTTTCTAATTAATCCAAGCTTTTATACATGTTCTTCGAGACAAATGCTTTCTTGTTTTTGATGATTGCATTGTTTAATTTAATCTCGCAAGCTGCATGCATGCCTACTGTGTTGGTGTCATTAAGGCACTGAATTTCCTATGGATCTACTTTCCATGTGTTGGCCTATTTACTCGAAATACTAAACTTTTCTCATTAAGGCACTGAATTTCCCATGGATCTTCTGTGTGTTGTCCTATTTACTCGAGATACTGACCTTTTCTCCTTTATTTTCATATGGGGTGTGTGGCAGTTTGGTAGATGCATCTCTAGATTCCAGTGGCTGCCTTTCCAACAGGTATGTTCTTATAAACTGATTTTTGGTGCAACAGGGTTAATCGAGGGTTTCAACCCACCGAGTTTTATAAATAGCTATGGCGCTTTTTTCCCTCACGAGCGTTTTCCAAAGGCCATGAACTTTTCTAGTTATTATCTGTAGATCTAATGCTCAAGAGAGACTATGCAGGAAAGAATTCTCTTTGGTTGTATTTCTTAACTTTTACAGTTGAGACTCTGCAAAAATATGTGGAGAATCGTTCTCCTTATTGAACTATAAACTGATATAATTTAATTCAAATCTTATGTCGAGGGTTTGTATACTATTGAGTCTGATATTTCTTTGTGTGATATGAATGGTAAAGTTTTGCATATTTACTCCTTAGTTTATAGCTAGTGCTTTCAGTGTTACTAAATTTTTTTTTTTCTGAAATATATATTCTATCTATGTACGTTACTTCTTGATCTCTATCGTCATACCCAATGATTATATATTAGGTTACAGCTTGATCCAAATCTAAAAATTAATTGTTTATGCTTATTTATTAGGTGACTTCTAAAATTGTTTATGCTTATTTATTATTTATTATATTTGCATATATTAATCCTGCGTAAGATTGGCCAACCTGGCCTGTAACCGACTCAACTTCCTAATATGTAAACTGTTATATGAATGTGTTAATTAAATTATATGATAATAAGGGTGAAGAAAATAGTTTAGTCATTTACAACTACACACATCCAAAACATTGCACCATAAATTATAGTGAGAAGCATGGACCTTTTTACTAGCAATTGGAAAATAAATTTAAGGACTACATGCCCTATATATCATTTTCTATATTGATAAATCAATAACCATGTGTGTGTGTTAACATACCTGTTACTTTATTATGTCTATAAACTCTTAATCGTTTATCTATTTCCTATGCTTTGTATGATGGATCCTTGAATTGACATGCTTTGTAATTTGATGTTTGGTAAAATCAAAATGTATACTTTATTGCCATAAAGTTCAACTTAGTGAAACTCTAATTGAAGTGAAAAATTGTGCATAAAGATCAATGTGGTTGAATAGTGAAGCATCATATAAGTATATGTCCTCCAATAGTATCCTTCTTTAACCCAATACACTAAATAGAAACCCAATTCAACAAATAAGAGCTCTTTAATTCCTTTTATGGTTTTTTGAGAATGATTTTTGTAAAGATGACATAAATCAGCTAATTACTTTCGAGAACATTGCAAACGATACCACTTTACAAAAGCCAAGAAGGTATCCTACCATGAAGCAATAGCAAGAATGCACCTAATTGAATTGAAAGCTAAGGTGGTTGATGTTGTTGGGACCCCATAATGTCCATTCAGGGATGGCACTACCAGGTATCTACCATTATTCTGCAATGCAACATGACAAGATCTTTTTACTTCTACGCATTTTCCATCTTACAATAGCACATGGCAATAGAAATGTCCAGGACATTGCGACCACGTGGCTCTTGTTTGGTTAATAGATTGACACAAGTTTCTGGGCAATTCGTCCTCTCTCACGCACTGTCCTGCATTGTCTATTTTTCGATATATTCTATTTTTGGTAATTTGCCTATTGTGTTTTCCGCTGTCCCTTTTTATAATTGGTATCAGAGAAGAGCTCTGTCGACTCCTTGGCTCACCCATCTTCAATTCCTCTCGCTCGCAGAGAAAAGATTATGTTGTAAGCTCTGGCCTGTCCACCATTGTTGGGTGTGTTCAGAAGTGCAAAGAAGTGAAGTTGGAGAGGGTAGTGTGAGTGGATGTTCGATATTTTTGGACTGTGTATGAAGTGTGTTTTGAGGGCTGAGATGATATAGCCATGGCTGCAGAACCCTCTCATGAAATTTAAGGTGGGGGTTGTTGTAAAGAGAAGGGGCCATAGTCATTTGGTTTGGGGCTGTGACTTGGATAAGACGATAGCCGCGAGATGTAGTTGGATAGGGCCAAAGCCCATTGTGGTTCCCATTCTGGTTCAAGTTGAAGGAGCCGCATTTTTGTTTCTCCAGACATTTGCATGTGTTGAGAAGGAAGATGTGGAAGCTTGAGGGCTTTGATACATCTCAGTTCATAGTTGTAATCTGCATTGTCTTCGCAGATGCATTTTGAAAGTTGAAGCATTTGTTTCTTTGGCGATTGAGAGTGTGCTGAGGATTTGGATGCTTCTCCACGTTCTAGGCGGACTGGTCGTTGGTCATGTACCTTGCTGTGGGTGTTGAAATAACCATCGAGGATGTTGATACATTCCCACTACCGGTTGCAGTGTGTGGCAATCTCTACGTGCATGTTTTTGAAGGTAATTTTTCTGTGTTGTTGATGCAATAATTTGATGAAGCTGTGTTGAATATTTGAAAATGAAGATAGTGGCTCAGTGAAAAAGAGCTGTGTGTGGTGAAGCTCTCTGCACATTAAGAAAGAGGAGTGTTGTATGAAGGTAGGACCTCTGTGTGTTGATTTTATCTCCACTTTTCGACCCCTGGCAGAAGCCAGAATCTGTGAAGTTCTCTTTTGTAAAGACTCCTGGTGCTGGTTGAGTTTATCCACTGTCGTGGTTTCAAGAAAAAGTTCAGCCTTGTCTTCCATCACTCTTGTGTGCTGTAACCTGCAAAAGGGAAAGAATGCTGCAGAGGGTAACCATCGTGGACATTAGACTTGTGTACTGCAAATATTTCCTGGGTTCTGTGAATGAAAGAGGTGCCATTTATATGGATCAGAATGCAGAAGCCTAGAGGAGGCTCTGTGATGAAGAGAGCCTCAGCTCGGACCCCTCCATAGAATCTAGGGACTTGCGTGCAATGGGAAAGATGAATTGAAGGGTCGTAGCCCATGGTTCAAGAAGAACTCCTCGTGATTTAGTGGAGAGCTGTCGGTGGGCTGAGAACATTTGTTTTGGGTTTTATTGTACTCTAGGGGTCGTGAAGGCCAAAAGAGGAGAATGCAATGTGTTGGGAGACTATTCATGTTGATAGTTTATTTGTACCCTATACCGATGATAGTTGGGAGATTGAAGAGCTTAACCCTTTGCTTCTCAGCCTCGTCCACTTGTTCTTGTGTGAATTCTTTCCTGTAGCAAAAGAAAATTAAAGGGGGCATGCAGTGTTAACATGAGCTTCTATAGTAGCCGCCACTGATGAAGTTTATTTTCGTTGGTTGAGGTATCTTACTCCAGGGGACAGAAGCAATTTGTTGGAATTTCGTTGGTATCCGCACATGGGTAAAGCACAGAGTAGGCTGTGTTATGAATGTGAGAACCGGCTCTTAGACATCCCAACGCATGTGTAAGAGGAGCTTGAAATCTTGTCTGGTTGGGAACCTTTTTGCAAGGAATCTATGAAAGAAGAAACCCCCCACCGCAGTTGAGAAGGATATTCCACCACAGTTGTCAAGGGTGTGATATTGTTGTATTGAAGGATCCCTGAGGGCTTGAAGATGTAGGAGCCAAGCTATTGGGAAGACCATCTACAATTGAATTTTATTGGTCCCTCTACCATCGGTTGTGCATTTTGAAATAGGACATGACCTGGGTAATGTGCATAAGCGCAATCTTCCACCTGCACTCTTAATTCAAAGAAGGAAGGCTTGAGGAGAGCTTGCCCGAAGAAAAGAGGAGTCGTTCGTCTAGCCTTGCCGAAAGCGAAAACAAATTCCTTGGCCCTAAGTTCTAGTGTATTATAGATAATGCGCTCCCATGTTTTTAATGATTGACCAAAGTGAAGCAGAATGCTCCCATTGTTAAGTGGTTGAGCAACCACATGAATCCCGCTTACTCTTGCGGATGAAAACTGTGAAGGCTGAAGTTGAACCTTGAGTTGAGCAGAAGCTTAGTGAATTTTTTAGCAAAACCTACGAAAAATATGGTGAAGAGCAAAAGACTAAAATTGTTCAAGGAAAAGAAATTCAAGTCTTGCATTGCATATTTGTATGTTGTAGCAGAGATGAAAACTGAAGAAGTATGTTATAATTTTCTGCCAATTCCAGTTTTCTCAGGTAAGAATTATGAATTTTGGGTTATTAAAATGAAAATTATGCTTCGTGGAGAAGGGTTATTAAATTTTGTTGAAAAAGAATGTAATGGATTTAATTGTGTTGAAAATGAATGTGATGAACCTTGTGATTGTGATGAGGCAAGTGATGCCTCTGCATTATATCTCATACATCAAGCCATGGAAGATAGTGTTTTCCACATTGTTGCTGATGCAACCAGTGCTAAAGAATCCTGGGAACGCTTGAGAAGAGAATTCGATGTAAGGGGGAGCAATGCAACTCAGCAGCAAGCTCAGGTTCTGATTATTGAGGAATCAATAGAAAATTCTGCAGTAGTAGCTGAAGTCAGCCAATCCATTAGTGAATCCCACTATGTCGATATACCTATAGACAAAGATACTAAATCTAAAGTTGGTAACGAGAAACAGCTCATGCAAGATCTACCCGAGGAATCTGAAGTTACAGATTGTGGAAATAATGCAACATGTGAATCAACGGTTGAAATAGGATTGGAAAATGTGCTAGAAAGCACGAATGTTGATATAGCTGTCATGGACAATGCTAGAAATTGTGATAAAGTTAATGAAGTACTTACTGAAGAAGAAGAGAAGATTGAATATGCAAAGAATCCAGATGAAGAAGTGGATAACAATGAAGTAAAGTGTTTGATTGAAGATGAAATTATCCCCGTGGATGATAGAAATTTAGTTAAAACAGAATTTGAAGATGATAAGAAAGTTGTTTCTGAACATGAGATTGAGTTCAATGAAACTCATAAAGACATGAAAGCTTTGGTTAACTTCCATACTGATATACAGTGTGTTGAAGCACATACAATCGAAGAAAAGTTTGGTGAATAGAAATCTGAAAAGGTAAAGAAAGAAGTCTTCTTGTGTGTTGTAGAACAGTTTGAAAGAATTGAAGATTGCATGCATCAGAATGCCACAGACGACAACAATTTCATTGTTAATGGTGAATATTTCAAAATAATGGATACTGTAGATGATGAGAATAAGGACAACATCGAAGAAAATTCATTGATGAAAGTTGAAAGCAGCCGTGTAGATGCTGCAACACAAAACAAAGTTGAAATTAAAATGGATGAAAATGTTATTGCTGGAAATGAAGTTGAATTTTATGAATTTCATGAAAATGTTAATGTTTTAGACCATCTTGAGAATGAAAATGTTAAAGTTGGCAAAATTTTTGGCAATTAAAGAAGAAAATAAAATTCAGAAAGTACCAATTTATGATGAAGAAGGTCTAACTAAAGTTGAAAATATTGCAATCGAGAATGAAATGAAATTGATTTTAAAAATGCTTAATTGTGAAGAAAATTCATTTCGAGATGAATGGAATGAAGATGATAATGTTAATGATAGCATTGATGCACTGGAAAATTTAGCAGCAGCTGAAGCTATAGAGAACATTGCAGATTATTCAGAAGTGAAAGTTTCATAATCATTAGATGTTGATGAAGCGCTTTGTACACATGATGAAGTCCCTGAAAATATGATTGAAAAATGTTTAAAATGGGTATAAAGTTGAAATCAACAGAGACTGTTGAATGGGGAAGAAGAAAATGTAAATGAAGATGAAATGAATTTAATTGTAGCCAGTTTAATTGAAGAAATTGAAGCTGATATGAATGTTTATGGAAGTACTGAAAGTGCAGATAATGAAGGTGTTATGGATACTTTTGAGCAAAATGATATTCAAGAACAATTTGAGAATGAAATCTTTGCAAAATGGTGTCCTGAACAGATCAAGCACTACTATCAATTGATTTCATGGCAGCAGCTAGTTCAATGGAAGATGGATATGTTACAGCTTAAAAGTTCTGAGTACAACCAACAGAAAGCTATTAAAAACTTTGAGGATGCTGATGGAAGAATTAGGCCAAAGGATGTTAACCATAGCACATTTGAAGAATCAAAGGAAAATGTGATGCTCAAAAAGAAAGTGAAACTGAAAGATCCAAAGCACAGCGGGTTTAAAGTTTGGCGTAGTCGAAGATGGAAAAGCTGCAAACAAATTTGAGTTTCCAGAATTATGTGTTTCTGAATGTCTCAGAAGATTCTTTTGAGAATCATGTATTTTTGAAATCTGTATTTTGAAAGCCTCTCATCATGTATGTAAACTCTAAACTCTGTATATGAATTTTGTATGTGGATGTTAAAATGAAGGGGGAGTGTTGGAATTAATTCTCAACAGCCACCTCACTCCCTCGAAATGTGTGTTCACATGGTTCAGTTAATGCTAGGTATCTTCTCAGTGAAGCCAAAAATCCACAGATGTTTCTAGATAGTCGGGAGTATGTAAATATCTTTTTTTGGTTAATAGATTGACACAAGTTTCTGGGCAGTTCGCCCTCTGTCACAGGCTGTCCCGCGTTGTCTATTTTTCTGTGTATTCTATTTTTGGTAATTTGCCTGTTGTGTTTTCTGCTGTGCCTTTTTACAATAGGAACTCTTAGACTCATCCACAAACTGCTTAAGATTCAAACTCTCAGACTTAGAGCGGTAGGGGCATGGTCATTCATGCTAAACAAAGACAATACTCTACCCAGAATTTGAACTGCACACATAGAAGTCTGATCTAATGCTTTCTATCATCGAACCCGCTAGCAAAAACATAAGTTTGCATGATGTAAACCTTTCCTTTTACATTGCGCAAGAATTCAATGTCGATCTCATCTCTGTTGGGTTGATTGTAATATATATGTACAAAATTTGCAATAAGGGTATTATTTCATTGTTTCAGATATGGTTCCATACTTGCGGAAGAGATTAATTAGATAAGCGAATTAATTCATGCAGGGACTTACATAGACTGTGCCCGCGAAATTCACTGGTGGTAGTTTGATTTAGAGAAACATTGTCAATAAAGGATTTTCTAGGAGTCAAGAAAATTCTGAACTAATAAGTAGATCATTACCCTACTGCCTATCCATACTAACATTAGTGTTGGGGTTATCAAATTGGCAATGATTATAATAACCACCAGTCAGCCACTAATGCTACCAAAATGTTATGAGGTGAGGGTCTTTACCATTCTATCCACAAAATACATGACCATGTGCAAAAGTTCCATATATTAACAAGCACAGCCTTGGTAAAGACCTAAAAACATAGCTTAGATTCTCATATTTCGCTAGACATTAGACTCTTATACTCTTATGTAGAAAAACAACACTATGCTCAATAACGTAGTGAAAGCTATGAATAATTAATCTCCTGAATCCAAGCTATGCCATAGTGGAATATATATATATATATATATATCCCAAAATCTGCATATATATATATACACCCACATCAATACCTACCTATAACATAGGTAGTATTATGATATATATTTATTAAAATATTAAAGTCTATATTCTTTTATTTTAATGATTAAAACATAAAATTATGATGACGAAAATGGTCTAATTAAAAATCTTCAAAATAGTGTTTAGACTTTAGAAAGACTTTCAGTAAGTAAGAACAAGAATAATAGAATCTCTAACCTATACATATAAAGATCAAAATTTTGAACCCTTTGGTGCACATTCATCATCAAAAGCTTTGGCAATGCAGTCATTGCAATGAGAGTGAGATAGACTTCCCGAAAGTCTTTGCCATCCATGTCATTCCTTGTATATTTTAAATCTATTCCACAAGGCATTGCACACATCCATGGAGAAAGCACTGATTCTAGTCAAAGATTCTGCATATCAAAACGTAAAATGCAGAAGTTACTTTTATAATTAGTCCCGGTTAAAGTTACAGAACATTTTCAAAATATTTCCTCATATGATCAATGCAGAGAATTTTAAAAATATCTACTCCTATTATGGATCTAACCTTAAAGCTAAAGAAAATTTCCAAAATATATTACTCCTATTAAACTCCACCTTAAAATCACAGAAATTATTCAAAATTGAAGAAGAAAAACATGCACCAGTGGAGCAAACTATGGATATAAAACAAAGGCAAAGACTCTGAGAAATCTGAACGAAGCTCTTTCTGAAACCAAATTTCTACTGCTAAATTAAAAATCACATATGAAAAATGATTACAGAAGCGACCCTATGCACAGAAATCGACGAGTAAATTTGTCAAAAACTCTGTGTATTTTGAGATTCTGGAAACCGAAAACAGTTTGAAACACCATTATTTTGCCATTCAAACCTAGCGTTGTAGATGGGAAACTACGTAGGTTGGATCCCGTGATGTTCGATCCAGCAAGAACAAACACATACAGTCTCCCCAACCATATGCTCTGCTCTGATTATAAAAAAATTAGTGAAATTGATAATATATTAGATTGAATGTAGTTTTTTTGGTTGGTTGTCAGGGTTATTTATTTTGATATCTTATCAAATAACAAGTTACACCATCTTTTTTCTATGAAACAAAATAATTCCTTAATAGTTGAAACTACAGAGTTAACACTACAACTACAGGACTGCATGTCAGATATTCCACAAAAGGAAAATCCTGCACCTCTACTGTCAAGGCTAGCAGGTACCGATTGTCAAAGCAAAATGAAAAGTGAATCAGCCAATAAAACTTAGGAAAACATGGTGCATATCGTTAGAAACAGTAGCCCATACTGCACAGTTACCCAATAACACTCTATCAAATATTCCCTTCCTTTGGCAGGGAATAATAAGGCACCACAAAGTATAATATAAAAAAATAATTTTATAAAAAAAATAAAAAAAATCCATTTTATATAAATAGTATAGACATAATTATTAATATAGAATAGCAACTAACACATTAAATCAAATTTAAATGATATACAAAATACATATTGTATCAATATTATTGTAATACATTAAATTAAATTTAAATGATGAAAAAATATATGTTGTATCAATATTATTGTACCAAATATCAGTGTTATCAAATTCTTACTGGCTCGCATAAACTTATTATTTAATAGACATCAGCAAAATAAAAGACAATACAATGTATTGTATTTTTGCTAATTAATCACTTTATTTTTAGTAAACTATAAATCCATTCTCATCTTCAGCCATCATGATCTCTTCCTTTGGTCATTCCTTTGGTTACATGGTCTCACCAAATGATCTTCTCACACCCTTTTATTTACATTTGTACCTTCAATCAATTTTGTTGCTTTTGTAAGTATAAAGTGACTTTTAACCTTACCAAAGTTAAGTAAATATATGTTTTCACAATAAACATAATCCCCTTTTCCCTCGTTAGGGCCAAAAAGCCATTCGATATCGAATATGCACATGCATTTTTTTTCACTTTGCGAATGCGGGAAACGGGAGACCTGCACCCAAAAAAAATCTTGTTACTTTATTCTCAATTTCCACTAGTTTGAAGAAAGCATAAATAAAATCAATATATATTTTCTATAGAGTAAGTAAACCAAAAATACAATTCAGAAAAAGCTATCTTCTCATAATTTTGATAACATGAATATTACATAAATTTTATATTATAATAGTATCATTACTAAATTTTATATAATTTTCTTCATTTTTAACAATATTTTTTAACAAAAAGGAAATTATTAAATAGTACAACACCAAAATAATCATACATACAATACAATAAGAGAGTTATCTATTTTATTATTATATTAAAAAAAAGAAAGGTCTTCAATTATTTTCTTTTATCCGAATTCTAAAGTATGACCCAAAACTATTTTTCCCAAATGTATATAAATATGGCTACATCCCTTTAATACTTATGCCATAAAAGATATAATATAAATATGCCATAAAAGATATACCATAAACATACGACATAAAACTATTTTTCCCAAATGCATGTATGGCTACATCCATTTAATACTTATGTCATAAAAGATATAACATAAACATGTGAGGATGTGAAAGAAATAACTATGGAAATAAATGAAAGTAAAGTAATATTCATCATGACATGAAAATGAAAAAATCTTTCCACTGTTTTTTTAATCCATGTTTTTACAAATATTTGTGAAAACAATAACGGGATTTATCCTTAAAAAAATATGATAAGGTAAGTGATTGTAAATTTAATAAGATGGAGGTTGGCGATATTGTCGAATAAGAGAAGTATAACTTTATCCTACCAATATGTTAATGATGATAGTTAACTTCCATTGAGACCAACTTTAGTCTATTGGACCTTACTTGAAATTATAAGTATTTTAGTACACAATGTCTTTCCACTAAACATATATTATACCGATAACAATGGAGATGGTAGGGCAATTCTTAATTTTGGAATGCAATAGTTCAATTACATTTGAAGAAGCAGAAAGAACTATGAAAACACACCTTTTAATTTCCTAGAAAATACAAAATAAATTATTTAGAGTATATAATATCTAAACACATGCTACTATTTAAAAAAAAAATAATATAAAGTTAATGAAATTAATTTATAGAATAGTAAAATTATTTTAATTTTAATATCTTATTAACTTAAATAAATTCTCTTAAAAGCTATTTAATAATAGCAATTAAATATAAAACAATTAATTGGAAAGAATGGTGAAACAAATTTAAGAAAGTGAATTAGAAAAAAGATGAGAAGATTTAAAAAAAAAAATTATCATTAAGAAGAAGAAACGTATTTTTATTGTTTTAATAGATAAAAAAATGAGAAAATATTTTATACTAGAAAAAAATACTATGAAACAATTAAACTTGAAAAGAAAATTTGTTATCATATAAAAATTTAAATAAGTAGTATATACACAAAATTAACCAAAATTCAAATAAATATTTATATATAAAAAATGAATAAGTTGAAAAATTGCAAATATAAATATATTATATCATATTATAATTTAAATTAAATATTTTAAATTCTATCTATTAATATAATCAAATAATAACAATGGAAAATAAAAATAATAAAAATAGCAAACATATTGTTATTTAAAGATATAGAATTGAGATTACTATAACATTTAAAATTACTCTAATATTGAGATTACTTTAATATTTAAAATGAGATTAATATTTAAATAATAGTAAAAAGAATAATCAAATAATAACAATGGAAAATAAAAATAATAAAAATAACAAACATATTGTTATTTAAAAATATAGAATTGAGATTACTCTAATATTTAAAATTACTCTAATATTGAGATTACTTTAATATTTAAATTGAGATTAATATTTAAATAATAGTAAAAAGGAAACTTCTTTTATAAGGAAGACAGATATTATTTTGGGAAACTACTTTTATAAGGAAGACAGTTTGGTTTAAAGCTAATGCTAGATTTTTTGTTCAATAAATGAATATTTAAAAAGTTAAACATAAAAATGATCTGGTAAATATGATTTTCGAAATCATCTATATGGAAGGCAGTTTAACCCTGGAATTTTTCGAATTTTTGCTCAACGGAGTTCAATATATATTATAGAAAAATAAACATAAAGACGTTCTGTTAAATATTATTTTCTGAAACTTCCCTCATAACTAAGGCAATTTTGTTTAAAACTAACCCTGGAATTTTTCGAATTTTTGCTCAATGGGGATTCAATGCATATATTCTAACAAATAAACATAAAAAGTGTCATAAATATTATTTCCGAAAACTTCTACTATAACGAGCAGCTTTGGTTAAAACAAACCCTGGAAATTTTGAAATTTTTTATCAATGGGGTTCAATGCATACTCTAAAAGAATAAACAAACATACAAAAGTAGTCTGACCTTCACAACGCGACAATCGAAATACTGAGTCCTATTAGGAATGCTCACACATCTTTCTAGGGTATCTGGACGACCAGCTCGTGGTGGATAAGCGACCACTACCAACTGATTAGGTATCGCTTTCTTGCACTGTTTATCTTTGAGCTGGGTCGATGGACGACGGAACTTTGAATACAGATGCTCCGGACTTCTGAAATCGGCCAAATCCAACAGCTCGTCTCGTTTGTATGGAGATCTTTCATAGTGGATGCCGATCTTTCCATGGCGGAGAGTGAGGGAAACAAGATACCATCCGTCGTCGCCGTTGCCAGGATTGTAATCAAGATACCATCCGTCGTCGCTGCTGCTGCTGCCACCGTTCCTTTGAATGCTGCTGCTGCTAGCACCCATGTCCATGTTGAATATGGTGAAAGCTGTAATGAAGAACACCGCTACTTTCAATTGCAAGGTTGAGGTTGAGGTTACTTGCAATTGCAATGGCACTTAAACAACAGAAAGCAATGGCACTTAAATAACAGAAAGCAATGGCACTTACAGAAAGCAATGGCACTTAAATAACAGAAAGGAATGGCACTAATAACAGAAATCAGTTATATCAGGAAATGAAAGAGATAGATTGATGTTGCGATGCTTGCAGATCGGAATACCAGTAACAAGAACAACTAATACCAAGTCGATGTTGTGTTTTCTGGTTTGCCGGTCTTGAGGAGGTTACGTATAATAGAAACTTTCTATTTTAAGTAATTCTATATTTTTATTTATTTACTTAGATGTAGAGATTAATTAAGTTATCCATAGGATTTAATATGGTGATGCCCTGTGCTATTGATAAAGATGTACTGTACCATTTTTCCATTGAAACTTGACAATGTTATTATGCATCCTCTTAATTATGATTATGGTTCTTCTTAAATATAATGAAAGTAATCGTTGGTTTTCAATATAATTTATTAATGGAATAAGAAGTTTGTCATCACTTTGTTCTTATTATGTCATATATTAAACTGTGTTATATATATTATTTATTAATAATGATTAAATGGTTTGTAGATGTACTGTGCCATTTTTCCATTGAAACTTGATAATGTTATCATGCAGCCTCTTAATTATGATTATGGTCCTTCTTAAATATAATGAAATGAAAGTAAATGTTGGTTTTCAATATAATTTATTAATGAAATAAGAAGTTTTTCGTCACTTTGTTCTTATTATGTCATATATTAATAAGAAGTTTTTCATCACTTTGTTCTTATTATGTCATATATTAAACTGTTTTATATATATTATTTATTAATAATTACTAAATTGTTGGTAAATTTTTCATTATAAATTACAATATTTTCTGTTTTTTTAATTTTTTTAATATATTTTTAATTAATAAAAAGTAAGTAGAAAAACGATTTAGAGTTTAAACTACTCTAGTTAATATTGTTATGAATCCTATTAAATATAATAAACAATGCAGGGTTATGATGATTCTTAAATATGCTCTATACATTTAATGAAATTTGTTATGAATCCTCTTAGAAATGATAAAAGCAACGCATGGTTATGAATTCTCTTAGAGGGTTTATTTTTGAGCAAATATTTTTGGTAAGTATATGTTCACTTTAAAATATAGAGTAAATTAGTATTTTCTATATTATAATTTTTTAAAATTTATATATCTATATATATATATATATATATTTAAAAAAATGGTTTTGAAGAATAAATAATGACATGTTAAAAAATTTGGTTAAAATAGTGTAATTTTTTTATATGACACTGTATTAAAAAATAATTAAAATCATTGATTATGTCCCTAGAGGAGAAATGATGGGCGTATCTAGGGTTTCGCAGGAAAAGCCTGCAAAATCTCCTGGTTTTGGTCGTAATGGTGACGTTTTTGGATGTGGACGGTTTTGATTGGGGCGTATCGAGGTTCTGGACTCTAGGTAGTGTACGGGGGCTAAGTGACAGCTGGTTCTCTTGGGTGGTGACCCGTTTGTTGTTACCTGCTGTGGAAAGGTGTTTGTTAGTACCGGTAGATCCGGTGGAAGGCCCATGAAGTCTCCGGTGGTTGGGGTTTCTTCCCATTCGTGTCCTTTCCTCGGTTTGGAGGTTGATCCCCGGTTTGCAACCCTACCCCCTTCTGCTCGTCGGAATGGTGGAAACCCTAACATGGTTGGGGAGAAAGCAAAATGTAGGAGGTGGTCGAAAACGCTCAAGGCAAGAGAAGGTTTGGAGAGATTTGTAATCCCTGCGGCAGCAAACTTGGAAAGGGTTGAAATGCTTGCGGATAGAGCGCTGGTTGGGCGTTTGGAGTTTGATTCTGGCTCAAAGGTGGAGATTGTTGAGTGGGTGAAGAACAATTGGACGCCGGTTGTGGGTAATACGCCAAGGATCAATTTACTGGTTAATCAATGGATTTTGTTCATTTTCCCTTCTGCGGAGTCTATGAAGTGGATTCTTGAGGGGACCTGGCTGTTTAAGGAAGGTTCACTGAATCTAAAGCGATGGCATATTAATTTTGACCCTGTCCATGAGCGCCTAGGTATCCACCATCTGTGGATGATCGTCCCCGGGCTACCTATTGAAATTTGGATAGAGGACACAGTGGCTTGGCTGGCAAATTCTGTGGGTAAGTGTATTAGGGTAGACAAGAACTCCATATACGTCATTGATAGACGATATGCGAAGGTGCTTGTGGAAATTGATGTGAGGTTGGGTCTGCCGGAAGTTGTCGAGATTGTTTGGGGGGAATGCAGCTGGACCCAGATATTGGATTTTTTTAGGGTTCCGTTTCGATGCTTTCTCTGTAGGGAGGTTGGACATGTTAGATCAAAATTCCCTAACTGTCTGTCTAGTCCGAAGAAGGCGGATTGCGAGGTTTCTGCTTTGCCATCACATATTGCTCCGGTTTCTCAGAAGCTGGCTTCGCCGAAGACTCCTGTTACGGGTAAGTTAAATGTTTCTCTGGATGCTGCATATACTAATCTTTCAAAAGAAGAATTAGACTTTATTTCTGACAAAGAGGTGGAACTAGATAGGAGGATTTCTTTGGGGGAAGTTCAGTTAAGACATGGCTTGTCAAAACCTATGTCTGCTCTTGGGTCTGATAGGGTTGGTGTTTGTCCCGGTTCTGTCAATGGGGAAGAGGTTTGCCCTTCTAGCCTGTGCCCTAATACATCTTCAGAGGGTCTTTTTAGTGGGGATACCCAGTTTGCGTCGGACACTCCTGTGTGTGAGTCTGTTGACAATTTCTTGGAGAAACCTGTGGATGTTGTTGTCTCTGCTATTTTAAGGGACATGGGTATCAGGGAGGAGTGTTTTTTGGAACGTCTTGATATATTTTCAAAAAACCCTGCACAGGATTCCAATGTCCTGCCTATTCCTCCAAAGTTCCAGAACGTGACGATTAGGAAGGCGAAGAAAAAGAAGAAAGGGCTTGTTTCAGGGGCTCTGCGGGTTGATGGTATGGTGTTTGATGATGGTGGTTGAATTGGTGGTATTGAAATGGGTGTTAGAGCACAGAAGCCCATTGGTGATTGTTCTTAATGTCTATCGTCTCATTAAATGTTCGAGGATTGGGTGGGGTTTTGAGGGCTAGGGCCCTATCCAATCTTTTTCTAGCTACTAGACCTGGTATTATCTTAAGTCAAGAATCTATGTGCTCTGGATCTAATGCTGTTCCAAAACTTGGTTGTATTTTACCTTCCTGGGAGATTTCTACTGTGGATGCTTCTGGTCTTTCTGGGGGGCTGGTAGTAGCTTGGAATCCACAGTTATATACTTTCAGTGCATACAGGACTGCATGGGGGATTCTGTTGAAGAGTTTTTGTATTGGGTTGAACCTTTGTTTTTCGGTTTTCAATTGTTATGCTTCTTATTCGAACAGGCAGAGTTTTTGGCAATCTCTTTCTGGGTCTGGTCTTTTGAATGATAAGGATCTTATTTTCGCTGGTGACCTTAATTTTACAAAATATCCTTCAGAAATTTGGGGGAGAAAATCCAGACTTGACCCGTTGGCGGATTTCTTCTTTAATTTTTTTGTTGAAACATGAGCTTATTGATATTGAGCCGTCTAAATTATGTCCATCATGGAGTAATGGTAGAGGGGGTGTTGATGGAGTTCATAAACGACTGGATCGTTTCTTGGTGAAGGCGTCTTTGTTGGAAAAGTTTCAAAAATATAGATCATGGGTTCATGGGCTTAAGGTATCTGACCACTGGCCCATCTTTTTACAATTCGATGATTATGGGGAGAAATCATATGTTCCTTTTAAATTTAACCATTCCTTGTTGTTGGAGGAAGACTTTTGTAAATTGGTGAAAGATTTCTGGATTTCTGCAAGTGTGGAGGGTAGAAATCCATTAGATGTTTTTTGTAATAAAATGCGTAGTGTGAAAGGAGTTGTGAGAGATTGGATTAAGCAGAGGAAGAAAGATGATAAGCAGGAGTTGGCAAATCTAGAAGATGAGATTCATAGGATTTATAAGGAAAATTTCAAGGGTGAGATGAGATAGGTGGATTTTGAAGTTGTCAAGCAACTTGAGAAGAAAAGAGATGCTATCCTTCTTAAGGAGGGGATGGAATGGCGGTTAAAAAGCAGGGCTTTGTGGATCAAACATGGTGATCAAAACACCAAGTTTTTCCATTCTTTTGCTTCGGCTCGTCGAAATTTGAATTCTATTTGGGAATTGTTTGATGCTGATGGTAATAGTTGCTCTGGTGATGAGGTTTTAAAATTGGAAGCTATCAAGCATTTTGGGAATATATATATGGAAGAAGGTAACTGTGATCTGAGGGAACAAATCAAAATTGCAGAACTATTTCCCTGGTTTTTCAACGATGAGGAGGCTGCTGCACTTGGTAGGGAGGTTTCACTGGAAGAGGTGGAACATACTTTGAAACTTTTTGCTGGTGAGAAAAGCCCGGGTCCCGATGGGTGGCCTGTGGAGATTTATTCTCATTTCTTTGAGATATTGGGTCCTGATCTTTTGCAAATGGTTGAACATACAAGATTGCAGGGTTTCACTTCAGGTGCTTTGAATTCTTCATTTGTTACTCTGATTCCAAAAAAGGGTAAGCCTGAACACTTTGGTGATTATAGGCCTATTGCCCTCTGCAATTTGGCTTATAAGTTAGTATCAAAAATTATTGCTCAGAGAATTAAATTGGCTCTATCAGATCACATTACTGCTGAACAGTTTGGTTTTTTGCTTAATAGACAGATTCATGATGCCATTGGGGCATCTCAGGAACTGCTACATTCTATTAAGAGCCGGAAAATCAGTGCTATGTTGCTCAAACTAGATTTGGAAAAGGCATACGATAGGGTAAATTGGACTTTTTTAAGGCTTATTTTGATCCAAATTGGGGTGCCCCCGTTGGTCATAAATTGGATCATGTCTTGTGTTTCTTTGGCTAGCATTGTTGTCTTGATAAATGGCTCGCCTTCTTCTTTTTTTAAGTGTTCAAGGGGCATTAGGAAAGGGTGCCCCTTATCCCCTTTATTGTTCCTTTTGATAGTAGATGCTCTTAGCAGAATGTTAAATTTTGCCAAGCAGGAGGGCTTACTTAAGGGTATTGATCTGGGGATAGCATGTGTCATTACACATCTGATTTTTGTGGATGATGTATTGTTGGCTGGTATGGCTTTTGCTGCTGAGTAGGGGGTTTTCCGGAATATTTTGAATTGTTTCTATCGTATTTCTGGGATGAAGATAAGTCTGTCAAAGTCTAGTTTCTATTATCATAATGTGGATTCAGATGAAAGGAAAGGTATTGCTTCTATTATGCCTTTCAATTTCCATCCATTAGATGATGGACTCAAGTATTTGGGTTTTTTCTTGAGACCCAATAATTATCAGATCAAGGATTGGTGGTGGCTAGTTCGGAAATTTGAGGCTCGGATTTCACATTGGGCATATAGATTGCTATCTGTGGGGGGCAGACTAACTCTGGTCAAGGCTGTTCTGATGGGTATTCCTATATATTGGTTTTCTCTCCTCGAGGTCCCTGCATATATTATGAATATTATCAGAAGACTGATTTTTAATTTCCTGTGGACCGGCGGTATGGATATAGCATCTCTGGTGATGACGGGTTGGGAATCGGTCTCTAGACCTGAGCTTTATGGTGGCTGGGGTATCAAGGACATAAAATCCTTCAGCTTGGCACTCAGGGCAAAAAGTCTCTGGAGGTGTCTCTTCAATCATAATTGTCATGTACCCACCCTTGGAATCAATGCAAGGCAGGGAACATGCTACCAATCTATGGGGCTTTTCATAAAGCTCAGCCCATTCATTTAGAGGCATACAGTTAAAAACAAAGTGCGCAGATGCAAATCAAACAAATATGCACAGAGGAAACAAATTCATCCACACACACCTCTTCATATGCACCCAGTATATCAATACCAGTCATCAATTAATTAAAACAATGCAGAAGTAAATACATAGACATCAAAACACTTATCTTCCTTTTTGCAACTGCCCAGGCAACTAGCTATGTCGCTGCAACGTTCCACCCAGCCATAGGCTCTTCGACAGCTTGTACTGAGTCCGTCCAAAGGCCACCCCCGAGCTGGGCATGATTCTCACAAGGGAAAAGGGAACATTCTAGCTCAACCACATCCCAATAACCATTTTATCTCAACCAAGCTAGTCCAACTGGGTTACCCATTACCCATACCCCAACATACTCTTTCTTCTCATAGAAAATACGATTATTGGCAGGGTTACACATTTACAGCAAAGGTGTTCACAAAACATGGTCCACATTGGTTCTCCCAACTCGTGGTTCACCCAAACAAACTGTGGAATTTTGATTTCAACCCCAGGGAGCAAAACCGATTTCTCTCCACTGGTTAGGATCCTTTCAAATGGCCTAAACGACCTCCCGGAAGACCCAAAAACATTCTGCTCTCTTCCCCCAGTGGTAACCAACACAAAAACGTCCCTTCCCAGCTAAAAGATGAAGGGAACCACAGAAAAACAATGGAGGAAAACGCCCAGGCAGCTAGAGCTGCGTGAGAGAGCAAGGCCATGGTGAATAATGGCTTAGGGAGAAATTTCATGGCTCTATTATTGCCCAAGGAGACCAACACGATTTGCCATGAAGGGTGGCTTTCCCATACCCGATTTTGGACAGCCATACCTCCCCATTCCCAAGGCATTAACTTCCCCAACCAACTCTTGGGAGAAATCAATGGTTGGGTACGAAAGTCAACATGGGTAGTTGAGGGTTTGATGGGTTCTCTCATTGACATTTGGCTTGACTCTAGTGGCTCAAGGGTTTGAATGTTTTCCCTCCCAATTCCTTGGGAAATCATGCCCCCATCTCTTTGTTGCATTGCATAGCTAGTTGTGGGTATTTTTTATTAAAATACATATTGCATGATATTTGAACTTCCAATGTGCATTGCTAGCATGCAAACCATATGCATCACGAAATCGATGGCGGGGCCTTGGCCTTGAGCTCCTCACCATGATTTCATAACAAGATTTACATCATTTCCAATATTAATGCAATAGGGTCAAGCTAGGGACATTACAATAATCCTTGGTCTAAGATATCCTATGTGAAATATATTAATATGAACTTGGTTGAGTGGATCAGATTGAATATGCCTATGAGTCCTGTTTGTTCTCCTTTATGGCATGGTTTGCTAAATATTTTAGGTTGGATCATCCACGACTTGAGGTGGCAAGTTGGTAATGGGAAGACCATCAGGGTTGGCAAAGACTATATTCTGGGTATAAATGAACCTGTATGTCCTACAAATAAGATTCTGGATTATATAAAAATATATGGTCTATCTTTCTTAGAGAGCATCAGAAATTTAAATGGACAGACATATTGGTTTCAGTCTTCTGATTTGGGATTGGTTGGTGAGGACGCCATCTCTTGGGATACTTATATTAGTTCTCTTGGTTCGGCTGGCATCATTTTATTAGAATATGAAGATAGACTGCTGTGGTGTGGGAATGATAAATTTGGTATTGTCACAGCAAAAGCTACATATGACAGAATTATGCAGGAGAAGTACATCTTTCCACAACACTGGTGGTATAAAACGATTTGGAAGTGGAATATTGCTTTAAAGCACAAATGTTTTTTATGGCATGCTTTACAGGGAACTCTGAAAACCTAGGATAATCTTACAAAGCGTGGGTGGAATGGACCTAAATGGTGTATATTATGTAAGGAAAATGCTGAATCTATCAATCATCTGTTTGTTTTCTGCTCTTTTGGTAAAAAAGTTTGGGATTTTTGCTGTTCAAAGATGGCAATCACCAAGGTATGGGAGCAGGTTGATTTTGGGGAGGCCTTGTTGAGTTGGTCTCGTGACTCCAGAGATATATTACAGGTCCCGATTTTCATTTCTTGGGCACTTTGGTTTTTCAGGAATTTGTGTACCTTTCAGGATAAAGTGTCGGATGTAGTTGCTTGTGGACTTATTGCTACAAATTTAACTCAACATTATTCTGAAAATCCTTTATCAGCAGAGGAGAGAAGGATTGGACAGTTTTCTTTAACTATTAACAAACCCACTTTGTTCTTTGATGGGGCAGCTCAGAACGGGATGTGTGCTGCCAGTGGTGTTACTTATCTGAATGAGGATCATTATTATACCCTTCGACTCAACTGTGGGAATGGAAGCAATATGAAAGCTGAACTTTTAGCACTTTGGTGGTGGCTGGTTCAGAAATTTGAGGCTCGGATTTCACACTGGGCATATAGATTGCTATCTGTGGGGGCAGACTAACTCTGGTCAAGGATGTTCTGATGGGTATTCCTGTATATTGGTTTTCTCTCCTCGAGGTCCCTGCATATATTATGAATATTATCAGAAGACTGATTTTTAATTTCCTGTGGACCGGCGGTATGGATAGAGCATCTCTGGTGATGACGGGTTGGGAATCGGTCTCTAGACCTGAGATTTATGGTGGCTGGGGTATCAAGGACATAAAATCCTTCAGCTTGGTACTCAGGGCAAAAAGTCTCTGGAGGTGTCTCTTCAATCATAATTGTCATGTACCCACCCTTGGAATCAATGCAAGGCAGGGAACATGCTACCAATCTATGGGGCTTTTCATAAAGCTCAGCCCATTCATTTAGAGGCATACAGTTAAAAACAAAGTGCGCAGATGCAAATCAAACAAATATGCACAGAGGAAACAAATTCATCCAAACACACCTCTTCATATGCACCCAGTATATCAATACCAGTCATCAATTAATTAAAACATTGCAGAAGTAAATACATAGACATCAAAACATTTATCTTCCTTTTTTCAACTGCCCAAGCAACTAGCTATGTCGCTGCAATGTTCCACCCAGCCATAGGCTCTTCGACAGCTTGTACTGAGTCCGTCCAAAGGCCACCCCCGAGCTGGGCATGATTCTCACAAGGGAAAAGGGAACATTCTAGCTCAACCACATCCCAATAACCATTTTATCTCAGCCAAGCCAGTCCAACTGGGTTACCCATTACCCATACCCCAACATACTCTTTCTTCTCACAGCAAATACGATTATTGGCAGGGTTACGCATTTACAACAGACGTGTTCACAAAACAGGGTCCACATTGGTTCTCCCAACTCGTGGTTCACCCAAACAAACTGTGGAATTTTGATTTCAACCCCAGGGAGCAAAACTGATTTCTCTCCACTGGTTAGGATCCTTTCCAATGGCCTAAACGACCTCCAGGAAGACCCAAAAACATTCTGCTCTCTTCCCCCACTGGCAACCAACACAAAAACGCCCCTTCCCAGCTAAAAGATTAAGGGAACCATAGAAAAACGAGGGAGGAAAACGCCCAGGCAGCTAGAGCTGCGTGAGAGAGCAAGGCCATGGTGAATAATGGCTTAGGGAGAAATTTCGTGGCTCTATTCTTGCCCAAGGAGACCAACACAATTTTCCATGAAGGGTGGCTTGCCCATACCCGATTTTGGACAGCCATACCTCCCCATTCCCAAGGCATTAACTTCCCCAACCAACTCTTGGGAGAAATCAATGGTTGGGTACGAAAGTCAACATGGGTAGTTGAGGGTTTGATGGGTTCTCTCATTGACACTTGGCTTGACTCTAGTGGCTCAAGGGTTTGAATGTTTTCCCTCCCAATTCCTTGGGAAATCATGCCCCCATCTCTTTGTTGCATTGCATAGCTAGTTGTGGGTATTTTTTATTAAAATGCATATTGCATGATATTTGAATTTCCAATGTGCATTGCTAGCATGCAAACCATATGCATCACGAAATCGATGGCGGGGCCTTGGCCTTGAGCTCCTCACCATGATTTCATAACAAAATTTACATCATTTACAATATTAATGCAATAGGGTCAAGCTGGGGACATTACAATAATCCTTGGTCTAAGATATCCTATGTGAAATATATTAATATGAACTTGGTTGAGTGGATCAGATTGAATATGCCTATTAGTCCTGTTTGTTCTCCTTTATGGCGTGGTTTGCTAAAGGTTTCAGGTTGGATCATCCACGACTTGAGGTGGCAAGTTGGTAACGGGAAGACCATCAGGGTTGGCAAAGACTATATTCTGGGTATAAATGAACCTGTATGTCCTACAAATAAGATTCTGGATTATATAAAAATATATGGTCTATCTTTCTTAGAGAGCATCAGAAATTTAAATGGACAGACATATTGGTTTCAGTCTTCTGATTTGGGATTGGATGGTGAGGATGCCATCTCTTGGGATACTTATATTAGTTCTCTTGGTTCGGCTGGCATCATTTTATTAGAACATGAAGATAGACTGCTGTGGTGTGGGAATGATAAATCTGGTATTGTCATAGCAAAAGCTACATATGACAGAATTATGCAGGAGAAGTACATCTTTCCACAACACTGGTGGTATAAAACGATTTGGAAGTGGAATATTGCTTTAAAGCACAAATGTTTTTTATGGCATGCTTTACAGGGAACTCTGAAAACCTAGGATAATCTTACAAAGAGTGGGTGGAATGGACCTAAATGGTGTATATTATGTAAGGAAAATGCTGAATCTATCAATCATCTGTTTGTTTTCTGCTCTTTTGGTAAAAAAGTTTGGGATTTTTGCTGTTCAAAGATGGCAATCACCAAGGTATGGGAGTAGGTTGATTTTGGGGAGGCCTTGTTCAGTTGGTCTCGTGACTCCAGAGATATATTACAGGTCCCGATTTTCATTTCTTGGGCACTTTGGTTTTTCAGGAATTTGTGTACCTTTCAGGATAAAGTGTCGGATGTAGTTGCTTGTGGACTTATTGCTACAAATTTAACTCAACATTATTCTGAAAATCCTTTATCAGCAGAGGAGAGAAGGATTGGACAGTTTTCTTTAACTATTAACAAACCCACTTTGTTCTTTGATGGGGCAGCTCAGAATGGGATGTGTGATGCCGGTGGTGTTATTTATCTGAATGAGGATCATTATTATACCCTTCGACTCAACTGTGGGAATGGCAGTAATATGAAATCTGAACTTTTAGCATTGTGGTGTGTTCTGAAGTGTGCCAACATTTTTGGGTTACTTAATATTATGGTTTATGGTGATTCATGTGTCACTATCAAGTGGGCAGCCAAAGAATTTGATTTAAATGTTATTGCTCTCTCTCACTAGTGTAGGCGGGCTAGAATGGAGATTGATAAGCAGGAACATATCACTTTTTCTCACATCTTTCGTGAACACAATGGACAGGCTGATGTTTTTATCAAAGCAAGCTTTGTCAGGTACTGAAGGTTTACTCCATTGGGAGGAGTGGATGGATTCTAGCATGCTGGAATGTGGTGAAGTTTTTTTCTTCTAAGAATGTTATTGTCTAGAATTTTTTATACTACTTTTTGTAAGGATACTGTCTTTTTCTGATATGTATAGTCTGGCATGAAAAATTTTGTAAATTCGGAGGAGATCTATGAGATCACTGTCGTGATTATATAGAATGTACATTTTTTGTAAAAAAAGGTGAATATCTTTGTACTATTTGATTCAAGGAATAGCAATAGTACGTTTTTTTCGGTTGAAAAAAAAAACTATTTTTTTCCTTCTATTTATTATTTATTAAATTTATTTCAATATATTTTTATAATTTTTATATTAAAATATTAATATAATAATATAGACCAAATTAATTCATCTTTGAATCTTAATACTTAATAAATAAGAATTTTATTATTTTTTTAATAATATTTCATATTTTAAAGTTTGATGATGATGATGATGGTTAATGCCTACTCACACAAACTTGTTATTTGTCTTGTTGTAAAATTTTATTTTTATGTTCAAAAATTATAGAAAAAAGGTATACTTGTTAAAAGTTTAGGAAGGTTGGTATTGTACCAAAGGTTATGAAACTTGGATTTAATGTGGGTGTACACAAGACACTCTAAGAGAAATTGACTTTTATCCTCAACACTCACAGTATCATGGAGATAAAAAATCCTTTCCACATATCTATATTAATTTTCATTCTTTTCATTACATCTTGTAACATGTTTTTTATAAATAAAGAATATAATTTATTTAATAGAAATCAAAATTTAATTTATAAAATATATTTAAAATTTATATGATTATATATATATATAATGGTAAGAGGTCAATTATGATTGTTAATTGGATTTAGCTTTAGTGATTAAAAGAAATAAAAATGATTAAGATATTAATAAGCATATAGTTATAATAGCCTTGAGTCATATACTAATAAAACCTCGATCTTTTTTACCATATGTACCATTTTCGGAATCAAGGTTACCATCTTCCAAATGAATGAAAGTACTGGGTGATATGTATTTGAAGGGAAAAAGAAAAGATATTACCTACCATTTTCCCTCTTTAAGTTAAAATATGTAATTTATTTATTAATATAAAGATTAATGATAAAAATATCTTGCTGTTTCCTATATAACCTGTAAATTCAATTAAATATAATGAAAGTATTGGATAGTTATCAATATAATTTATGAATTGGATAAGAAGCTTCACATCACTTTTTCATCGTCATGTGTGGTATTTAAAAATTTTCAATATATTATTTATTTATGATTTAATTTGTTATCGTTAATTCTTATGTAAATATCATATTTAATGAATGAATGTTGTTATAATTTTTTTTCGAGACTATGAGTTATATTGAAAAAATATATAAATAATACATGGTTATGACTCTTATTAATTATTGGAGATGTTTAAAAATTTGACGATTTGATTCAAAGTGGACGGATTATTTTAATCCAACATTTTTTATTTTGCAGAATCCAAATTTAGCTATGTTTTATTGAGATTTTGATGCTATAAATGGATTCAGCATCCTTAACATTCCTAGAGCACTAAAAACTCTAGAATTTGATAAGTATAACCTTTTAAAAATTATGGCCAGAATTTTTCAAAATTTTGCCCATAAAAATCATCTATTTCAACTTAAATCGTAAAATTTTTAGATTATACATTAAATAAATATTATTTATTGAATGGGATTTTGTAAAATAAATGTTATGTAACAAGTAGGATTTTGTCAAGTAAATGTTTTAAAAAGTGAACGAGCACTTTAAGATGGAATAAATTGATATGTTACATTTATGTTTTTTTTTTTTTTTCTATTACATAAATTATAAACATTATATTTTTTGGGTTATTTTCAACATTTTCATAAATATTTTTGAAGAGTAAATAATTGCATGTTAAATCATTTGACGATCGAAAAAGTTCCCACATTTTTATCCTTTCAAAATATATGGTAAAATGTTTCCTTTCTTGTAATTTATAAAACCTATAGTAATTTTTTTCCTTTTATTTATTATTTATAAATTTATAAATCACTTGAAATAAATAACTTTTTCAATATATTTTTATAATTTTTTCAATTAAAATATTAATATAAAAATATAGGTCAAATTAATTAATCTTTGAAATTTAATATTTAATAAATAAGAATTTTAGTATTTTTTTATAATATCTCGTATTTTAAAGATTGATGATGATTCCTTCATATATCTCACATTTTAAAGTTTGATGATGATTCCTTCATATATCTCACATTTTAAAGTTTGATGACGATGATGCTTAACCACAAATTTATTATTTGTCGTCTTGTAAAATTTTATTCTTATATTCAAAAACCATAGAAAGAAGGTCTACATGTTAAAATTTTAGAAAGGTTGGTATTTTATCAAAGGTTGTGAAACTCCCATTTAATGTGGGTTTACACAAGACACTCTAAGAGAAAGTGAATTTTATCCTCTATTATGGAGATGGAAAATCCTTTCCACCTACCTATATTAATTTTCATTCTTTTCATTATATCTTGTAATGTGTTTTTTTATAAATAAAGAATATGAATTTTTTTAATAGCAATCAAAATTTAATTTATAATATATATATATATGTGTGTGTGTGTGTGTGTGTGTGTGTGTATAATGGTAAGAGGTTAATTATCATTGTTAATTGGATTTTGATGGTTGGGAGGAATGATTGTTATCTTGCATATGTAGATTAAGTGGCATGTTGAGGTATTAATAAACATATTGTTGTAATGGCCTTAAGCCTTATGGTGAGATCTTCTTTACCTTATGTATCATCCCGGGAATAAAAATTACCATCCTACAAAAGAATGGAAGTACCTAGTGTTGGAAGGCAGTTAGATGTGTCATTATCGTAGCACCGCGAGTGTTGCGATACCGCGGAAGGCGGAAAGCCAAGCGTAAATAATGTTATTCTTTGTATTTTTGGGTGTATTGTACCGCGGTATGCAGGTTTTGGGGTCATTTGGACCATGATAGTTAGATTTTGGGCCATTTGCTTGAAGTGTCGGTTAGAAAGTTGTTAATAAGTGGAAAAGCAATGTAAAGGCAAAAGCCTATAAAAAATTGTAGATATGTAAGTGTTGCATCATCTCGAATAATGTGTCTATGATTGTGTATCTGAGATCAGGAGATATCTGCGAGATCTGTATTTTGTGGAGATGGGGATGAAAACGCGAAGCTGGGAAACAATTCCATGACAATCCACTTTTTTTTGTTATAATTTCCAGTTTCTCGCCCGAGAAAAAAGTCAACATATTTTCTTGGGTGAGAGTTTTACTACTTCTCGGGCGAGACATTAACCACGGTTAGATTTCTCTTGTCCATGAGTTTTTCCATAGTTAGAATTGTTCGCTCGAGAGTTTGTAGTTTCTCATTAGAGAGTATAACCATTTTTTTATATTGAACTCTCGGACAAGTTTATCAGTCGAGAGTTTAGATTCCTTTTAACGTCTCGGCTGAGAAATGTTTAACTATATAAACGAAAAAATATTTTCCCGCCACACACATTGTATTTTCAACACTGTTGTTGTTGTCTGTTTTCGTTCAAACCCACACTGTGTTGAAACAACAAAGGGAAGGAAGACCACCCACTGCAACTCTGTTCAACTCTGTTTGTTGAAACACCTGAGGGAAGGGAAGACCACCCACGTCAATGAAGTGAACGGCCACAAGAAGAGGACCGCCACCGCCAGTTCGATCCAGTCGACCAGACGACCATACCATCAGACGACCGCACACGGGTAGGCTCTAGACGTTTCTCTTTTTCGAACTAAGCTCAAGGATGCACTTTAAAAAGGAAAGGGTTAATTTAGCTACCTCAGCACCAACATTCTCATAAAAATGTAGGAATCTTTGGTATCACGGAGGACCGCCACTTCCATGGGCATCTCTCTTAAACCCAACCGAATTCAATTACAAATTTGGCTACTGTTCCTTGGAACTAATCTAATTTCGATCAATTCACCCTTAGGGTTAGGGTTAGAGGTCGAATTCCTCTTGTGATGCTCAAAGCTCTATAACCTTGTTCACATGCTTCCCCCATTAAGTAAGGGAAATATACTGCATCAAGAAACTTGAAGCACAAACACAGAGCCTTTATTATCCTTGTTCTAGCACACCAAAATATTGTGATGATAATACTTCTCTACCTATGTGTTGGAGCCCGAGAACAACTAGAAACACAAATGTAGAGAAAAGGATCCCTGCAGAGACAAAGAGACAAACCTAAGGGACAAGATTAATAAATAGAGATATCACCTACCAAGTCAATAGCCAAGATAACTTCCTTCACTGGGTCGGGGATTTCTACTTCATTGAGCAACCTTAAGTGTAAACAAAGAATCCATGTCGATGTGGCCCTAGTGCATTGGGAGATTTCACTGTTTTGAAACCATTTTGAGAATGATATAGGGCCTCTACCTTGATAAACCCGCATCCTAAGGCTTACCACGATGCACAATGATTTCCTTTCCTCATTCATTATGGAAACAACATTCAAATTCACTGACATAAATATCGAAAGTACCATTTGGTGTCCACGAAGTACTCTCTCCAAGCCACATATATATTCTCCCATACTTCCTACCTATTTCCAACCTCCCCTCATTTGTTTTCCTACCATCTGCTTGTCCCTCCACTAGTTGTTTTGCGATGCAGTCACCTTGTGGATTAATGGAGGAGCACCCTTGTGTCCCTATCACCCCATCCAAGGATTCATTGTCTATGTTGTATAATTGTATACAATAATGCACCAAGGGAGAGGGGGTTGTCTGAATCCTAATTCCAGTATCTATCTAAAACATTGTGCTTATGATTGACCCCCTCATTATCTAGACAATTATCTTGATTGTTGGCTATTCAAAGAGAAGGAGAAGGTATAAGGGAAGAGATGTTAGATAGAGTGTTGGTAGTGCACTCCAAATTTTCTTCAAGTCTCCAACTATGGGAAATTTCGCTTATGGAAGAGCCATTTTGTATTTTTTTCAACATATGGATAATGACTTGAGAGTCTCCTTCAACTATGAGATTAGAGAAACCTTGTCAATTGGCGATTTGGAGGCCATTTTCCAAAAAATATATCTCCACAACATCATTGGTATCAATGCCAAGAGAGTCTGTATAGATCAAACAATCTCCTTGATAGTTGTGAATAGCTCCTCCAAATCCTTCTAGTCCAAGATTTCCCTTTGACACTTTGTCAAAATTTATATTTTTTAAGCTTGTTAAGGGAGGGTTCCATTTGTCTATACATGAGGCTATTGTTGCATGTGGAACTAGTGTTAGTGTCTTTAGTTCTAAATCCTTGGGATTGCATGCTGCTGATCTCATTTTGTTGACACTTCGAATAATGTTAACTCCATTGGTTTATCGTAGGGTCTTTGCATTGTCATGCTTGGTTTTAATATAGATGTGATTATTGTTCATTTACTATCCTTAAATATTTTCCTATTGCACCCTTTCAAGGTTTCCCTTAGAAGAAATTATAGTAGGAGCTTCCATGCCCGATTAAGGATGTGGTTTTTAAATGCCTTTGTTTTCTAGAATTCACTAGTCGTTCTTATATTATCATTGTGTCTGCTGGTTTTTCAAAAGAGGGTTTCACTTATATCAAATATATTTGACACAAAAATTCATTGGTTCAACAGATGTTCCATGGATTCCTCTTTTATCCTACAAAGGAAACACCATGAGGGGCCTTCAAATCCTATGATTATTATTTGATCCCATGTTAGGATTTTCCTCCTTTCCACTAGTTAGAGGAAGGTGGATATATTTGGCCACAAACTCCATTTCCAAATCCAATCCCCTATTTTCTGTTATTATTCAATGTTGTTCCCTGCTACTAATAGATAAGATACCATTATATTGAATGTACCATTGATATTGTATCCCCATTTGAGTTTGTCAAGGCCAATTTTGATTCTAATCCTTGTTTGTTGTAACTTTGACCATATCCACTCCCAATGAGAGCTACCCTTGAGTGTGGCCCTCGCTCTTTGGGAAACTAGGTTCTCCATCTTGAGTTTCTATGACCAGTTCTCCAGTATTGGTTGACTTGGGTTATGCCCTAGGTTTGTAGAGTTGTATGAAATTCCTATAGTTCTAGTTGTTTCAAAAACCTAGGCAATTGATTCTAGAAATTATACCATAAAATAAATCTCTTCCCATCTCTAATATTCTAGAAGCAGTGTTCTTGGATGAGTTCGCTATTTTTCCAAGAGTTGTTCCAAATTATGGATCCTTTCCTTTCACCCTCCATTCATATGAGTTGTGAGTCTTGTGAGTTGTGAGTGGATGAATTAATGAGCCGTGATGATGCCTTCTAATATTTTATGTTCTTTAACATATAATGTCTGATTCGATGAGGTTAATTAATGTTTTTTTCCTCCATAGTGTCTCTTCCTTCCTTTCTTTGTATCCAACTATAGTTGTAGGTAATTTTCCTCTTTGATAAGGGATGCTAATAGTCATTCAAAAATCATCCATTGCTACAACTGTCCCATACATACCTTTGATTATTTTTTGTTACAAAGATATTCCCAAATACTTCTTGATTCCATTATTTCATCTTGCTTTTTAGATTTTCTAGTATCTGCTGAAATCTATACATCAACGAACTCCTTTTTGTTTGTTATTTCCACCTCTTTCCACCATGGGGCTAAGTTGTCATTGAAGTCGAGATGATCCAACCGAAATTGTTTGAATATATAATTTCGATTCTTTGGCACTTCCCTCAAGTTTAATTTGAAGTGCATTGGCCAGTGTTCTGATCCAACACAAGGAATAATAGATTCATCCATGATAATCCCATGATCTCCATCGTGTTTTCTGAGAGGAGTCTGTCAAGATGGGAGGCCACTTGCTAAGTGCCACCCATTTGATTATTCCAGCTATAGATTCCTTTCATTGTCTCAAATTTGACAAATTTTAAGGTTTGAATGGTTTCCTTCAAGAGGGTGTTGTCTCTTTCAAGCCTTCATATGCCAACATTATATCTTATATTGTTACTACATGATGTTGAAGTTACCACTAATGATCTAGTTCTAGTTTCCAATGATATTGTGGGTGTCCTGGAGAGTTTGTAGAAACTTGATTTTCTCTTCCATTAGTGGAGGGCCATATACATTAATAATAAATGTTGTAGCTACTAACCTAACCACACAGAATTGTGTTATGAGGGTTCTAGCTATGGAGAAGAAATTCTCCATTGCAGTTTCCTTTGGATCTTAGAGAATTGAAATTCCACATAACGTTCCTTATGTGTACATTTCCATTGATTGATAGTTCCAATGATAGTTTTCTATATTATGTAGCATTCCCCCCAAGCATTTAGTTTCTTGAATCATGAGGATATTGGATTTTTTCGGACAATATTTTACTTTGTAAAGTCCTTTGTTTAATCTTGCCAGTGAGATCCTATATGTTCCATGTGATGACCTTCATGGTTAATTGGTGGAACAGGAGAAAAGGAATTTTTCGGTCATGGGAACGTACTATCCCAAATCCACTAACCTTTTCCTAGGTATTTTAACATTTGCTCATTGATTTTTCACCCTCGTTTCCTCTCAACATGAGGGGTTTTAATCTAATATTTCATTGTTGCAATTTCAACTCAAAGGGAAGTCATGGATTGAATTTTCCTTGGATATTTTTGGTGTTTATTGGTCTTACTTCAGTGGAGGGAGTCCTTAATAATTTGTAGCTACCACTCCAGAATAGATATGGGATCATAATGGTCACATGTGTATGGTGTTCCTTGGAGATCCAACTCACCTCTATCCATGTATTCCATGACATCAAATTCAACTAGACCTTCCTTTATCTTGGGTTCTACAGTTTCTGTTCCAGTGTAGATTTGCAAAAGGGGAGGTGCATTGATAGATTTTGAAGCATTCCTTTTTCATAGATTTGTATGTTAAAGCATTCTCATGTTTAGTTCGGTCATTCAATTTTGTCTCTTCTGCACCTCTTTAGGTATACTTAGAAATTGACAATTGATTTTTAGTATCTCTACCTTTTTCTTTGCATAAGAATACTTAGTCTTGATCGCTTCATTTCTAGTATTAGAATCTATTTCTTATAGGTTTAGACATTTGATCCTCTTGAGTCCATTGGCATTAGAACATCGTATTATATATATGCAATATAACACTTTTGATTATAGAAGATTTCTAAGAGATTAGTTGTTTGAAAGTCATTTCCATATTTCCTTTTCTTGCATTTTGTAGTTTGCTTTAGTAGCTTAGTCAACCTCTACCAGATTAAGACATCAAAGATCAAGATCTAATAGGGGAGATATGATCTTCTGGTCCAATTCTAAGCTAATCCTGTGGTGTTAGTTTACCTCGTTGTTTGATTTGGTTTTACTACATTTTGAAGTGTGCTTGCTAGCATTAATTTAGGCTAGAATAGGTTCTAATCTTGCATTTCATGTGCCTACATCTCTAAGTTTATGATTAACCTAGTTGATTTCTCATTTTGTCTTGACAAGGACACATGGATTGTCCAAATACATCTACAATTAGTGGTAGACGAAGACATGTGATGAAGTCAGGTATATTCGATTGTTAATCTGAAATATGTTTATCTTGTTCGACACATTTTGACACGTTTTGACATGTTTATTAATCTATGGAAAACTCTTATCATGCACAGCTTCACAGCTTCAAGGTGAAGCAAACTTGACTTCTATGCAACAACACTTCGTGAGGTCATTGTCAGGTAAATTCAATTGTTATTCAATTTATGCTCAAGTCTATATAAACATAATTTTTTTTTACACATCTTTCTAAGATCTTGTTGTGCACAGGTGGTGTCTCTTACAATTATAGACGTCTGTCTGAGAGGTCTACAGGTGCCGGTGGACAAACTCAGACGACACGCTTAGTGTCTTATACGTCATCGCCAAGTAGAGAATGTTTACATACATTCTAACTAGAATTCTTGTTTGACATGTTTTTTAATATGTGGAAAATTCTTATCAGGCACAGGTTCACAGCTTCAGGGTGAAGCAAACTTGACTTCTATGCAACAACACTCCGTGAGGTCATCGTCAGGTAAATTCAATTATTATTCAATTTATGCTCAAGTCTATATAAACATAAATATTTTTTTACATATATTTCTAAGATCTTGTTGTGCACAAGTGTTTTCTCTCACAATGACAAACATCTGTCTGACTGAGGGGTCTACAGGTGCTGGTAAACAAACTTAGAGGACACGCTTAGTGTCTTATATGCCATCGCCAAGTAGAGATTGTTTACATACATTCTGACTAGAATTCGTGTTTGACATGTTTATTAATCTATGGAAAATTCTTATCAGGCACAAGTTCACAGCTTCAGGGTGAAGCAATCTTGGCTAGTATGCAGCTTCACTTCTTAAGGTCATCGTCAGGTAAATTCAATTGTCATTAAATTCATGCTCAAGTCTATATAAACATAAAACTTCTTTTACACAGATCTTTCTAAGATCTTGTTGTGCATAGGTGGTGGCTCTCAAAATGACAGACGTCTGTCTGAGGGTGGGTCTACAAGGGCCGTTGGACAATCACAGATGACACCCTTAGTGTCTTATTCTTCAGATACGCCATCGCCAGGTAGAGATTGTTTACATACATTTTGACTATAATTTTTGTTTGACATGACTGCTTTATTTGTGGAAAATTATATGATTTTTTGTGTAAACTTACATGTGATTGCCAAAATTTGGTTTCCTATAGGGGCTTCTGGACATTCTAACAATAATGATGGTTCATAAGACTTTATTTCTATTTCATACCATGTTCATGATAATGCAGATGTTCCATCAAATATTTATAATGAACACATTTTATTTAAATGTTTATAATTTGATTGACAAATTATATATATAGTTTTTAATACTTGCACATGCATTTTACTTCTTATAGGGTTTGATGCTCCTAATCCTAATCCACCTGCCCAGACAAGGAGAGGTCATCGGGTGCATCAGTATGCTCACAATGAAAGATATGATCCTCTTTACAGTCATCCTAGAGATGTTCCCGAGGAGACTCCTTAGGAAGACAACATCGCTATGTTGACTATGGAAGAGATGAAGGAGCATTCATTGAGATTGCAGGCATAACTTGACACTTCAAATATCTTTTTTGGCTATCAACAGTGTCTCTAGATTGTTTTGCACAATCTGAATAGTTTAAATGAGACATATCTTGGGGTTGGACAATCAACCCATATTTTTCATGACATAATGCGTAGGAGGCGGTTGTCAGTGATGGGTCACCACACGTTTGAATAAATAAAAAAAGTTGTCACAAAAGAAATGGTCTTTTCATGTTTTTACTTGCGGCTTGAAGACAAAAAACGTTTAAAGATCGCAAGATTCAATGATCCATTGATTGCACCCCATATTTATTCTAGGTTCCTGTGTGCATATGGGAATTTCCCTAATAATGACGAGGTTCCTCAATATTTTGTTAAGATGCTGATTGCAGAGTTCCGGTTTCACATAGACCTCGACTATACAGATACGGGATCCAACTTCCATGGTGCTGGAAAAGGTCGTACATATGAACGACCTGATGCATGACGAGATGTTCAGTATAGGCGTCCGATGCCTCAGTTAGTACAGCCACATCCTAGAGTTGTTGCTTTGCCAGAGGAGTTGGAAATGACATCCCAAAAAGAAAGAGAGGTGAGGGAAGAGATAAAAGAGCATGTTGGGGCTGCATTGGCAGGGGTGGAAATTGTTGGTTGTGGAGCCAAATCTTCCAGTCTCATAGATGATATTGTTTTAGCCGTGCACCTCGGAGGACTGTACACCAATTTTGCATTTTCAGGGGTTCTGGGGGAGCGCCCCGAGAAAACATTTTGGGGCTGTTTTCGCCTGCTGTTTTACAGGCCCATGGCTTTGGGTATCCCGTGGTATTTTTCCCATTGTATTTTCCCTATAAAAGAAAGACATTGTAATAAGGCTAGGCTTGATGCATTAGGTTTTATGCATTGTAAATATCTCTAAGATCAAGAGAGAGACTGTGAGACAGTAAAGAGGAAGTGCAGCGGCTGTGCTGCAGGTTGTATCCCTTCACCGTGCTGGATGATAATAATAATAAGGACTGGAAAATTCAATGTGGACGTAGCCCAAGTTGGGTGAACCACGATATATCTGTGTCTCTCTTGTAATGTGTATGTGTGATTATATTTTCATTTATATTTATTGTTATTGCTCTGCGATCCTATTTTTCTAACAATTGGTATCAGAGCCAAAGGTCTATTTGGCATATAAACCCACAGGAAGCTAGGGTTTCTGGTTTGAGTGGGAGCAATGGTAGAAGAAGGAAAGTTTAAGGTCAAGAAGTTTAATAGCCAAAACTTCGAGTTATGGAATATGCAGATGGAGGACTGTCTGTGCCAAAAGGATCTATTCCTACCATTGGGAGGAAGAGCAAAGTAGTTGGCATCTATGAAGGATGAAGAATGGGAGGTTCTTGACAGAAAGGCTCTGGGAACAATACGGTTGAGCCTAGCTTCGTCAGTGGCTTTTAATATCTCAAAATAAATGACAACAGAGGGTTTGATGAGCGCATTGGGTAAGCTGTATGAAAAACCCTTGGCCTCCAACAAGGTATTTCTAATGAAGCATTTATTTAATATGAAGATGTCTGAAGGTGGATCTGTTACTGATCATTTAAATGAGTTTAATACGGTTACAAATCAACTAAGTTCTATAAGTGTGAACTTTGATGATGAGTTTAGGGCTCTTCATTGCCAGAAAGCTGAAATAGCTTGGTCATGGCTATAAGTAACTCTGGCTCTGGTTCAAACACCTTGAAATTTGATGATGTTATTGGTGTTATTCTTAGCAAGGAAATACGAAGAAAAAGCACAGGTGAGACATCAGGTAATACGTTGACCATGGAGAGCAGGGGAAGACAAAAGGAGAGAGGAAAGAGCCAAGGTAATCACAGCAACTCTAAAAAGGGAAGATCCAAGTCCAGACTAGGAAAGATAGAGTGTTGGAACTATGGAAAGAAAGGAAATCTGAAGAAAGAATGCATATCTCTAAAGAAGAAAGGAGATGCACAGAAGGAAACTACCTAGGAAGCAAATGTAGCAGGTGATGTATTATAAGATTCTTTGATTCTTGCATTAGATAATACTAGTGATTATTGGGTAGTAGATTCAGGGGCTTCATGTCATGCTACACCCCATAGGAAATACTTTCATGATTATGTTCCAGGCGATTTTGGACATGTTTTATTGGGTGATGATAAGCCATGTAAAATTGTTGGGATGGGTAAGGTATGGATAAAAGTTAAGAATGGAACTGACTAGATGTTAAAAGATGTTAGGCATATTCCTTCTATGAAAAGAAATCTGATCTCAATAAAGAAGTTGGGAGATGGCGGTTGTCTATCTACATTTGGAGAAAAGTGATGGAAGATCACTAAAGGATCAATGGTGATAGCAAAAGGAGATAGGGTAGGTACGCTGTATTTATGTCCTCATAATACTGACCATTCTATCTCTTTAGCTTCCACAGGAATAGATACAACATTGTGGCATCATAGGCTTGGCCACATGAGTGAGAAGGGGATGCAAATTCTCCACTCAAGGAAGTTGCTGCCATATTTGAAGCAGGTAAGTTTGGAATTCTGTGAGAACTGTGTTTATGGAAAACAAAAGAGAGTCAGATTTATCAGGGTTGGGAAATAGAAGAAGAATGAAAAGTTAGAGCTAGTGCCAGGGATAATTTTAAGGACCCTTACTTATTTAAAAGTGTATAAACCTTGGCGAATCTTACCAATTCTTAAAATGTTAACTATAAAATACTTGGCGATATTTTTCTAAAATTATTTCAATTTCTAAGGATTTGGTATAGTTTATATAATAATTTGGCGATTTTTAGAGTGAAAAAAATTTACCCCATCAAAATTGGGCAAAATGGGGCTTCAAAAACTGCAAATTGGCAAATCTTTTTTAGGAAAAAAACATGGAAAAATAGCCCATGGGCTAAATTTTGCCCCTAAAATTATCCTTGGCTAGTGCATACAGATGTATGGGGACCAGTTCAGGTACAATCTCTTCGTGGCTCTCATTATTATGTTACATTCATTGATGATGCAATTAGGAAAACTTGGGTTTATTGCATTAGACATAAATCTAATGTGTTTGCTACTTTTAAGAAGTGGAAAGCTTTGGTTGAGAATGAGACAGGAAAAAGGTTGAAGTGTCTAAAATCTTATAATGGAGGTGAGTACTGCAGCAAGGAGTTTCATAGTTACTGTTCATACCATGGGATTCATAGAGAGACGACAGTCCCAGGAACACCACAAGAAAATGGTGTGTCAGAAAGGATGAACAGAATGATCATGGAGCGTGCAAGGTGTATGAGACTACATGCAGGGTTGCCCTTACAGTTTTGGGAGGATGTTGTATATACTGTTGTTTATTTAATAAACAGAGGACCTTCAAGTGCTTTGGATGGTGATATTCCAGAGGAGGCATGGATAGATAAAAAGGTAAACTACTCATTTCTGAGAACATTTGGTTCTAAAGCATTTGTCCATATTGATAAAGAAAATAGAACAAAGCTTGAAGCTAAATACAAGAAATGTACCTTTATTTGATATGGGGTTGATGATTTTGGTTATCATTTATGGGATTATGAAAATCACAAAATCATTAGAAGTAGAGATGTCATATTCAATGAAAAGGTCATGTATACAGATCAGTTGTAGGGAAAGAAATAGGAAAAGGAAAACACGGAGTACACAATACTTGATGAAATTATAGAAAATGAAGTTCCAAAGGTGCCAGAAAATTAAGAACAGCAGCAGGTGCCTGAAACTCCTACAACTACAAGAAGATCTACCAGGTTAAGTAGACTCCCTGAATGATACTCTCCTTCAATGTATTATTTGTTGATGATTGATGCTGGTGAACGAAAATGTTATGAAGAAGCAATGTAGGTGGAAACTAGAAAGAAGTGGGAGCAAGGCATGAATGATGAGATGGACTCATTGGTAGGAAACCAGACTTGGGATTTGGTTCAGTTACCTGCTGGTAAAAGAGCATTGCAGAACAAATGGATTTATAGGTTGAAGGAAGAACAAGGAGGCAAGAAGCAGTACAAGGCCAAACTTGTTGTAAAGGGGTTTGCACAGAAGAAAGGTATATATTTTGATGAAATATTTTCTCCCATTGTTAAGATGACTTCAATTAGGACTATCTTAAGTCTAGTGGCGGTAGAAGATTTGCATCTTCAACAGTTAGATGTAAAAACAACCTTTCTCCATGGGGATTTGGAGGAAGATATATATATGCAACAACCACAAGGGTATGAGGTCAAAGGTAAGGAGAACTTGGTATGTAGGTTGAACAAGAGTTTGTATAGCTTGAAGCAAGATCCAAGGCAGTGGTATTTAAAATTTGACAGGTTTATGACAGAACAAGGTTATAGTAGATGTCATTCTAATCACTGTGTTTATTTCAAGAAGCTAGACAATGAAAGATATATTATCTTGTTATTGTATGTGGATGGCATGCTTGTTGTAGGGTCTAACATGCAGGATATAAATGTACTCAAAAGGAAGCTAGCTAATTCATTTGCGATGAAGGATTTGGGTGCTACAAAGCAAATCCTTGGTATGAGAATAATGAGAGATAGAAAAAATCACAAATTGACATTGTCTTAGAGTGAGTACATACAAAAGGTGTTGGAGAGGTTCATAATGCAGAATGCGAAACTAGTAAGTACACCTTTGGTCAGCCATTTAAGTCTAAGTAAAGAAATATGTCCCAAGACAAAGGAAGAGACTGATTACATGTCCAAGATTCCCTATCAATCAGCAGTTGGCAGCTTGATGTATGCTATGGTGTGCACAAGACCAGATATTGCACATGTAGTGGGAGTTGTGAGCAGATATATGAATAATCTAGGTAAAGAAAATTGGAAGGCAGTACAGTGGATTCTCAGGTATTTGAGAGGTACACTGAAGCTTGTTCGATTATAATGAATCAATGTCAAATTATGACGGTCAAAGAGAATTTGACAACATATAAGAGAAACTAATGATAACCCTTGTTTTGCAAGGCCCTAGGTAGAACTTCTAGTGAAGCAATTAAATAAATGGTTGTAGTAGAGTTTTTGGGCACTATTACACAAGTCTTGGCTTGAAAATAGCCTCAAACTGCATTCCTGGGTACATTGGGGACCCAACACAATAGAAAGAAATCATAAAAAATATCTAAGATGTTGGTGCCACTAGTTGAGGTCATCCCTCTATCTCAAAAAAAAGTAGGGGTCATACAAATCATCATCATAAGAGATTCTACAATCATAGTTAAGGGATTGTGAACTCATTCCATATCGAGATCATGTGATATAATGGAATGAGATGCAAGCTCAGTCCATTTACTTATGGTTAGGGTTTCCTACTCTAACCCCATGTGTGAACATCAGAGATTTATCGGGTCCCATGGATGCATTAGATTTGAGTCATTTGTGATGGTATGAGCAACATAATAAATTCAGAAATCCACCTCTGCAAATGGTCATTATCATTTCCCACTTGATCAACAATAGATCTGGGCCATTTGTGTTGGCAGATAGCTCTTACTCCAATCTAATTCTTTGAAGATTCACCACTAAATATCAAATACCACTGTAGATATTACAGCAATCCTTTGATTCTTGTACTTTTCCAACCAAGATTGATCTAGTGATAGGACTTCATATTAAAATTTTAACCCAACCACCTCAAGAGTCACCACTAATGATGGTCAAAATACCTTGTTCTATATCTGTCATGTCCCAAATTTGGAATTGGGTCACAATGGCCTAATCACATTGGCCATATTCATTAGAGTTTGTAAAATTGATGTTAAAGGTCAAATAATTGCCAAGGAGGAAAATTACTAGTTTCCTAGGTTTGGGGTGGAAGCTTTGGGATTTTGAATAATGGGGATAATAAATGATGTTTGAACATTAGAGTGGCATAAATATTTAATAAAGGATCTAAATAAATATATACAAGTGAAAATCAAAGTGGCATTTGATCATGAAGACACATGGAGGAAGTGGGACCCACATATGGCTAGATTTCCCCACTACACTTGGCATCATTCTCTCACCGATTCGAATTCAAGGTGAATGGTAACATACTTGGGGGAGTCCAAAAGGTATTATTCATGGCATGACTCATCCAAGGTTGAAATATAGAGGAAGAGTAATTCCCATGGAAGAGGAAGAGGCAATTTGGAGTTAGTGAGACACTTGGGCTAGATTCCCTAGCTCTATGACAACAATGATGAAGATGCTATGACACCTATGACACAAATCAGACCTGAAGGCTGACATATGACATATATGACATGTCAGGGATAAAAATAAACTCCACGAGGACGCTCAAGGGTGTTAGGGCAGCTAAGATGCTTCCACATGTGATTTGGTGGAAGTGGGAAACTAGGAATTGTTGTACAAGTGGCGTTCTTTGGAATCTCTTCCCAACTTGAGTTGGCATGAGTCTCTTGGAAGGAATTTGACCCATGGAGAACATTATAACTTTATAAATGTCAATAAAAAAGAATGAAACCAGCTTTTGATCATTTGTAGAATTTGCAATTGCATTTGTGAAGAGGGAGAGCTAGTGGATGACTAGTTTCTTGCCTTAGCCAATTTCGAGGGTGAAAGATTCCCATCCAAGTTGGTAATTGGAAAGGCCATTCAGACCTTTCATTTGGAGATTTAATGGAGTATTTATTTGCAGGTGTAATCTACAGGGCAGATTCTTCTATTGCAGCTCACTCCTTCAACCATTTCCAGTTTTGATGGCATATTATTGATCCTTGAGGGAGGGCGTTTTTGGTGAGCTATTGTACTCTTTGGGGAAGCTTTTAATGCCCCATTTATTTTTTAATATGAATTAAATACTCTTTTCTTCATCTCCAAAAAGTTTCAGGTCGAAATTCCAAGTAGAAATGTATAAATCTCATTTTTAATTTAAGAACAATGCCATTTCCCCACTACCTTGTTGTGAGCCAATGTATTGATGATGATTTCGAATGAATGGATGATTATATGATATATTTGTGATCAATATACTGCCATGGATGTCTTCTACAATTTTCATGTATTGTACTTGAGCATTTGAAGCATTTTTACTCAGTTTAGTTGTATTGGGAGGTGAAATAGTGCCATTCCCCCAAGGGTCGAATTGGGGATTTTTGCAGTTCAATGGGAGAGGGTGAGAACAGTTGTAATAATCCATTAATGGTGCATATGAGACTTTAATAAAATAATTAACACATTACATACCTCTGTTCATAAATTTGAGTGGGTTTGGAGGCATTTGGGAAGCCATTTTCAGTACTTACCCCAGGGGGATTTGAACCCCAAATCACTAGTAAAATTGCATAATTGGTCTAGAATATTAAGAGAGTTTGCAGAGGTCTTTTGGTGGACATATGTCATCCATAAACATCATATTCAATTTCTAATATCCTTCATACACCTTCCTTGAAGATTTGAAGGCATTTGGAGTCAATTTGAGATCTAGAGGCCAATACTAGTCAAAGGAAAATCACTAGTAAAGTTACCTACGTTGATCAGAATTGAAATAGGATTTGCAGAAGTATTTTAAAGGTCCAAAGGCATCCCTGAAACACATATTTATGTTCTAATATCATTAATATACCTTCTCAGAATATTTGTGATCATTTGGGGCAAATTTGGGACCTAGAGATCAAAACTAGTCAAAGGTCGAACTAGGGAAAAAAAGTGGAAAATTGCCATTTTAATAAAATTCCTAACAAGGGTCATTACAATATCTCAAGGCTATCTATCACCCAAATGATAGGCATTTTCTCAATAGGTGAAGTGATATCCATTAATGCTCAAGCAGTCAGGTACATGAGGATGAATATACCTTACATAGATAATATGTTTGCTAGAATCAAATACAATTGAGGTAGGGAAGAAATCCCCCCCTGTCCTTGTATTTGGAAGAAATTATCCTCTTGGAATCAAAAAATGATTTCTTCCTTCACCCAGATACTAGAACTAGAATTAGACGAAGAATTCAATGAAGGAATGGTGTCCCTAGTAGATGCATATAATTATCACGATGCCCCCCAATATAACTTCACATAGGCCATATATTTAGGAATAAAGGCACATTTAGTAGAGTTCGGTATTGAGAAATTAGATATTGAGAAGCTGTCCAACAAAGATAGATTTAAAGTGGTTTAGAGGATAATTAAGGGGGACATAGATCCCAACAAAGTCACAGGCTATGTATTTCTTGACCCTACTCCTGCTATATCAAATGATCCATCCTATTTTACATTTAATAGACCAACAGGGGATATGATAACCAAAGAAGAAATTAAATTTGCATCTCCTACACAATAGATATATGAGGATCATAACCAACACCATACTAGCAGACAAACATATAAGAGGATCATGGTGGAGGATGCATAAGTATCTTGGAAAAGATTCTTTCCCTTAAGTTAGCATTCCTGAAGATATGTAGTTTGATAGGATATATGTGGAAGTGCACATCAATGATGATGAACATGTTCTTATAATGCAGTCAATTGAAGTCAATGTAGTGCATCATATTCATGTCGCAATTCTACTCTCTCACTTTGGGCATCTAGAATTTGGTCTTCCAAAATCCCAATCTTGCTATGTGCCTTGTCTATTTGGTCATTTAACTATTGTGCATTAAACTCGGTAGCCATGGAAATTGCGTCATTTGCTGAGGCTATGAGTAGGTGCTTGATCCATGCTTGTGATTATTGATGTTTTGAGAGTTAACTCCATTTCTGTTTGTGTGGACAACTTCAATTTCTTATAAGTTCTCTGCACAATTTGTCTATTCAGTTTATCAAAAATGAAGGAGCTTAGTTTGTCCATGGAACCCTCCTTAGAGGGTGTGTACAGGATTATCCTACACGATTATAGTTTTGTTGTTGCTACAACTTTCCCCCAAAAAAAAATTTGAAAAAAAATTGGGGCCCCTCCTTTTGCTCTTTGAGAAGAAGTTTTCCTAAAGGTCTCAGGGCCTTAGACTTTTCTTACTTAGCTTCCCTAAAGAATTGTCTTTTGCTCGCCTTAAACTTTGAGTTTTTTTTTTTTGCCTAAGTAAAACTCAAGTTTCTGAGTCGCAACAGCGGAAGCTCTGAGCTAACCTTTCCGCAATGGCGAAAATCTTGGTCCAAACCTCCTGAAACGGTGGAAGAAAAAGACCAAGTCAAGCCGTGGTGGAAAAATCATCTTAAGTTTCCGAAAGGGTGAAACCTTTGACCAATTGAACCCGCGGTGGAACAAATTCACCAAGTTTCTCCGCAACAGTGGGAGAACTCACCTAACTCTTTCGCAAGCGATCATATTTTTATGAATAAGTCACCGCGGCGGAAGGACTCGTCTATCTTTCCCGCAATAGTGAAGATATTCAGGACACTCTTCCACACCGGCGGGTAGAGTCGCACATTTTCAGAAGAACTCGAATAACTCTTCCTCAAAGGTGGGAAAACTCACTTAAGTTGGCCGATGCATAGAGTCACACTTTCTCTTGCAGAAAATTTTGGACAATCCTCCCACAATGGCGGGCGAACTCTGCTTTTCCTTCCGCAGCAGACGGAGAACATAACCAAGTATTTCCAATTTTTGCGGTCGCATTTAATAAGAAAAAGGTCAATTTGACCCATTTGTACACCGATTTAACTCCGTTTTAAGGGTCTGCAACCACCCTATTAATAACTCGCACATATCAGTTTTATATATATAGGGCATGAACCCCGTTGGGTTTTCGCTATTTTCATTGGTCGGAGAACCCATTCCGTTTTCCATTCGTGTTGCAAGCACCTGCTACAGGCTCACCGGTTCCGCCGTGGTATCAACGCCTTCTTCCCATGGTCTTTCAACAGGTAAGTACCTTGTCAAGCCTCATGCACTATATTGTAATGGTTAAGATGAATATTATATGCATGGTTCTCTTATCCACGTCAAGCTGTGCAGTTTAACTTCGGTCGAAGCGACCCATGCCTTTATCCATTTAAACCCGTCAAGGTCTTGTTTTCATATGAATATGGACATTTCCGGGATCCTGAACACCCATTAATCCGTTAGTTTTGTAATCTCCAAACTAGCCCCATCCACCCTTACATGAAGAACAATCGGTATTCTTTCCCAAACTATGAAAGTTTATGTTGTTTTCGCGCTTTGGAACGTAGTACTCAAAATCGCTTTGCGCTTATGGTTTATCATTATGAAATGCGTAGCCCTTATTCTTCATAGTTGCAATATAGCGTCCTACAGAAATGTTTTCTAGTTTCGCACAGAGATTGTGAAATAACATATGATGTAAATATTTAAACTGAAATAGAAGAGCCATTTAAAAAAATCAGTCATGAGATGAGTAGAACTAGAAACTTTCAGTTGGCATTTAGACCTCAATAGTATGAATAAAATGATGATTTAAATTACTGACATTCCACCGTATGCCTACAGGATTTTTCAAATGACTAAAGGTGGTAGGAAAAGGTCAAAGGCGACCTACCCAACTGATGACAACACAAGGGTGGAAACTATATTCCAATGCACTAGGTGCACCATAGGCGTGCCCCCAGAAGTGAAATGGGGAGATGTCTACTATATGGTAAGAGACCTGGACTTCCATGAAGCTCTTCTTGAAGAAGAATGTATGTACCGGAATATCAGAAATTCATGTATATCGAAAGCTTCCACCCTTCTAGAGCTTTTCCCCTACTCAGAAGTAATTGGGTGGTTTCTGCGGCATGCAAATACCAAGACAAGAGTTCTTGCAGATAGCAAAGGAGAAGCTTTTGCTTCATTTCACCCATCCTATATCTCATCGGCTTATAAATTTCCAAGCCCCAGCAGCGGCTGGATGATGCATGGATAGAAGACATCAAAATGGATAATTTGGAGATGGCTAGGGCTACTAATATCAGGCAAACAAATCAGGAAAAAGGACAGTGAAGAGTATGAGGTTCAAAATCTGAGACCCCCTTTCAGATTGATTGCTCTCATGGTAAGCAGAATATTTGGAAGACACGATGGGACGATGTTTGTGCTACAATGGGTGCCCATCATCCACTATGTGGCGTTCAAAGGAACAATTTTTAACTGGGCTGATATTCTCTCAGACAACTTAACATCAGCTATAAGTGCTGCACAAGAAGGGCTAGTGGAGAAAAGAGAAGAATGTTACATGGCGTCCTACTTTATAGATTGTGTTGTGGCAAAGTGTCCCTTTCCCAATTTAGGATGCATATGAAACTTGACCGAGACCTCAGTATACATTGCTTACAAAATATTATGGGCTCAGAATTACAAGAGGCATTACAAACTCATTTGTGAGGATTTTATCATGCCTCTATATGAATTAATGTTCAATGAGGAACCCAACTGCTTATCTGAGAACACCATGGAAGTCCTGGAAAACTATGGTGATTTCTATTTTTCGTCAGAAGGAACCTACATAAGAATGTATGGAGGCTCTAAACCCCCGTATATCCTACTGACATATGACACTGATTATGTGGTCCACAAGCAGGAAGTGAGGCAAGTGTTCATTGATGGGGTGGGGAGCACCTTATACAAAGCAAAGAAGGCCACTTTCCCTCCTTTATCTTTCTATGTTGGGGCCTACAAGTTCTCAGGAAGTGAAACTGTAGAATATTTTGTTGCAGAACTCAAAGACATTCACTTCGGCGAAAAGATTTTTTGGAGGAACGATCGACAAGGCAAAGTGGCACGACATTGCAAAGAAATATCTGCCAACTTCGAGTACGCCCACTATTATGATGAGGAAGAAGAAACATATCGAGGGGTCAGTAACATGACCAAATTGCAGATTTTCCGACCAAGTAAAGTCAGGGCCAGTTATAGCTCTAGCACTATGAAAGGTGCAAAGCAAAAAAAGGAAAAGGAAGTAGCAGAAGTTGATCAAACTCTCTCTAAAGAAGAGAAAGAGCTAAAAGAAGCAACTGAGAAAATCCAAAGAGAAGCTACTAATAGAGAAAACAAGGAAAAAGAAGATGAACTCCAGAAAGAAGAAGCTCAAAGGATGCAAGAAGTTGAACATGAAGCTTGGAGGATTCAGGAGGAGGAAAGAAGTACGCTAGAAGAAATTGCCCAACAAGAAGAAGATTACAAACTGAGAAGGGAACAGGAGGAAGAAGTGCAAAGAAAAGAAGAAGAGGAAAAGAAATTCAAAGAAGATCTTGACCCCAAAAGCCCAAATATACAAGACTTGGACATGGTTTCTCCCATAAGGGACCTCCCAATTGTCCCTTTTACACCATCCAAGAGTAGTATAGTGTCTCGATGGGATAAGTTTACTTACAACAAGAAAAGGAAGTCCATTGTGAAAGAAACAGTGACCAGAATGAAGAGGCCTTTTCAACCTGATATTGTCACTAGGCACGAAACTACAGTCATGCAAGGTACCCAAAGTGCACACAAGCTCACGACATCTATTTCTGTGGCCTCTATCCTAGCAACGGCTGACAATGTTGACATATTATCAGACGAGTAAGAATTGAAGAAGGAGAAAGCCCACCATCTGCAAGAAACTCTTGTCAAAGAGCATAATTATTCAAATTTGATGGTTGAAAAATGTGACACCCTTGTGCTAAAGAAGGAAGAACTCAATAGAAGATTTCAGCATCTAGAAGTTGAAAAGAGAGCTTCGGTGATATAGATAAGAGCTTTGGAAACAGAGAAAAGAGATCTAGAAAGCTGTAACCTACAATTGGAGTTGGAGAAATTTGATCCCGCTCAACACATTGATGACCTAAAGGAGAGTGTAGAGAAGTTGGAAGAAAAGGAGGAACTGCTAGAATATCAATTACAACTCGCAACCAACAAGGTTGGTGACTTGGGACCCTTTCATGAGTAGGCTTTTAGAATTATGAAAAGGATACATGAGATTCAAGAGCTCACGATGAAAGAAATCTGCAAGTTGAAGGAAGTAGTGGTCAGGATCAAATAAATAAATGTTGAGGCCACTAGGCATAGGAGAAAGTATACACGTATTATTGAGGACATTAGGAGGCAAATGGAATGGAGAGAGGGAGGATTAGGATTCCTAGAAATACTCCCTCTTAAATCCATCACTGGTTTCAAAGCGGATATCCCCCTCTTGGGGTTTTTCCAGAATTACGGAGTAAAATTGAATGAAGTGGCCATGGTTACACTTGAACAGTGCGGGAATTTGTATTTGAAAATATGAACCACCCAAGAAAACTGCCAGGTGAAAATACCCCAAACCATAGTAGAGTTTCCAAATAAAGCCCACCGATTATCTGATCTAAAGGAGGGTTTGAACGCTGAAATAGACGATGTTACAAAGGTAGACGCCTTGACCTCAGAGGATCTTCACAAGTGGATTGGATAGGCTACAATTTGTACATACCTCCTAAATGAGAGTCTCCAAGCTACAACAGTATAAGTCGCTAATCTTAAAGAAGAGCTGGCCAAGCATGTAGTTTCTCTAAAAACCATGCTTCCCCTGGATGCAAACAATATCATAAAAGAGGTCAGTCTCTGGGTGAAGCATATTGCAGAATCGGACAGGATGCTAACAGTGGGAACACATAAAAAATAACAGGAGTAGCAGAGGCATCAACTTCAATGAAATTCCCAGCAGTACCAGAGGTTCCAGCCCCAATAGGAGTATCAGCCTGAGTAGAAACGCCCAAGTTAGCAAAGGCATCAACTCATAAATAGTCTATCTTCTATGGGTCTACGACTAGCATCTCTTCTTTCGGTTTTCCTATGTATTAAATGACATTTGGTCCTTCGTCATAACCATTTTTGTAATATTTTGGGGTTTTGTTCTTTTTTTTGTGATATGGGCACTACAAGACAAATTAGAAGAATATAAATGGTTAGGGTACAGGTGGCAGCTCTTAGAGCATTTTGTAAAGCTATATATAGCTGAATAGAAGAGGATAGCAGGACTTTTGGCAGCTGAAAGATTTTCTTTTGATGTACATGAATTATTTCAGCTACATGAATACAGAAAGGATTTTGGCCTGTGGAAGCTGGTGCATTGTTTGCTTTGGGTTGTGATGAATGATAGTCGAACTATTTCTACATATTTCATACACATTTTGTGAGATCTTTCCTAGCTCCTATGAACTAATTCTATGCTGTGATTGATCTTATTTCTTTGCAAATATCTGTATCTCATGAGTAAATGGAATGCATTTTATAAAATCAGAGTTATCTTCGATATTACCCACATTCTGCTGAAAATACGTCTTGATGATTAATGGCTACCTGTTTAATTCTCCAAATATTTCTTTCAGTCATGTTACTCATATTTTAAATTCTGCTCCTTGCAAGGATAGGTTAATTTAGGTTAGGATAGTTAGAATAGATTTGTTTAATAGCATGCATTTAATTTAGGGCACTTGCATATCATTTTCTAATATAAAATACATAAATTGTAGATCGGGCCGCAACCAATAAAATAAACAAATTTTTGAAACCTATACGGTAGTCGGACCGTTAACCGGACGAGTTCCCTACACCAAATGATGGGTGATCTAATTGGGATTGCTTACTCAGGAGAATCCCTTGCTGATTGATGCTGCAATATTCAAGGCATCAATAAGTTTGTCCCCAAACTTGTAAACATATATATATATATTAACCTTTCATTTTGACTTTGTAGCCCACAAAAAACCAGGAGCCATTGGTGTTCCAGTCTGAAGGTTGAGATCAATATGCTCTACTTGTAAATCAATTGTCACCATTTTTTGCAATAGTAAGAAATGACCAATGGCATGACAATCATTTTTGGTTACTTGAACGATCATTTTTGTTTACTTGAACATAGTTTCCTTGTGACTGAGCTTCTGGTGATCAAATTATCTGGTTATGGAAGGTATTGGAATACCACTTTTATTTTTGTCATGTATGGTTTGAAACTGTGTGGTTACTCGAATATCTGATCATCTTATTCCTTCCTCTTGTAGCATCTTGAGTGAATCCTGGTCATCTATCCTATTTCAAGTTTTGCGTCTGTGTTATGGTCTTGTGGCAGTTGTTATGCTATTTTTCACCCTGGATGATTATCAATTTCAGTTTTGATATGCTTTTCCATGTGTCAATATCATCGTACTACAGCAACAGATTAGGTTGATCAACTGCCATTTCCTCTTGTTTTTCATGCTGGTACTTTGCCATGCTAGTTAATTATGTTTCATTTTTTCTGGTTATGTTTTTCTAACCTGAAATAGAATTAATGCAATATGTAGGTACAGCTTGGGATGAACTCAAGCATATCAGACAAGTAGTAGTATTTCTTGTAAGTGGAGTCCCCACCACAAAAATATTAATCCTTGTTCTTTTTACATCAAATTTTAATGTATTTGAAATTATTGGAAATTGAAATTAAACTCCAGTAGTTGCATACAATGTTAACATGTTCTTTTGCACTCTTTTCTTGTTGAGCAGGTCATACATCAAAAGCCAAAAAAATCCTTGGATGAAATTACACATGATCTGTGCCCAGTGAGTGATATACGTTATTAATAATATACTCCAAAATGTAGGGTTTGTTTCCTTTAGGTGTCTTCAATAACTAATATTGGTATTCTTATTTTGGTTGTTTCTAGGTTTTGAGTATACAACAACTATGTCGGATCAGCACCATGTATTGGGATGATAAAGATGGCACCCATAGTGTGTCTCCAGATGTAAGTCAGATTTTTTCATACATAGAGGGTTGTTTTCTTGAATATACACTTGTTTAGGCTATCCTTGGCTCTCATGCAAAGATGTGTTTTAAGTCTCTTGTTGCCAATTTCCTCCTCCAGTTTATTGCCAATATGAGAGTCTTGATGAAAAAAGACTCTAACAATGCTTTGAGCAATTATTTCCTGTTGGATGATGACTCCAGGTACACTTCATGTCTCAGTGTTCTAGATTTTGCTTAAGCACCCAATAATTCTCAACATTGTAGATGAACATCAAATATCATTGGAATGGGACAAAGCTTTCTCATTGTATATTATCACCTAATAGAATAATCTTTTTCTTTTGATGCAGTATTCCCTTCTCGGTGGATGATATATCGAATTCCATGAACCAGCTTGATTTGTTAGAAATTGAACCTCCTCTTTTGATTCGTCAGAATTCAGCTTTCAACTTTTTATTGCCACGTGTAGAGTAATATTTCTGAGAGGCAATGTTCTGAAGTTCCTTACTATGATTATTCCTTTGCCTTGCCAATTATTTCTGTCAAATACTTGTGCATTGAAACACTCCTGAGTATGAATTTGGATTTTCAATTTGAACTCCAACCAATAGCTATGCATTTGATTCTGGGTCTGAAACGACTGCTACAGGTGCTTCCTTTGATACTGGGTTCTAAACTATTATTGCTGGATCGACTGAACCTGGATATGCATTTGTATTTTAATTGAGTCACTGGAATAGGATCTCGAGCTACTGCGGAGAGAAGATAAAAGAAGTTTCCCAACACTAGCTATCAGAAGAAGGATCACATCACCAGCCTCCTCATTCCCATCAGCACCAATTGAAAGAGCATAAGTCCCAGGAGCAGTTTCCAGAGAATCCCCATTAGCATTAGTTTCAGGAGCATTCTTCCCAGCATAACCAAGAGCAGGTGAAGGAGCAATCTAATTGTTAAGTTGTAGGTTCGTAGGGGTTTTTACTACTATAGTGGAGTAGGAGGTGTAGACTGTATAACTGATTAGGTCTAATTTAATTTAGCATTAGCTTAGGGAGCATCTACAACACCATCTCCCATAGAATTACAATCTCGATGATAGTTACGACGAGGCCTAGGAGGGGCTATAGCAACACTGTGCTCATAAGGGAGATGTATCCATCATACTATTTTATATTATGGCAGATATAATATAACCAGAGGTATTTTATTAGTAAGTTTACTTGTGTATGTTATCTCAAACTAAAGGGACCATCTCTATGTCTCTGTGTTCAAGGAATATATTAGTAATATGTAGTGCAAGTCACTTTATACCTAATCACTAATGTTAACTCAGTGTCTCTACCAATCTTATCAATTCTGGTTTCAAGTTCTCAAGGATATACCTTTAGTTATGCAAAATGTAACATTTAATTTTTAATTTTTGGATTCTAATATTTTATATGTATGCATCGCAGGTTGCTGATGCTAGGAGCTTAGATAGAGAAACCATTGAAAGTGGACTTACTTTTGCAGGATTTGTTGTTAGTCATTCATATTGTGATATTTGTGTTCTTCAAGTTTCATATGTTGGTTCCTTTTCCATAGGTGCTATAATGTGTTTATGTTTGTATTGTGATTACTTATTGTTTACTTTTAGGTATTTATTTGTGATATTTAATTGTTTACTTTTAGTGTATTTAATTACTATTATTTATGTTAATAATTATTAATATAAATAATAGTCTTGTGGTATACTACATAGTTCCTGTTATCCAATTTGAAATTTTTTTTATCTGTATCATACTCTAACCTAATAGAAATTGTTGAATTCATCTCCAGTGAAGATAGTGTGGAGGAATTGTCAATTTCTCATAACCTCTATGTAGGTGGTGACTGTTTCATGATGTTGCAACGTACAAATTCTATACATTCGGTGATCCCATATGTAAAGGTATGAACATGTATACTCTCTGGCATGAATATTTCATGTATAAATTTTACCTTGATAATATGTAATGTAATCCATTGCAACTGACCTTGATGAATCTATTGTAGGTTTTTGCAAGAGTTTCCCCTAAGCAGAAAGAACTCATATTGACAACTCTGAAGACAGTGGGAAGAATGAAATTGATGTGTGGTGATAGTAGAAATGATGTTGGTGCTCTCAAACAAGTAGGGAATGGTGACCTTTTTCTTTTGCATCAATAACTTTGGCATGCAAAATAGAGCTGATTGTTTTTTCACCAATGACTCATTCAACATTTTGAACAATTGCAGGCTCATGTTGGTGTAGCCCTTTTAAATGCAATCCCACCTACCCAATCATCCCAAAAATGTACGTTGGCACAATCATCAAATTATGGGGGTAAAATAATAAATCCAGATTGAAGATTGAAGAGTGGAGCACCTAACTCTGGAAACGCCAACGCAACTAATGGAGGACAAGTAGGAAATACATCCATTAATTAGCTAGTTTGAACTTTGGCATTGCCTACTGGATCTCAAGCATCTCATGGTTCAACTAGCAATCATTAACTTACTCTTGTTGAGAGACAAAGGCTAAAATTCAAAAAGATTATGGATGAGATGGGAGAGGAGGGAGATGGCAGAAATCCTCCCATTATGAGGCTTGGGGATGAATCAATGGCCTCTCCTTTCACTACCAAGCATGCATCAATAAGTATGACAATAGATATTATTCGGCACGGACGCAACACACTTGTTACAACTTTGCAGATGTTTAAGATCCTGGGGAAGTGTATATGCTCCTGCATATTGTTTTGCATGACATATTCTAACCGTTTGTGACTCATATTTGAATCATGATTATTCTGTATGCCAAGTCTGTGGAGTTTTATGGACCATTAGAAAAAAATAAAGATACTCTTGTAGTTTTAAATTTTGGGTGTGTAAGCTACAAATATTGTTAAGTAAATTGGTATTTAATTGAAAGTTTGAAGCATAAACCAATCATAGATAGTTGTGTGAAAATAATTTTGATTTCTACCAAAAGAACTAATTCTTAATGACTAAAAATGTATGTGCTGTACAGTTTGTATATATTTTCTGGACCTACTCTTTGAGGCATAGATAATGTTGGTTATCCACTTATAATGAGAAGTGATATGGTTTTCAGGAAATTGAAAATGGTTACTTTGTCACTATAATATTGACATGTTAAGAGGACAAAATAAATAAATGAACAAATTCTAATCATGTCAGATAATTCTGTGATATGTTTTGGAGACTTTCATGACATAATTATATATGTTGAATTCAAATATGCTCATAACTTTTTATTAAATTAGCGTATATAGTAGATGGAAAATGATTGTGTGAAATGTCAATGTAGTAAGAAAGAACTTCTTCACCAAAATTGACAGTGGTTGATTGTTATGGTGAATGAATATTGTTTGGAATGATTGGATGTTGTTTGAATAGATGAATCTATTGATAAATTCGAACATGTTTCATTTGACATTCCCTTCAATTGCTTCAACCAATGTTCCCACTCACTTCCCCTCATTTTCCCAATAATCCCATTTTCCCATGTTCAAAATAAAAGGTTGGTAGTGATGAATATTTTCATCTTGTAAAAGGGGATTGTTTAAGATCCATTTCCCCCTCTCTCTATGGTTGTGTTCTTGTGTGAAATGTCAAGTGTTGCAGTGGTGCATGCTTATGTTTTTCTTGATTCTAGAATTAATATTTGTATTGGTTTATTCGACTTTCTCACTATCTCTTATGAATATCAACATGTTATCAATGTTATTGTGAATCTCAATATGTGAAAACCTTAACTCTAAAATTATGTCACATGTCTATGATTTTATTATATTACAAAGTTATTATGTATTTTGTGATTAGGTATACAATACCTTCTCTTGTATTTTCATTCTTAGTAGATTTCATTTATTTATTATGTCACTTATATAGTTGGTAGACAATCAGAAACTTAAGTCACATATAATCTACATATGTTAAGGGAAGAATTATGACAACACAAATTTAGATTTTTCCATGTAATGATAATTGAGCATAAGGATGACCTTAAAATACTTACAATCACATACATAAAATATATAATTGTTATAATATGTTATCAGAAATGCTAATGAGAAACTAGGAACATGCTTCAGGATTTAAGCATAAGCACACACAAGTGAAGCTTGGCATGTGCATATAATGTTGTGGAGCATAAATGTGGGATAATTTAGCATAGAGAAGCTAAGAATAAATAAAATATTTGAGTAGTAAGACATGGATGTTGGAATGACATTAAAATTTTAAGGTTTGATGTCTAAAAAAAATTGATCACCGAATTTTGTAGAAGTGGTGTAATAACCCTTATGCATAGAATTTAAAATCTAATGGATGATTATAAAGGATGATTAGTTACCTAATTAGGAATTATCACTTTTTTGAAGCCGAATATTTGAGCACTAAGACATGGGTTTTGGGATGATACTAATTTGGGATTCAAGATGATTATGTTAGAGTGGAAAAATTCATTGCGGTATTTATGACATTAATTAAACTCAATGTTTGATTTATAATCTAAAATCTTACATTGAAATTTATAGAAGTGGTTTAATAATCCTTTAGCATAAAATTCAAGAGTTAATTGATGATCTCAAATGATGACCAATGGCCTAGTCAGTAATGGTCACATGTGTCTGTGAAATAACCCTTGACCATATAGTTCAAGAGTTAACAGATGATTATGGAGGATGATGAATGATTTGGTAAACTGCCAAATTAAAAGACCGTCACTATAATCTCTGTTATTTTTGAAGAGAAAAGGAGGATAAACATATATAAAAAATTGAATGGGTAAGCAAGTCTGGTAAACAAATTCACCATTAAATACAAACTTGAGTAAAAAGTTAACTTCCAAAAAGAATTGTCACTAGAATTTGTGAAATCTTAATGTGTAGCTAAGTTTGATTCATGAGATTGGGGTGTTTCTACAAAGTAGATAGTAGTGGTGTATAATGGAATCCATGCTTGAAATCAATATAGATGTAATATTTGATGTAAATAGTAAGCTTAGATGTTGAAACCTTCTTAAATTGATTATAATTTACTTTATGCCAACACCAATGTAGAGTTTGTTGCAAGTATGAAACTAGCAAGTCTTTGAGTATATATATTTTTGGAATATGAGACTCATTTGGAATTGTCCTGAATCCTCTTAAAGATACCACATCTCACTTGTTTAATCATCCTAAGAAAATTGCAGATCCACCTTGTCATTTATCAAATTTGTATTGCTAATGAATTCTCAAATTCTATGTGAGGCTAGAGTTTATGATATTCATTGGACAATTCAACTTTAAATTGACATTTTTTCCTGTTGATTGGAGATCATTGACATATAATGAAGTTGCCGGTTCAATATGAGCCTTGAGTTATCATTGGATATGTTGTTAAAAAGAGCTTCTCTTAGTTTCAAGAATTATATATATTCTCTACTGACGAGGCCAACCACGTGAAGGTGGAAGCTTATTTGGCCCCACCCACCCACCCTCCCTAGAATCAAAGAAAACATTCGTCAACCTTGATGTGTTCTTGAATCATATGAAATGTGCCAGTGGCATATTTTCAAGAATGGCATTATAATCTTCTATCAACAATTTCCATTATCGATGCTTGGAATTTTTCCTACTCTTCACTGCCTTGAACTGCAATCGGGCTACTATGACCAAATGACTGTATTGAGCACATATAACATCTGACTCGTAGTCTTGAAAAATAATATGGTCTATACATTTCCTTACTTCTACAAAGAAATGTCCCATTAAAACCATTGAACCCACTGCATATGTATAATTTGACGGGTCTTTAAATTCTTGCATCAACGTGCTTTTCGACCTAGTGCATATCAATAAATAATAATGCACATTTTCTAGATTATCTGTCGGTGCAATGACTGCAAATACATCACCTTCTCTAACCAAATCAGAAACATGATCATAATCTTTGTCAATCACAACTGCTTCACTGTCGCGCTCTACATCGTTGATATTTCCAAATGGGGGCAAAGTTGTCAATTCTTGGTGTCTCCATGGTTTCACAAATTTGTTAGTTTGGTTTTGACACTCATCCAAAGACTCTACATCATCAATACATGCAAGACAGAAGCAAGAGCAGTTCCATTTTTTTATTGCGTGTATATTTTCCATTTTCTTACTCCTAATGGAGTGTAAGCCCCTTGTTTTCGGGATTGCAATACAATCATGTGGCATTGATCTGTCAACATTGCCCATTGCAATATTGCAGAAAAACCTTCTCACATTACCCATCCTTTCATTGAATTCATGGCTCAAATTTTGTTTGCACCAATTAACAACATCGTTTGAATTTGCAAGGTGAGAAGTAGAGTGATTCATTTGATATCTCCTAGGTGCATGTTTCACGCAGGCCCCAGCACCATCATGTTCTCCTTTTCCATGTCCCGTTTCAAAAAATATCCATGTGTGGCGAACATCCGTGTTTCTATGAAGGCGAGACAACCATAAGAATGATCGTGTTGATTTAAAATGACCAGCACAACCATCTGACCACACCCAATGTTCTTTAAAAGTGACCCTTCTTCTTTTTAATTCTTCAAAAATCATACCAAGACAATGTTGGACAAAACATGTATCATGTGTACAATCATCACTGATGTAGAAATGATACTCCTTAACAACTTCATGATTATTTTCATTGCTATCAAAACCATCGACATCAAGCTCTACATGTCTATACGTAATATGCACAAGTATAGATACTTGATCTGAATGATAATACTCACTCTGTATCTCCTTTTGCAGAGTGAAAGTGTAATTTATGCAAAATCAACAATGGATAATATTGTCCCTTTTGGAAATACATCTCTTTATTTCTTGAACTGTAAGTCCTGCCATCGTGCTGAGTGAGAGTGTTTGATATATTTATATATTTGATCCCTAAACAAATTCATAAAATCAGTCAAAGAGATATCACTTTCAACCAAATTAAGCTTTCTTGATGTTGTCATTGAATCTGTAACTACAGTATAGTCAACATAAACATATCTCTTGCATTTGACAATGCGATTTGACAATTGAGGATTGTTTGCATCAATGGGGTAGTTAGCATTAAAAAGGGCCCAATCAGAACATTCCTCACATTTTTTACCTCCGACGCATTGTTTCTTATAGAATACTTGATGATTCTCTCGCGCACATAATATTTTAGATACAAATCATGAACACTAAAAGGAGGGGGGTTATTTGGCCAACACTACATGCCAAAAGTTAGAAATGTCTCATAATATAATTTGAATTCTACATGGTATCGACAACAACATGTGTCATGAACAATGATGGGCCTAACATACCATGGTTTAAGCTTCACAAATGTGCTAAGGGAAATCTTCACATCAACATTACTCTCCATAAAAGTTTTGAACATTTCCGCTTGAGTGATCGTTGTTATGTGTCTGGCATGAGTTTCATAGTTTCCTTTCGATATACAATGTCACACAACATCCTTTTCATTTGGTAAGACACACAAGTTTACATCCCAAAACTCTTTCACAATGTCCCTTACATTATCTGGAAGTTTATCTTGATAAGGTTGCCTACAGATAACACCCCAACATGCAACTTCATCATCCTCATCTAACTGGACCCGAAGATTTTTATGCTTCCATAAACTTTTTCTTGATGTTTTTAACGTTCTTGCAGTCGTAAACAACAAACGACTGGTTGTAGTGTTTTTTGCCACAACCACTGTTAGAATTTCTTTACAAGCAGCCATGAAATTGTGAGATCATTTTTTTGCAAGTGATGCAAGGACCGAGGTCAGATTTTGTGATACAATATGATTTGACTTAGCCTCTTTGGCACTTTGAATGCCCAATAATGTAATTGCATCTCTTAGACATTTTCGCTTTAACAATTGAGCTTGTTGTATGACAGAAATACCTTCAAAATATTTTTTGACTATCTTATCTTCTCTATAACGAGTTATACGATCAGGCATCTGTGGTCCCATTTCTTCAATTTTACTTGAATCCGAATTCTCCAAAAAAATATCATCAATGACGATATTGTTGCAGCTTCCAGTTAATCTCTGTAAATTGCTAACTGTTGTAGGATGTTGTATGTTGGATGTCAATCCTTCATAAAAATAAATATAAATTTATAATATTTTGTTCACTTTCAAATCAAATATATATATATCTATATACTAAAGTATTATAAAGTAAATGATAAACATATACAAAATTATTTACTCACCAATAGTTTGCTCCACATTTGTCATTTCCTCGTCACCTCCATGTTCCTCATTTCTTTCATCAATGTGATCCTTGACTATTTGCATTCCTTCATCACCGCCATGTGCCTCCACGTTTCTTTCCCTTGCTCTTTTTTCTCTTAAATTTCTCATAGAAACATGGGACCTCTCTTTCCTTGCCTCTTCATCAACTCTGGTGCGATCATATTTTTTTTACGTTTCTTTAGGTTTCTCATGTTGAAAGAATTAAAAACCTAAAATCCAATGGATGAAAATATATGAGAATTCAGTAGTAACAATGGTATTTCCCTTTATAGGATCAATACATTCTTATTCCCTAGCTCTTCCAAAATTTTCCACAATACTTACAATGATGCACAATATTCTAACTACATTTATGATGGTTCATAATTTATTTCCACAACTTCTATAATGACTAATATCATTTCAACAACATTATAATAACTCCTATGAACTTCGCATGAACTTTGCATGATCTCACCTGAAAAGACTAGAGATCATGCAAACTCTCGACTTACAAGTAACTCTCAGCTGAAAAAACACTCTCAAAACAAAACAAGACTAATTTTCAATTCCATTATTGTTTTCATTTTGTCTTCTCTCATTATAATTGACCACAACACACATGTGTTTAAATATTATATACAATTCCACTTTGTCTATATAATGAAATCAAAGTCCTCAGTGCATTGGATAACTCTAACATTCCAAGTTGCAAAGTGCTTAAATATACCCATCCTTGGGTCGTGACCCCATCTTCTAATGCTGAAAAATTGTAATGTTTATTACATCATTTATGATTTTACTAATTTTGTTTTAACAAAGAAAATAACATTTATTTTCAATGCATTTACCCTTTATGGTTACTTTTTATGCTCTCATTTTGATCTCTAGTTTCCAAAGTGGAAAACGACAAGCTACTTACACGCCAATTTTGCATGTCGTAAGTGCTAATCGCGTATGGGAGTTTGAATCTATCTCAAAATTTTGAGGTTGGGTGGTTGAATAAGATTACACCATCACATCCAAAGACCAATTTCAAATCCCTTATAATGAATGTAAACTCCAAAAATACTTAACACTAACATCTTTGTGTCCACTTTAATAAACCGACCAAATTCTTTGTTGAGAATTAAGGCTAAAACAAAACATCTTTAAAAGGTGTAATTGTTAATTTCCAAATGGTAAATGTCCTCATGGCCAATTGTACAAGGTCAATAAAAGACACTAGCATCCATACACCCCTACCTTCGAGTAGAAATCCACAACAATATATCCATGCCCTGAAAATAGAGGTTATGAACACATAATAGGACAAGGTATAACTAGGCTTAAATTATGAGTGAGACAACAAGTGTCTAACACCTCATAAACAGTCAACAATAACCCATAAATAATAAATAGTATTTAGACCAACGCTAACCTATCCAAACAATAATACAAAGTATGTTACCTACTGCATAAAAATGTGAAACACTTGGCTGAAAAAACCCTCGGCTGAAAAAACCCCTGGCTGAAAACAGAAGCTCAGGTGAAAACAGAAGCTCGGTTCCAAATAGAATCTCTCAGCCGAGAAACTATATAATTTGGAAAACTGTCTCGGCTGAGATATTATATATAGACCTCTCAGTCGAGAACCACAGGCATCCCGTCCGAATATTAGGGAATATCACAGTAATTAAATATTTAATTTGCCGGCCCCTAAAAGATTCTCGGGGGATTATGTAACAAAACTCTCGGGCGAGAAGTGTTATAAACTCTAGGACGATAGTTAAAAGTATCTTTCAGCCGAGAGTTTTCATTAACTCTAGGTTAATTTTGGAGCGGGAAAAATTCTCGCTTGAGATATTTTCTAGGCCCGAGAGTTTTTGGTCAACAATTCCAACACCATTTCTGCAGAATTCAGAAATGTGTCACTTTAACAAGGTTGGACCACTGCAAAACATGAGAATTACATGTCGGAGTTTATACCAGTAGATTCATCATTCAATATACTTTCTAGTAATATAATTTTTTTTCGACTTCATTTAGGATTACTATTTTTTACTATTTTTTTACTAACATTTATCATTAAAAAAATAATTGACTGAAAAATCAGTCACAATGAAAATTCAAGATCATCACAATGACGAAGCCAAATTTTTTTAAAAAATACAAGGATGTTCCTTGAAGTGTCCTCTTAAATGGGTTGGTTTTAGTTTGTTTGATAAGAGTCACATTTGAAAGAAAATGCGAAGACCAAAACATGTGTCGATAATGCACCATTTTCTGAACATACATTGTTTCGATAAATAATAAAAAACAGTTTCCAAGTCTTAAAAAACTCAAAATATAGTCTAGCATCCAGTGTAGTGTGTGTAGATTATGAGCCTACAATTTTTTCCCTAAAATGAATAAACATCTATCAAAAAACTGTCATCAACACAGGTCACTCATTATCCATACCTAAAATTTTCAAGTATATGTCGTGTGTTGACAACACATTTGTCCCACGATATGTCCATAAAAAAAATTAAAAAAAAATACGAGTAGAAATCTGATTCAATTCTCTAAAACCTTTGTGTTTAATTCAAGTTGAAATTCCTAAGGGAGATATGGGATTGAAGAGGTCAAAGTTGAAAAACATAAAATTTAGCAGTTTTTTTTGTCAAAAACAAGCCAAAATTGTTTCCCAACTTCATGTTTTCACCCATGGTGTATCTGGTTTTTTACGAAGTTAATATGATATGATGCAGCTGTTTTGAGGAATCCTTGTGTCTCTTCTGTTCACCTGTGGTAATGCATGTTGCGATATATGAATAATGCTATGTTTTCTTGCTACAATTAATGCTTTACTATTATATTTGATGCGATGATGACTGTTGAATGATGCTATATGAGTTAAATTCAAAAGATCTGTTTCTGAAATGTTGCAACAAGTTAAGTAACTAAGCCACAAACATCCTCCTTCATTCGGTGGAAACATGGTTCTGTCAACTCTCCCCTGAACATCTCGGGTGAGACCTCATCTGCTCCTCAGGTGTTGCTAGACAGGGTAAAACGTATCTGGGCCGGTACTCAAGGGAATTGCGGTGGTCTGGGTGTCGGCAGTGAGTGGAACCCCTGTCGACTGGGTTTGTGTCAACAAATGGTTCCATTGTTGGGACTTTGCACGAAGTGAAAGGAATATATATTCTGGCATCTGACACAACCGGAGAAACAAAATTGGTTTGATCAGAAGTTGCAGGAATTTGCTAAAGAAGAAAGTCAGAACACTCAACTGACGGTAGATAAGTGGGTGGAAAGATATATTCATGACGGTCCGCACAAATATTTTTTCTGCAAATTCCCAGTCATGTTGTTCAAGTGGTTGGAAAATTTGACCTTTCAGAAAAGGAAAATTTTATTAAAATGCCAATTTTTCCACTTTTTCCCCAATTTCGACCTTTGACTAGTTTTACTGTTTTGACCTCCAAATCAACCCAAATGCTCCCAAATATTCTGTAGGAGTGTATGAATGATATTTAGGCTTGAATATTAGGTTCAGGGATGTTTTATGGCCCTCCAAATGCTGCTGCAAACTTGATTTGGATTCTGATCAATATATGTAATTTTGACTAGTAATTTGTGCATCAAATCCCCCAGGGGTAACACTGCAAATGGCCTTCCAAATGCCTCCAAACTACCAGGAATTTATGAACAGAGGCATATAATGTGTTAATTATGTGATTAAAGTCTCATATTCACCATTAATTGATTTTTACTAGTGTTCTAACTCTCTCACATTCAACAGCAAAAACCCCCAATTCGACCCTTGGGGAAATGGCACTATTTCACCTCTCAATACAAACAAACTGAGTAAAACGGCTTCAGATCCTCAAGTACAGTACATGAAACTTGTAGAATATATCAATGGAAGTATATGAATCACAAATGTATCAGAGAATCATCCATCCATTCGAAATAATCAACATTATAGTGTCATACATCAAAGCATTGGGGAAATGGACATTGTTTGCTCATTAATCAATAATTTTGCATACAATCAATGGGTATTTCGACCTGAGAGTCTCTGAATATGAATAACAGAGGATATGAATCTATTACAATCATAAAAATATCATATGAAGCTCTCTCAATGAGTGCAAGATCTCACCCAAAGCACAATCCCTCAAGGAGCCCGAATATGCCTTCAAAACTGGAAATGGTGGAGAGAAAGTGTTGCACTAAACCAAACCATGAAACTTCCTATAGCTTCTACCTGCAGATAAAAATCCATTAAAGCACCATTAAAGACTTGAGTGGCCTCTCCAAACACCAACTTGGATGCGAATCTTTCACCCTCGAAATTGGCTAAGGCAAGAAACTAGTCATCCACTAGTTCTCTCTTCACAAATGCAATTTTTCTCAAATCATCAAAATCCATTCTCATACTTGATTTTTACATTTTATAACCAACATTAGCCTTCAAGGGGTCAAAATCCTCTCAATAGATTCAATAATTTTCCATTTTAGAAAATATTCCTCATTTGCCACTTGTCTCCTAGTTCCAACCTTCCATCTTCTCCCAAATTCGAATTTGAGTCTCTTTAGCTTCCCCCAACTCCATGAGCGCCTTCCTTGAGCCTATTTTGGGGGCTGGCATGTCATAGTGGTCAAGTGTAAGAAGTCAGGTCTGAATTTTTTCATAAATGTCATAGATGCTTCATTATTGTTGTCATAAAACTAGGGAATCTAGCCCAAGTGTCCACTAGTCTCCAATTTGACTCTTCCTATCCCATGGAGGTTACTATTCCATCCCATTTCGACCTAAGATGCTCAATGCCATGTGTTATGACTTACCAACTCACCCAAGAGTGTTCACCTTCCCATGAATTCGAATTGGCAAGAGAGAGCTACCATGTGTCATTGAAAAATCAAGCTAGTGTGGGTCCCACCACCTCCATATGTCTCCAAAACCACTTGCCACCTAGAATTTCTCTTGAATTTATTTATTCACCATATTTATTAAATGCTTGAACCCTTCTAATGTCTAAATATCATTTATTGGCTTCCTTATTACCATCCAACCTAGGAAACTAGTAGGATTGATGGGATTGTCTTACTATGCACTTATTTGAATGGGGACATTACAGTCCTCCCCACCCAAGATTGCTCGTCCTCAAGCAATTTCAAATTTGGATGCTTCAAAATCTTCTCCTCTTCCCATGTGGCATCTTCATTTGGTAACTCCTTTCATTGCACTAAATATTCTTTGATGATTCTACTCCTCAACCTTCTTTCCCGTGTCTTCAAAATCTTTTCCGGAACAAGTGTGAGCTCACCTTCATCATCCAAAGGAGGAAGAATTTCTGAAGTGATGATTTGCTGACCAAGATCTTTCTTGAGACAAGAAACATGAAATACATTGTGGATTTTACTCCCTTCTAGAAGTTCTAGTTCATATGCTACTTCTCCAACCTTCCGCACTACCTTGTATGGACCATAGTACCTTGGTTTTAATTTTTCTACTCCATTCTTTTTTAGAGATGTTTGTTTATAAGGCTGCAACCTTAAATATACTAAATCATTGACTTGAAAGGTTCTTTCTTCTCTATGTCTATCAACATATTGTTTTTGCTGATTTTGAGCAACCTTCAAATTGTCTTTCAAGAGCTTTAAAATTTATTTGCTCTCTTCTACCCAATCTTTAGCCTTTGGGGCTCTACTATCACCAAATATAATGTAAGCAAATGTAAGTGCATCATAACCATATAATGCTTTGAAAGGAGACATTCCTATTGACATATGATAAGTGGTGTTGTAGCAAAACTCACCCAAGTGTAGCCATTTTGCCCATGCTTTTTGCTGCCCTCCCACATAGTTTCTTAGGTATCCTTACAACCATTGGTTTACCCTCTCTGTTCGTCCATCAGTTTGTGGATGATAGCTGGTACTTGGAGTCAATTGAGTGCCTACCAATCTAAAAATTTCTTGCCAAAAAACACCCATTAATCTACTATCTCTATCACTGACAATGCTCTTGGGGAGCCCATGCAATCTGAAGATTTCTTTGAAAAAAATATCAGCCACTTGTGTAGCACTAAAAGATGATGTAACAACAAAGAAATGAGCAAATTTTGTCAACCTATCAACTACCACATAGATGCAATCCTTACCCAAGTATTTAGGCAATCCGGTGATGAAATCCATGTAAATACTGTCCCATTTTTGCTTCGGAATGGGAAATGGTTGTAATAGGTCGGATGGACATATAAGTTCTAATTTTTTTTGTTGACATGCTTTACATTCATTCACATACTTCTAAACATCTTCCTTCAGCCCCTTCCAAAAAAATCTTTGCCTCAACTGTCTATAAGTTTTTAAGATCCCTGAATGGCCCGCTAGTGGGGAATCATGTGCTTCTTGCAAAATTCGGTACTTGAGCTTTGAGTTATGAACTAAATAAATTATTCCATTATAATATATCATCCCATTCATAATCCTATAATTATCATCCCCTTTGATTCCATCCAACACATCACAAACAAATTTGTCTTTGGCATATTCAACTCGTAGCATGCTTTCCAATCCTTGGCAATATCCATGAGAGAAAAAGAAGGCCTTCTTGACAAAGCATCTGCTACTATATTATTATTTGCTTTGACATATTCAATATCAAAATCATAAGCTTGAATATTGCTTAACCACTTTTGTTGCCTTTCATTTAGATCTTTTTGGGTGAGAAAGTGTCTTAGACTATTGTGGTCAGTTTTCACTACAAACTTGCTACCCACCAAGTATTGTCTGAATTTGGCCAATGCATGCATAATGGCCATCATTTCTTTATCATATATGGAGTAAATTTTTTCATGAGGGTGCAACTTTCTGCTCTCAAAGGCTATGGGGTGTTGGCCTTGCTTTAGGACAGCCCCTATTCCTCCACCTAAAGCATCACATTCCACAACAAAAGGTTTAGTAAAATCAGGAAGTGCAAGTATGGGACAACTACTCATTACCTCTTTCATTTTTTGGAAGGCCTTTTCAGCCTCTTCATCCCACTTGAAAGCATCCTTCTTAGTCAAATCAGTGAGTGGAGAAGTCAACTTGGAGAGCCCTTTCACAAATTTTCTGTAGTAGGTGCATATGCCAATAAAGCCTCTCAATTCGGTAATATTTGTTGGTGATGGCCATTCCAAGATAGCCCTGATTTTTTCCATGTGTACCTTCACTCCTTCTTTCCCAATAATGTGCCCAAGATATAGTAGTTCTTTCATCCCAAATTCACATTTTGATAACTTAGCAAATAAGGACTCTTCTTGCAAGATTTTCAACACAATCTCTAACTGCTGCAAATGCTCTTCCCATGTTTTACTGTAAATGAGAATATCATCAAAGAAAACCAAAACAAACCTTCTTAGTTTCTTGCAAAATATCCTATTCATACATGCTTGAAAGGTGGCTGGATCATTAGTTAACCCAAAAGGCATGACAAGAAATTCAAAGTGGCCAAAATGACATCGAAAAGCAGTCTTTTGCACATCTTCATCTTTCATTCGAATTTGGTGATACCCTGATCTAAGCTCAATTTTTGAGAAGTATTTGGACCCATGTATCTCATCCATGAGCTCATCAATCCTAGGAATAGGATACCTATTCTTGATAGTCTTTTTGTTCAAAGCTCTAAAATCTATGCACATTCTCAATGTTCCATATTTTTTCTTCACTAGCACTACTGAAGAAGCATAAGGGCTAGAGCTTGGTCTAATGAGTCCCAACTCTAGGAGTTCCTGGATAGCTTTTTCAATCTCATCTATGAACTTTTTAGGATGTCTATAAGGTGGTATCTGAATGGGTGAAGTACCCTCCTCCAAAATTATACTATGATCAACCCCCCTATCTGGTGGCCTACCATGTGGAAGGTCTCTAAAAACCTTTTCATATTTTTGCAAAAGTCTCTCTATCTCCTTTGGGTGTTTGACAATATTTATAGTTGGCTTGGGAGATGTAATATGACATTCAGCAGCTCATTCTATATCCCCATGCCTCAATATAGATCTCATACTATTGCAAATTACTACTTGATTTGGATAAGTGTGTTGCCCTCTCATGACTCTTTGTACTCCTTTTGAATCTTGGAATTTCATTTCGGGAATTTGATAATTTACTATATGCTCTCCTATTGAATACAACCATTGCACTCCCAAAACCACATTAATATTAGAAACATCAACCACATAAAAAATATCAACAAAAGTATAGTTACCTACAGTGATTTGCAGCTTTGGAACCCATGTTTTGCATTGCATTGTGTTGTGACCGGGAATGACAACTGTGAAGCCATCAAATGGTTAAATAGGTATCTTTCTTTTCTCTACCATCTCTTCATCAATGAATTTATGAGTGGCTCCTCCATCTACCAAAACTGAAGTTCTTTGTCCTTGTACCACACCTTTACATCGGATAGTATGATAGCGAGGTACTGCTGAAAGCACTACCATTCTTGCTTTATCCGGTGAAGGCTGATTTTATTCTTGTATTTCCTCTTCTACTACTGTCTCATATGCCTCTTCTTGATCTTAAATATGTCCATCTTTATCCATGCCCCCATCATACCCCTCATTATAAGAAAATACTTCTATCTATTGAGCCTTTCCTTTGGTACATTTGTGCCCCGGTGTCCATGGTTGGAAGCATGTGAAGCACAGTTTCTTTTTTCTAAGTTCATCCCTGTTTAGTCCCTCTTTTTTATTCCTCTCAAATGAATCTCTTTTCCAAGGTTTATTATCATATCCATCGATTTTCCAAGGTTTATTTTCAAATTTATAGCTAGGCTTAGGAGGAAATCTCGTTCTAGGAAGCACATTTTGGAGATCCCTAGTCAAGCTCATTACATCTTTTAATGTAGTTGGCTTGTGGGATTTGACCAAACCTCTTAAGGGTTCATCCAAACCTTCAGTGAATAGAAATACTAATCTTCCCATAGATACATCAGCCACCTTGACTGATAATTTTTGAAAGTCCAACATATATTCAATAGGGGACTCAGTTTGCTTCAATTGAGATAGTTCTTTGAAAGGCAATTTTGGATCTTTTTGTTCAAATCTTTTTAGTACCCTGTAAACAAATTCTCCATATGTTTTAACCTGATTATGACCCAAGGTTTTCAACCCATGAAACCACCATTCATTAGAGTCTCCTTCCAAATGCAAAATGACCATTTTTAATGCATCCTCTTCCAACATAGGATTCAGCTGAAAATATACATCCAATTTTTGCACCCAAGTGTTAGCAGAATTTTGAGAAGAACCATCAAAAGTAGAAAGTGACATTTTTCCAATAGTACTATTTAATTATTTGTTTTGGAATGGACTCCTATTGTCTCCCTTCCTTTTAATCTTTTGCATAGCATCAATGTAGTCACTGAGTGGTACACCTCTTTTACACTCTTCATTCAAATCATTCCAATCATTTACTAGTTTCTTGTAATCCAATTCAAGATTGGGCTCTTCTTTGGGTGTGAGAATTTTGGTGCAGTATGCCTTTGTGTGCTTTGAAATTCATCAGGTCTATTATGAGGTCTTGTACTTGAGAAAATATGCTCATTCCCTTTCATCATTTCCCCTGAATGTGAACCACTATTATCTCCTATCATCCCTTTGCTTTGAAGCTGGCTAATCAACAATTCGAATCCTTGCAACAATTTGTCACCTATCCTATCCATGTTTGCTGAAAGTTTAGAGAAAAATGGATCTAAGGTTGCAATAAGTTCCTCCTTATGTTTTAATTTGTCATCCTCCTCTCTACCCATGGTTTCAGCAAAAGACTCCGCTTCTTCTACTACCTCTTCTTCAACAAAAACCTCTTCAACTAATGGTTCAAAGGGTGGTGGATTATTATTTTGACTTCTTGTTAAGACCATCAGGTGCCAAGAACATGCTTTGATACCACTTGTAATGACCCTTTTTCAAAATTTTATTAAAATGCCAATTTTCCACTTTTTCCCCAATTTCGACCTTTGACTAGTTTTACTGTTTTGACCTCCAAATCAACCCAAATGCTCCCAAATATTCTGTAGGGGAGTATGAATGATATTTAGACTTCAATATTATATTCAGGGATGTTTTATGGCCTCCAAATTCTGCTGCAAACTTGATTTGTATTCTGATCAATATATGTAATTTTGACTAGTAATTTGTGCATCAAATCCCCCGGGGGTAACACCGCAAATGGCTTTCCAAATACCTCCAAAATCCCACGAATTTATGAACAGAGGTATATAATGTGTTAATTATGTGATTAAGGTATCATGTGCACCATTAATTGATTTTTACTATTGTTCTAACTCTTTCACATTCAACAGCAAAAACCCCCAATTCGACCCTTGGGGAAATGGCACTATTTCACCTCTCAATACAAACAAACTAAGTAAAAATGCTTCAAATTCTGAAGTACAGTACATGAAACTTGTATAATATATCCATGGCAGTATATGAATCACAAATTTATCAGAGAATCATCCATCCATTCGAAATAATCAACATTATAGTGTCATACATCAAAGCATTGAGGAAATGGACATTGTTTGCTCATTAATCAATAATTTTGCATACAATCAATGGGTATTTCGACCTAAGAGTCTTTGAATATGAAGAACAGAGGATATGAAGCTATTACAATCATAAAAATATCATATGAAGCTCTCCCAATGAGTGCAAGATCTCACCCAAAGCGCAATCCCTCAAGGAGCCCGAGTATGCCTTCAAAACTGGAAATGGTGGAGAGAAAGTGCTACACTAAACCAAACCATGAAAATTCCTGTAGCTTCTACCTGCAAATAAAAATCCATTAAATCACCATGAAAGACCTGAGTGGCCTCTCCAAACACCAGCTTGGATGCGAATCTTTCACCCTCGAAATTTGCTAAGGCAAGAAACTAGTCATCCACTAGTTCTCTCTTCACAAATGCAATTTTTCTCAAATCATCAAAAGCCATTATCATACTTGATTTCTACATTTTATAACTAACATTAGCCTTCAAGGGGTCGAAATCCTCTCAATAGATTCAATAATTTTCCATTTTAGAAAATATTCCTCTTTTGCCACTTGTCTCCTAGTTCCAACCTTCCATCTTCTCCCAAATTCGAATTTGAGTCGCTTTAGCTTCCCCCAACTCCATGAGCATATTCCTTGAGCCTATTTTTGGGGCTGAAATGTCATAATGGTCAGGTGTAGGAAGTCAGGTCTGAATTTTTTCATAAATGTCATAGATGCTTCATTATTGTTGTCATAAAACTAGGGAATCTAGCCCAAGTGTCCACTAGTCTCCAATTTGACTCTTCCTCTCCCATGGAGGTTACTATTCCATCTAATTTCAACCTAAGATGCTCAATGCCATGTGTTATGACTTACAAACTCACCCAAGAGTGTTCAACTTCCCATGAATTTGAATTGGCAAGAGAGAGCTGCCACGTGTCATTGAAAAATCAAGCTAGTGTGGGTCCCACCACCTCCATATGTCTCCAAAACCACTTGCCACCTAGAATTTCTCTTGAATTTATTTATTCACAATATTTATTAAATGATTGAACCCTTCTAATGTCTAAATATCATTTATTAGCTTCCTTATTACCATCCCACATGTGCCCATCCAACCTAGGAAACTAGTAGGATTGATGGGATTGTCTTACTATGCACGTATTTGAATGGGGACATTACAGTGGTATTACGAGGGGAGTAGCAAGGTTTCGACAGGAAAAGAGGCAGAGGATAGGACAATGTCCTGCTACGATCGAACCGTAAGGCCGCGAAGGAAGACCACATGGGATCAAACGGCCTCACAATCTGGACAAGTACAACTAGGCTATGCCCTGGATAGAGATAGGACCAAACCACAACGGCAGCATACCCACACCTCCGTTCACTATCTCTCAACCAGTAAGAAATACAACTACAACACCATCATGCTCATCAAGTCAAAAGAAGTTAATTACTAGTGGCTCAGCGACTGGAGGAAGGAAGCCCAAGATGGCAGGCAAGGATACTAAGTTACCATTGTTCCATGGAAATGGAATAGATAACCTTGAGAAATACTGGTTTTTATGTGAAGAAGTATAGACCATAAAGAAGATCACTGATGATAATTCTAAGAATGGACAATTAACAACAACTTTGTGAGGTCGCACATTACACTGGTTTATGAATTTTGTTCTAGTCCTTACAGGAGCTCTGAAAAAGACCCTAGATGATATCAAGACAAGATTAATTGTAGAATTCAAAAAACCCAAATCTGAAGCCCAGTATATTATAGAACTGAAAGAAATTAAGCATTATCCCAATGAAATGGTGTGGGACTTTCACCAGTGACTTAAGACACTGATGGCGAGGGCTAGTTTTGATATGAGCACTATCTAACACAAAGAATGGTTCATCGCAACATTACTCCCACAAATTTGACTACCGTTGATGCAACAGAACATTACAACGCCTAGTGAAACTCTAGAGATTGCAATGCAGTTGGAAGCATCACCAATTGGTGAAAATGCAGCTAGGATGTCGCAGATTCAGACACAGCTGGTTAAACTGACTATACAGCTACAAGATATTAAGAAGGGAAAGGAGCAACGTGAAGAAGTATGGTGTACACGATGTCGACGAGAAGGACATACTAAGGATAATTTCCCTGACTTCCGCAATTATCTGGTATCGGGAGCACTGAACCCATTGAGTGGCGGTGGCATGTCGTGCTGTCACGTCTGTTAGGTATATGCGGACCGCCATGAGGAATGGTAATACATGCATAAAATGGTCACCAAACCAATGAATCTGTATTGTACATTCTCCAAATCTGTGGGACATTAAGACAAAGATTGTTGTGCAAATGGGTTGCTTCATGAGAGGACGTATGACGAATTATATGTGAAGGATGACCAGCGTGCCGAAAAACAACCACAACCACAACCGCAGGTAGCCCAGCCGCTACCTCAACCACAAGTGCAGTTTGTACCACAGCAGCAACCACAACAGTTTATGCCGAAATATGCTCCAATGCAAATGACTCCACACCACCTACAGTATGTTCAGCAACCGCAATATGCACAACAAGAGAAAGGCATGCAACCAAATCCCATGTAGCAATAGTTCAATCAACTGCAGGGCAAGTTCTGTGGAGGATTACGAGGCAGACGTGGTGGAGGATTTGGCCACAGAGAAGGACGAGGAGGTCGCGGACCTGTTCAGTGCTATGACTGCATGGTATGGGGACACTACCAGTGATATTTCCCATTGTTGCAGGCGCAATGTATGTTTTGTTTCGTTATTGATCACATAGTGGAAAACAGGTTGCAGCTGATTGCATGATGGAAAGCAGGGAATGTTCCACAATTGCAAAATCAGAATCAAGCCCAGCAGCAGGTACACAATCAAGTACAACAACTAGCGCAGAACCAGAACCAACGTCCAAATTAGAATGTTAACCAGAACGTGAACCAACTAAATAATCTACTGTTGAACGAGAATAAGGGAGTGAGCGTTGCAACAATCTCTGTGGATCCAAGACCACAAGATGCGGCTATCGCAATTATCACTCGGGGAGGTACAACAACAAGAGGGGATAGTTCATACCTGCCCATCCGATTGGCAGGGAAGAAGAAGGTGTCATTTGACATTGAGTCTGAGCGCAATGCATTCTTTCAGGCACGTTGTGCGATGGGCCAATATCGTGGTAAGGCTATTATTTGCGACATGTGCCTTGTCTTTGACGCTACCTCAGAGGAAGGTCCATTGGGACTGTCTGGAACCTTGCATAATTTTTTTGCAATCTATTTATTGTTGGAAAGGGATCCTGTTGCTCTTGCTAAGATCGAGGGATTGTTTCAGCGACCATCTAGGGGACGGAAGGAGTCCACGGTAAACTCCTTACAGTGATGAAAGACCGATAAGGAGATGCGCATGAACATACAAATTAGAGACTATGAAGTTAATTCAGTTATTCTAGATCTTGGTTCGGATGTCAACATCCTAACCAAGTAGGCATGGTAGAAAATGGGGAGCCCCCCATTGAGCTAGTCTCCTGTACAATTTTGACTAGCTAATCATGCCAAGGTGACACCAATCGGGAGTGTTCCACGCCTGGTGGTGGACATTGAGGGAATGAAGATGTATGCTGACTTTGACATCATCAAAGTAGTTTAAGGGGCAAGCTCTTATCTCGCATTGTTGGGGATTGAATGGGCCAACAACAGTGGAGTGGTAATCAACTTCAAGCAGCGGATGATGACTTTTGAAAACCGCGATCTCAGATTTATAGCCCTGTTGGACCCGACTGAAGGAAGCAGGTACATTGAACCAGTGAAGGATGATGATCCCAGCGAATGGGACCATGCATTCAATATTTCCAAGGATTGTATTCATCCCACTGCCAATGGTGAGCTTGGATGGCGCAGTGACACCTCTGCGTCTTCCGTCTCTGATGACGCTTTAGAGCATTGGCAGAATCGCTTGCATGAGGTGTCTCTCTGCAAGTGTGGGTTAGTCACGTAGTCATTATGCCGCATTGCATTTGAAATGGTTACACTACCAGTATAGAAGGGGTTGCCTGGCTTGTCTGACTTTCTGGTGGAATTCCAGGAAAGATTTTCAGAACCACAACAACTGCTGACATTGGAAGAAGCACTGAAGGCTTCTCCAGCACACTGGTGGGAAACACATAAAAAATCAATCAACGGATGGTTGCAATGCAGGAGATTGATGACGGTTTGTTTCGGTGATACCGAGGTTTACCACACAGGGAAATATGATGGTCGAAATAACCTCGACATTCATTTAATGGAGTGTCAGACATTATGGGCATCACGACCAAGAGATGAGTGGGTCCTTTCCTTTATCCATACTTTGAATGAAATGCGGCGATCATGGTACACTACAGCTGAATTGTGGGGAGAAATTATTAGTTGGTTGGAGTTGACCATTTGCTTTACTCATACGTTTAGTTTCATAGATCCCAACCTTGATGTCCATAATGCTTTGCAGCTTATCCATGACATAGTTTTGAAAGTTGTTCCGGTAGCATACCTTGTGGATCTACATACGCACTGCGCCAAGTGATCGGATCACTCAGTCGTTGAAGCTCCACAAGGTCAATATTGGGATAGAGGACAGTCCAAAGTTTGCAAATGTCGGGGACTATTGGGATTATGAGATGATGAGAAAGGTCACTGACTTGCTGCATGAATTTCAGGACTTATTGCCCACGAAGTTCTTTGAGATAAAGAGAATCTTGGGTGATTTAGGGGAGATGAAGATTCCATTGAAACTAGATGCTAAACAAATCAGGCAGCGACCCTACCAATTGAATCCATGCCATAAGGAGAGGGTCAAGGTAGAACTCGATCGCATGTTGGATGCTGGTATTATTGAACCGGTTGAAGAGTCAGAATTGATCAGTCCTATGGTGGTAGAGGACAAGAAGACTAGTGAAGTGCGCATTTGTGTCGATTTGCAGAATTTGAATGATGCATGCTTGCATGATCCCTTTTCGACCCCATTTACTGATGAAGTGCTCGAAGGTGTGGGTGGCCAAGAGATGTATTCTTTCATGGATGGGTTCTTGGGCTATCATCAGATCCGCATTGCAAAGGAATACCGCCACAAGACAACTTTTGTGACAGAATGGGGCTATTTTCAGTACACAATGATGCCATTTTGGTTGAAGAACACGCATGTGATATTCTCGCGGGTTGTCATTGCCACATTCAGGGATTTTATTCAGAAGTTCTTGCAGGTATACATGGACGACTGGAAATTCTATGGCTTGACCATCGATCATCTGGAAAACCTACGGTTGATGTTGGAGTGGTGTCGATAGTACCAGATATTGCTGAACTTAAAGAAGTGCATTTTTTGTGCACCATTTAGCATCCTGCTAGGTCACTTTGTGTGCAAGCAGGGGTTGCTAGTCAATCTAGCAAAGATTGTGCTTATCCTGAGCTTAACACCGCCGACTGACATTAAGTAGTTGAGAGTAACGTTGGGACATACCGGGTTTTATCGCAAGTTCATCCGGGGTTATGCAGTGATCACTGTCCCTATGGAGAAGTTGCTAAAGAAGGATGCAGTATTCAAGTGGAGCCCTGAATTTCAAGATAGTTTTAAGACACTGAAGGCTAAGATGGCTTCAGCGCTGATAGTGGTCTTTTTGGATTGGAGTAAGGAATTCCATGTCCACATTGATGCCTCATCGATCGCATTGGGAGTGGTGCTGGCGCAACCAGGAGAGGGGGATCTAGATCACCCCATTTCTTTCGCAAGTCAGAAGTTGTCATCGGCAGAAAGGATCTACACCACTACTGAGAGGGAAGGCCTAGCGATGGTTTATGCATTGCAGAAGTTTCAACATTACTTATTGGGAGGACACTTTAAGATGTTTACAGACCACTCTGCATTTAAATACCTGGTCAATAAGCCTATGTTGGGGGGGAAGATATGTCGTTGGCTACTTCTTTTTCAGGAGTTCGATTTTGAAGTGATTGTGAAGCCAGGATGACTGAATGTTGTACCTGATCATTTGTCGCAGATTGAGACAGGAAAGGAGCCAACTAACATTGACGACGGGTTTCCTGATGCACAACTTTTCAAGGTTGAAGTGGCTGATGCCTATTATGAGGAAATCATTCAGTTTCTTGTGACAGGTACCACAACTGAGGAATTCACCACTAGTCAAAAGAAGCAGTTAGTGGTCAAGGCTGCAGATTTCCAGCTAATCGTAGGAGAGTTATACAAATTGGGTTCTGATGAGATACTGTAGCGTTGTGTTTTTCCTAACAAGCAAGGGTAGATCTTGTCAGAAGCACACGTAGGAGTGGCTCGGGGGCACTATGGCGGTCGTGTGACTTTCAGGAAGGTGCTTCGTACGAGGATATGGCGGTCCCCACTACATAATGATGCAACAAACTATGTGCGGTCCTACGATGTTTGTTAGAGAGACGGGAAGCCATCCAGGAGGGATGAGATGCCGTTGATGCCTCAACTGACATTGCAGCCATTTGAAAAATGGGCAGTAGATTTTGTCGGACCAATCAACCCACCTGGGAAGCGAACTAGTGCCAGATACATCATCACGGCAACAAATTATTTGACAAGATGGGCGGAGGCTGCACGATTCGTTGATTGTTCCATGGTCACAACCACGCAGTTCGTGTTCGACAACATCATCACTCGCTTTGGATTCCGCAATATATTGATGAGTGATCAAGGAAACCACTTTCTCAATCACACCATCAGCGCATTGACAGAGGAACTACAGATACAACACAAGAAGAGTACGCCATATCGTCTGCAAGAAAATGGCGCGGTTAATATTTTAACAAAATATTGTAACATGCATTGACAAAGGTGTGCAATGTGAATCATGATGTCTGGGATCTAAAAATACCAGCAGTCCTGTGGGCGTATCGCACCACATCTAAAAGGTTGATGGGACAGACACCATTCAAGCTGGTGTATGGGAAAGAAGTGATTATGCCTATGGAGTACATCGTTCTGAGTCTGCGCATAGTGGCAGCAACATGTATGGATGTTGCAGCAGCATTAGAAGAGCATTTATTGTAGTTAGTACAACTAGAAGAAGATTGCTTTATTGCAAAATTCCACTAGAGTGTGGAGAAGGATCGCTAGAAGGCTTGGCATGATCGCCACATAAAAAAACAAGCATTTTCAATAGGGTGACTTGGTTCTGTTGTATGACAGCAAGTTTATGAAACATCTAGGGAATTTGTAGATGCATTGGCTTGGTCCATATCGCATCAATCGCATAACTTCGGGAGGAGCAGTACAGTTGCAATAGTTAGACAGAGCGATGCTGCCAAAGTTTATCAATGGTAGCAGGTTGAAGCCCTACCGGTCGGGCTTAGAGCGGCGTAATGCCTGAGTCGCATCGACAAAATAAAAAAAAAATGTAGGTTGATCAATGGTAGGATGGCGCACCGACATGAACAGATTGCACAAGTAGGGAGGCTTGGGATGCAAGTTACGAGCAGTTCGTGACAGGATTAGGATGGCGACTACATCAAATCAACAATAAATGCCAAAAGTTAAGACAGTTAATTAATGGTTCTCGTTCAAATGATGGGAATTAATGGTGGATCTGACCGATCAGCTGATAGGATCGACGATGAATTTCGGTTGGGCGCTATAAAAACTTGCCGAGGATGGTCAGAAGGCACCATTTCTGACAAGTGAGTTTAGTTTCCAGTTGAGAAATTGTGGAAGGTTGAGACTGTGTTGCAGAGTTTAGTTTTGGCTATGTGAGTGAGTTCTGGAGGTGAGTCGAATTGAGCCACTCATTGGCAATTGAGGGAATTGTGTACAGCATACCGGGTGAGCCGGATATGGTGGAGATTTCCAGTGAATCCGAGTCAACCCTCATCCCTGCTACTACCATTGAGGAAGAGATCAATTTAGTAGATGAAGTTGCTAACATGTCGGTGGGATCGTCCTCCGTACTGGGCCAGAAGAGGGGAGGGACGCAACTTAGCTCCGAGTGGCCTGAGAAGCGGAACACCCATTCCATTGCCCAAGTGCCGGAAGGCGTCCCTATGGAGAGCCCATCAAGCTTGGGAGTTGTCGAATCCACAGTTTGCATAGGCATTTTTTTCGAGGATATCCGAGGCTACCGACCGCCATGTCGAGCTGGGGTGCAGGAAAGGAAGGTTACAAACAATTAGAGGTATCAGATATGGATGCTGGCAATACCGCCAGGGATGAGTTGTACCACCGACATCGTACCAATGTTAATGCAGCTCTGATACGATGATCACGACTTACTGGCACTGGAAGATGTTATGACAGAGCCCTTTCAGCCACGCGCACCAGGGGAGACTAGTCTAGAGCCACGCATTCCACTTGACTAGGCGCGCGGCTTGGAGAATTCTGGGTTGTTGGGGTTGATCTACATGCCACATTTTGGGTGACTGACGAAAGCCAATGCCTGCGTCAAACGGTTGCTGGCTTGCTTTCATGGTGGGATGCTATGGTTGGACCTACAAGTCATAGTGACGGTGGACCTAATTTCTGAGATCACAAGCTTGTCGAAGGATGGGATCGATCCACCTTAGTACTTTTAGGGGAAGAACAATGACAAAAAGCTTACATTAAGGTTGCAGAAGTGGTACAAAATGCAGAAAGATGGATGAGCATACCGTTTGGACAATATCAACAAGCCTGTAGTCAAGATTGGGGCACGAATCTTGGCTACCAAGATGGTTGACTTCAATCCAAGGGTGAATTCTATCCATAGTTAACCTTTAAGCCAGGTTGACTTCAATCCAAGGTTGGCTTCAATCCAAAGTTTAGGTCAATCCATGGTTGACTTCAATCCATAGTTAACTTTTAAGAAAGGTTGACTTCAACCAAAGGTTCACTTCAATCCATTGATGACTTCACTCTATAGGTGACTTTTAATGAAGGTTAACTTCAACCCAAGGTTAACTTCAATCCATGGTTGACTTCAATCCATTGTTGAATTTTTAGCAAGGTTGAGCTCAATCCATGGTTGACTTCAATCCAAGGGTGACTTCTGGTTAACTTTGATTGCACATGTTGGACTTTTGGTTGTCTTATGTTTGCGCGCATTTAACCATGGGTAGACTTTTCGTTGCGCATGTTAGACTATGGTTGCACATGTTTAACTTTTGGTTCTCTATGGTTTTGCATAGTTGAATTTTGGTTCTCTATGGTTGCACATGTGTTTCCATGTTTGTCTTTTCATTCTCTAAACTTTCGCATGTTTGACCAGCATTGACTTATCTTTATGCATGTTTGACCATAGTTTAATTATGGTTGCATATGTTGGGCCATGGTTGACTATATGATTGTGCATGGTTCTCCATGTTTGCACATGTTTGACCATGGTTGACTTTTTCTTTACAATGGTCGACTCATTGAATTTTGGTTTACAATGGTTGAGCATGGATGACTTTTGGCTAACCAAGGATGACTTTTGACTATTCGTGGTTGACTTTACGTTATAATGGTTGACCATGGATAAATACGTTTGACTATGTTTAATTATAAATAGCCATGGTAGACTAAGGTAAAGTAAGGTTGACTATGGTGGACTTTGGTTAAATATAGTTTGTCCATGGTTGATCTTATTTAGACATGATTGAATGTAGTTGACTATAATTCACCATGTTTGATTATGATTATCGATTGTTGGATTTAAAAAAAACTTAAGTGAGTAAGATGCTAAGATACAAGAATAGTTGTACTACTAAAATTATCAAAAAAACAAACACATTGCAACCACCATGCTCTTGGGATTGGTGTTACTTTCTATTGGAATATTGATTAATGGTATAACAAGCACCATTCTCAACATTGAGCCAATATCTTTAACTTACTTTTGAATTTAAATTTAAATATTTGTATCTAAGTGTCTTCTTTTTAATTTTTAATTTTTCTAAATTTATTGATTTCTTGGCAGGTAACATTTTGGTATTACTTATCACCAATTTAAAAGAAAACTATTTCTACTTAAATAAAAAATTATAAAAAATGAAACACGTTAATTTTGATAAATTAAACATAAACTTTCTTATTTTTTATTTAATTTTGATAATGTTATAATTATCATTAACAATAATATTAATTTTAATTCATTAAATTAAATTTTAATAATAATATTTAATTTAGTATGAATAATAACATTAAAATGTTATTATTTAATTCATAATATTAATGTTAAAGATATTAACATATTATAAATGTTAAATATTACTAATAATATTAACATGTTATTATTTACTAATATTTTAAATATTAATAGTATTAATTAATGTCAATATTAACATTAATAGGAAAGTGATTATATTAAAATTAATAAATAATGAACTTGTTAATATTAATTGCTTTTATTTTTATTTTTATAATATTAATGTTAAAATATTATTAATATTAACATTATTATTAATTATTAATATTGTTAATTATTATTAAACTTGTTGTTTATTATTATTATTAATTTAAAATGGTTTTGAAGCTTTGGCGCTCTACAACTAGGGTTTGAAGTCAGCCCTCAAAACGATCTTGGCGGCCATGGTTTTTTCCATGGCCGCCCACACCCAGCGTTGACGGATCTCTGATGCATGGAGTGGGGGTAGTGCTTTAGCGCGGCGACCCATTGGTTTGTGCACAGTGGCGGCGGCGGCGGCACACTGAGCTGTAGGGCATTCAACAGGGTGGAGCGTCCATGGCTCATTGGTGAAGACAGATTCTTCACAGTGGAGGCGGCGCCGGTTCACTAAGATGCGGGGTTTTGCAATGGCGTTCAAGAGGTGACGGCAGAGGGGGGTCTTCCAGGCCCTAGTTTTCCACTGCTGGCGGCAAAGGCGTCGAAGTATGGCCTCTCTCAGGCAGTGACGGTGGGGGCTATTTCGCCTTTGTGTTGTTTTCCGGTGCGGTTCTGATTCCGGTGACAGGGTCGTTTTTCTCTCATATTTGCGGTTGATTGTGGCTTATTCAGAAGCCGGTGGCTCTGCTCCTTCTTCATTCGTCCCGGGGATTTCTATTGTTACTATGTTTTTGTAGGTTTTTTCTATAGTTTTCTTTCTTTTCTTTTTTCTACGGGTCTATTGGTTATGAGCCTTTCATGGCTGCCCTGTAACGGGGGGTTTTTAGATGATGGGTTATGGAGCTCTCATCAGAGAGCTTGAAAACTGTAGACTCTGGTCTGTTATTGGTTCTGCTTAACAGCATTTACACTCTTAAAGAGTGATGAAGATCACAATGTAATTTTGTACTCGAAAGATGAAATAAAATTACTGCTTTTTTTCTAGGAAAAAAAAATTTTATTAATTTAAAATATATTATTATTACTCATTCTTGAAATTATTATTATTTATTCTTGAAATTAAAGCAAATTATTAATATTATTAATAATAATGTTAGATATTAATATTGTTAATATTATTATTAATAATATTAATAATAAAATTAATATTAATTATTTATAAATTTGTTATTCATTATTAATTTATAATATATTATTATTATTCATTATAATTAAATATTATTAATGTATATTATATATTTGTTTAAATAACTATTTACATTTAATCTTAAATATAATATCAAATAATTTTTTAAAAATACCTAAATCTAAAATAAACATATAAACCATAAACTTTGAACATGTAAACTGTAAAAAGCTTAAAATACAAAGAACGCCATAAACATCAAATATTAAACAAATTAACTATAAAACCAATCTTTAAATTAAATACTATATAATATAGATTGTCCAATGAGATCGAATAGATGTCTCTTTAGATTATAGGCTTTAAGGACGCTGGGGCTATCGAAGCATGATGATCTCTGTACACTTATGATGATTTCTGTATGCAAGGCATATTATTTACAATTAGAGGGCCAATAAACAGGTGAAAAAGATGAACCTCAATGGTCCAGCTCAAAATGTGCAGATTCAATTCACAAGAACCTGCTACAACGTCGTGTTCTATTTAAAGCTAGCTAACCTCAAACCATTTTATTCGACCAAACTTACCTGAGGTTAAAACTATACAAGTTGCCAAGATATAGGGAAATTTTCAATGTTCCCCTTTACATAAAGGTTAAATGATGACTAAATACATCGAGTACCTAAGCATATATCAGGTGACTAAAACTAAAAAAATTTGGGTCGTTGTATTTAAGGAGCTCATCTATAGTTTAATCACCACAATAGCCTCTAAGAACTACCTCAAAAACCCTTTAAAATAGATGTAAGATGCCCATAAAAAGGTAGAGAGAAATATTTCATTGTGCAGTCACCACAACAGCCCTATAATAATCTCAATAACCCTTTAAAAGAGATGTAAGATTCCCATAAAAAGGTAGAGAGAAAATTTCGTTGTTGCACATGTCAATATTTATAAGATTTAAAAAAAAAAACCCTACATATGATAGGGGATAACACTATCACAATTAAAATAAAATATAAAAGAAAACTAGGCTATTCAGAATATGTTGTAGTTACAGGAAACATAATGAATCGATGTGGAAAAGTTAAGCTCATGCATGCATTGACTCATTCAAAGCTTGTGTGTTGAAATGTGAGCAAAGCTGATGGCATATTTTGGTCTTGTTTGAAACGTTTTCCATTGTATATAATGTTAATGATGAAGTGAAATTTATATCAGAATAGTCCTATACATTAACATTCAGAATAATATGTGCCATGCAAGCTTGAAAGTAAAAACATAGAATTTATTGATAATCAAATGATTTATACTAATAGGAAATTAAAAGGAAACAGAAAAATGAATTATGCTTGAAATTCTTCACCAATATTGATATGTGGCATCAATTATTTTGAAATACATGGCAATTTGAGAACTAATTTCTTTCCAGCATCTGACCTAAATTTAAGAATTAACTGGCTGCAATTTTATTCAAGCTGTAATAACTGAATGCATTATCTAGCATTGCATTCATGTGATGGCAGCGACAAAGGGGAATGTAAGACAAAGCAATGCAAACGTTGAAAATTAATTGAGTTCAATTGTTGATCAACTGAGAACAGTACTACAGTTGACCCTGATTTCTCCCTTGGAACCTGTGAGAGGGACGATTTCGAGATAATTAAACTAAAATGCGAAAACATTATTCAAGAAAGTTGATTGAGGCATTCAACGATGTCAAAATCATCACAGATGAACAATTAGGTCACATCATCAATATAACAAACAGTTAGGGCACATCATCAATATAACAAGCTGACAAGAAATAACAACGACAGAATCCTTTTCTCAACTCAAAATCCAAATCCCTGATACCTACTGAAATGACAAAATCGAAAACCCAAGCGACAACAATACCGCCAATGCGCTAAGACTTAGCTGAGGCTTTAAGCTCTTTCCTGAATCCTTGGTCGCTATAGATGGAGAAGGCCCTAAAAAGAAAAAGAAAAAAACCAAGCTGAGAATCCTGCAACCAAATCAGCCGAGTCTTGTAAACAATAATAAAAAACTTTAAATTCACAATCCTAATAAATGAATTCATCTTACCACGAGAGGAAGGAGGAGCAGAAGAGGAGTTATTGGCAGCTTTGAAAATATTGGCTTCGGGTGAATTTGGCAATAAATCAAGGGAAAAAGGAACACCGTAGATGGATACCTTCTTTTTATCTTTGCGGAACACTTTTCTTTTTATTCACGGCAATTAACTTTTACTTCGCTGCATTCACTTTGCAGCGCAATTTCAACTTTTCACTACGAGATAAACTTTAGAGTGATGCGAAGTTAACTTGGCCGCACATCTTAACGTGAAGCTATTGAATTTTAATTTAGAACTTTCACTGTCGTGAAGTATTTTTGAATCTCGATTTCTTTTACTGCAAGTAAATGTAAACACTATTCACCTGAGTAAAACTGAAGAAGATGTGCGACTTGCAATAAACAACATTCTTGAGAATGAAACATAAAACTATAGACTTGTATATTTACCATAGTAAACTGTGCATCTCCTTAATTCATGGAAGTGAGTTTCACTGCAATCTTTTACATTCACACGGATCTTCGCTTCTACTCTGCCTAATTTCTCTCATACACATCTCTCTCTCACTTCTAACTAAGAGCTTCTATTTATAGAGTTTTCTATCAACCGATAGGAATGCTTCTTATGGAAGCTACACGATTGCATTAAACACTGTAATCAATTCTATCCTAAGGTTTCTTGACTTTCGAACTATTAACACGGTTACATAACTGTAAACAAGAAGTGCGCGAGAATGGTTATGAAGTTGCTGACAAACTGATGCTGCGGACATCGCACTAACACAAACAGTCTGACAGAGAGACTAACAGAGCCATCATAGTAAATACGCGATTATCTCATTTAATTAGATATTTCCAACACTCCTTCTTAATTATGAGCGAATGGGGATCATTTACCAAAATTAAAATATTACAAAATATTTCAAAGCTAAAAACATGCTCTGTTCATGACATAGTTCACTGCGCAGAACTTGTCATACCCAAACAACTTCGCAGATACTGAAATGGGTCTTTTGCCAATGGTTTGGTAAAGATGTTCGCTACCTGATCTTCAAACCTGCAAAATTCTAAACAAATTTCTTTGTTGTTTATCAATTCTCTGATGAAGTGATACCTTGTGTCGATGTGCTGGGTTATTTTGTGAAACGCATGATTCTTTGACAATGCGATAGTCGAATTGTTGTCGCAGTAAATGACTGTAGATTCTTGTTGATGTTACTACATATCACTTAACATCCTGCGCATCCAAAAGGCTTGACATGCAGTGCTTGTAGCTGCAACATACTCTGCTTCTGCTGAAGAAATAGTTACTTTGGGTTGTTTCTTTGATGCCCATGATACAACACCTGTTCCTACATGAAATGTATTCCCATATGTGTTTTTTCTGTCATCTATGCTGCCTCCATTGTCACTGTCAGTGTATCCAATGAGTTTCAAATTTTCTGAGGTGGAATATAGAATACCAAAGTCTCTTGTTCCACTTACATACCTCAGAATTCGTTTACTTGCTTGCCAATGCGATTCTTTTGGTGAGTCCATGAATCTTGAGATTAAGCTGAATCCATACATGAAGTTTGGCTTTGTTACTATAAGATACATAAGGTTGCCAATGAGCCTTTTAAATAGTGTAGGATCTACATTGGATCCATCATCATCCTTGCTTAATTTCAAACCTGTTATCACTGGTGTTGGAGATATTTCACTATTTAACATCTTAAACCTATTCAATGCATCACTTACATACTTTGACTAAGATATAAATATCCCATTTGCATTCTGTTGGACTTCAATGCCCAGAAAGTACTTCATAGGCCCCAAATTAGTCATTTCAAATTCACTTTCCATGATTGTTCTAAATTCTTCTATGCCAAAATCACCAGTAAATATTAAATCATCTACATACACGCAGACAACTAGTTTATTACCTTGCTGGCTGATTTTTGGGTACAGCATTGACTCACATTCACTTCTGTGAAATCCATTCTGAATGAGGTATGAGTCAATGCGACTGTACCAAGCTCTAGGAGCTTGCTTCAAACCATAGAGCGCCTTCTTCAGTCTGTATACTCTGTGTCCTTGTCCTAGAACTTCATAACCTTGTGGCTGCTCTGTGTACACTTCTTCTTCCAAGTAACCATTCAGGAACGTGGACTTGACATCCATTTGGTAAACAAGCCATTTCTTTTGTGCTGCGATGGCCAAAATTGTTCTGATAGTATCCATTAGAGCTACAGGTGCAAAAGTTTCGTTAAAGTATATGCCCGGATACTGAGTGAACCCTCTTGCTATCAGTCTCACCTTGTGCTTCTGCACATTTCCTTTAGCATATTGCTTGCTTTTGTAAATCCATTTCACTCGTATAACATCCTTGTCCTTAGGAACATCAACTAGTTCCCATGTTTGATTCTTCTCAATGCATTCTATTTCTTCATTCATGGCTTGTGCCCATACTTCATCTTCAATAGCTTCTTCATATGTTAGAGGATCATTAATTTGAGAAAGCAATGCAAAACATGAGAATGAATTAGGTGGACTAGCCTCATATATCTCACGTAGGCTTCTTGTCCTTGGCAGAGTTGCTGGTATCGAACTACTTGATGGAGTTTGTTGTGCACTTGGAGTGCTTGTCGGAGTTGCTGCGACTTGTGTCGGAATTGCTTGTGTTGAACCATTTTGTACAGTCCTGGGAGTAGTCGGTGTTGCGAGGTTCTGTTCATATGCGGAGTCTCAACCACATCTTCTACGATGTCATCATGCTCAACATGTGACACGATTTTCACATTCTTCTCAATAGTTCCATCCCACACTTCATTTTCCACAAACTGAACATAGGGGCTGATAATAACTTTTCTTGCGATAGGATCATACAACTTGTATGCTTTTGTGTCTTCAGAATATCCAATAAAGATGCATTTCTGTCCTTTATTGTCTAATTTTCTTCTCAACTCATCTCGTACATGTGCATATGCTACAAAACCAAAAACTTTTAAATGAGAAACACTATGTTTCATACCTGTCCATGATTCCTACGGAACTTTGTTCTTCACACTCTTCATAGGAAATTGATTCATGATGTATACCGCAGTTGCCACTGCTTCAGCCTAGTATTCATTTGACAGATGCATCGCTGCCAACATACTGCGCACCATTTCCATGATGGTTCTATTTTTTCTCTCCGCGATACCATTCTGCTACAGTGTATACCGCGCAGTGAATTGTTTTTGTATGCCATGATTCTTGAAAAAACTTAAGAAATCATTTGAGACATACTCACCACCTCTGTCCGTTCTTAATATCTTGATGCTGTAACCACTCTGCTTCTCCACAAGTGCCTTGGATTGCTAAAAACAGTCCAATGCATCAGATTTATGCTTTAGAAAATAAAACCATGTTTTTCTTGTGAAATCGTCAATAAATGTGAGAAGCTAAGTGCACCCTTCCATGGACGGTGTTTGCATCGGTCCACAAATATTGGAGTGCACAATTTCAAGTGGTGCGCGAGCTCTGTATGACTTTCCAACTGGAAAATTCTTTCTATGCTACTTTCCAAAGATAGAGCCTTAACAAATTCTCTCTGGCTTTTCAATCAATGTCAATCCTTTCACCATATCCTTCATGTGTAGCACCTTCATCCCACCAAAGTTCAGATGCCCAAATTGGAAATGCTATAACCAGGATTCATCCTTCATTTCTGTTTGAAATGCAGCTTGCATTGCGCTACCTTTTTCTTCCTTGTCGCTGCAAACTTCTGCTCCTTTGCTTTCTGTCTTGAACGCAGCTTCAGAATTTTCTTTCTGATTTTCATGAACAACATGAGTATTTTTACCTTTGATGATTGGTGTTATCCTCAAAGGAAACAAGCAATTGCGTGTCATTTGCACTTTGGATATTAATTGATTGCTTGGGTATACATCTTTGATCACACAGCACTTCCCTATCATATGAACTCTGTAACCTTTTTCCATCAACTGTCCAATGCTGATCAAATTATGATTCAAACCTTGAACATAATACACATCAGGCATAAATTTATGCTCCCTTGTTTTGTTAGAATATCAACAGTACCCTTAGCCAAAACAGTGACTTGGATATTGTTTCCAAGTGTTACATCAGTTTGAACTGATTTATCTAGGCTAGAAAATAAACTTAAATTACCAGTCATATGATTGCTACAACCTGAGTCTAAATACAATATATCATTTGGAATTTTTTGGATGACTTTGCATTCCAACGATGATGCGCATGCTAAGAAGAGTGAATTGTTCGCAGTGTTGTTGCTACTTGACTGGGTTTCACCTTGCTTTCCTTGGTCATACTGCTTCTACCTACATTCATATGCGAAGTGTCCATACCTCTTACAGTAATGACATTGAATCTTTGATTTGTCATACCTTTGTCCACTTGGCTTATTGGGTGTATGATTCTTACCTCTTCTCGCGACATAAGCAGGACTGCTCCTGTGACCTCCTCTGAACGAACTTCGTCCTCTGCCTCTAGAGTTTGATCTTCCTCTACCTCTACCAATACTTATGGATGACTGTGCTGCGAATGCACCTTCCAGCGATGTGTCTGAACCGTTGATTCTATGTTCATGATTGAATAATGAGGCTTGCAACTCATCAATAGTAAATATGGATAGATCTTTGTTTTCTTCTAGGGTTACAACCAAAGATTCAAATTTCTTTGGCAGAACTCTAAGAACCTTTTCAACAACTCTTTGGTCAGTTAGAGTTTCTCCATGAGAATTTACTTGATTAACTGGACCAATTACACGAGTATAGAATGAGTCTACTGACTCTGTATTTTTCATTGACAGAGATTCAAACTCTCTTATAAGAATTTGAAGTTTGGCAGTCTTTACCTTATTGAAACCTTGATATGTTCTTTCCAGCGTATCCCACGCTTCCTTTGCTAACTGCACTACTGCTACTCTTGGGAGTATGGATTCATGTGTCACTTGATGTTTGTGGAACAACTCCTTTCCATCTTTCTTCCTTTGTTACCTCAGAACATCCTTCTCATCTTGTGTGAGATTGTTGTATGCTACTGCATCTGTTGGTTCCGCGTAACCAGTCTGGACTATGTCCCATACATCTTGACCTCTAAACAAAGCCTTCATAGTTAGAGACAAATATTCATAATTTTTACCAGTAAATATTGGGGTTTCCAAATTACCCGAAGAGGAAGCGATCCTTAACTGCTTTTCCTTGATGAATTGAATTCCTTCTTTCCGTAAACCAGGCTCTGATACCAGATCAAGGGAAAAAGGAACACTGCGTAGTAAAGAATATTTAACTGCGCAGTAGATGGATACCTTCTTTTTGTTTTCTTCAGACTTCATGGACCATACAATAGAGATATTCAATTTTATCTTCGCAGAACACTTTCCTTGCTAAGAATTAACTTCGCAGTTTTAAATGCGCGGCAATTAACGTTTACTTCGTGGAATTCACTTCACGGCAAGTAACGACGCGGCATTCACTTCGCAGCAAGTAACTGCACGATTTCGAGTTTTCACTGCACGGTGAACTTCAAAGTTATGCGAAGTTAACTTTCCCGCAGTACTTCTGTTGGACTTCAATGCCCAGAAAGTACTTCATAAGCCCCAAATTAGTCATTTCAAATTCACTTTCCATGACTGTTCTAAATTCTTCTATGCAAAAATCACCAGTAAATATTAAATTATCTACATACAGGAAGACAATTAGTTTATTACGTTGCTGGTTGATTTTTGTGTACAGCGTTGATTCACATTCACTTCTGTGAAATCCATTCTAAATGAGGTATGAGTCAATGCGACTGTACCAAGCTCTATGAGCTCGCTTCAAACCATAGAGCGCCTTCTTCAGTCTGTATACTCTGTGTCCTTGTCTTGGAACTTCATAACCTTGTGGCTACTCTACGTATACTTCTTCTTCCAAGTAACCATTCAGGAACGTGGACTTGACATCCATTTGATAAACATGCCATTTCTTTTGTGTTGCGATGGCCAAAACTGTTCTGATAGTATCCATTAGGGCTACAGGTGCAAAAGTTTCGTTAAAGTCTATGCCTGGTTGCTGAGTGAACCCTCTTTCTACCAATCTCACCTTGTGCTTCTGCACATTTCCTTCAGCATCTTGCTTGGTTTTATAAATCCATTTCACTCTTATAAAATCCTTGTCCTTAGGAACATCAACCGAGTTCCCATGTTTGATTCTTCTCAATGCATTCTATTTCTTCATTCATGGCTTCTGCCCATACTTCATCTTCAACAGTTTCTTCATATGTTAGAGGATCATTAATTTGAAAAATTAATGCGAAACATGAGAATGAATTAGGTGTACCAGCCTCATATATCTCACGTAGGCTTCTTGTCCTTGGAGGAGTTGCTGGTATCGAACTGCTTGATGGAGTTTGCTGCACACTTGGCGTGCTCGTCGGAGTTGCTGCGACTTGTGTCGGGGTTGCTTGTGTTGAACCATGCTATGCAGTCTTGCGAGTAGTCGGTGCTGCGAGTTTATGTTCATATGCGGAGTCTCAACCACATATTCTATGATGTCATCATGCTTAACATGTGACACGATTTTCACATTCTTCTCAATAGTTCCATCCCATGCTTCATTTTCCACAAGCTGAACATCGCGGCTGATAATAAATTTTCTTGCGATAGGATCATACAACTTGTATGCTTTTGTGTCTTCAGAATATCCAATAAAGATGCATTTATGTCCTTTATTGTCTAATTTTCTTCTCAACTCATCTGGTACATGTGCATATGCTACACAACCAAAAACTTTTAAATGCGAAACAATATGTTTCATACCTATCCATGATTCCTGCGGAACTTTGTTCTTCACGCTCTTTGTAGGAAATCGATTCATGATGTATACCGCATTTGCCACTGCTTCAGCCTAGTATTCATTTGATAGATGCATCGCTGCCAACATACTGCACGCCATCTCCGTGATGGTTCTATTTTTTCTCTCCGCGATACCATTCTGCTGCAGTGTATACCGCGCAATGAATTGTTTTTGTATGTCATGATTCTTGCAAAAATTTAAGAAATCATTTGAGACATACTCACCACCTCTGTCTATTCTTAATATCTTGATGCTGTAACCACTATGCTTCTCCATAAGTGCCTTGGATTGCTAAAAACAGTCAAATGCATCAGATTTATGCTTTAGAAAATAAAACCATGTTTTTCTTGTGAAATCGTCAATAAATGTGAGAAGATAAGTGCACCCTCCCATGGACAGTGTTTGCATCGGTCCACAAATATCAGAGTGCACAATTTCAAGTGGTGCACAAGCTCTGTATGAGTTTCAGACTGGAAAAGTCTCTCTATGCTGCTTTCCAAAGATACAGCCTTAATAAATTCTCTCTCGCTTTTCAATCAATAGCAATCCTTTCACCATATCCTTCATGTGTAGTAGCTTCAGCCCACCAAAGTTCAAATGCCCAAATCTGAAATGCTATAACCAGGATTCATCCTTCATTTTTGTTTGAAATGCAGCTTGCATTGCGCTACATTTTTCTTCCTTGTCGCTGCGAACTTGTGCTCCTTTGCTTTCTATATTGAACGTGGCTTCAGAATTTTCTTTCTGATTTTCATGAACAACATGAGTATTTTTACTTTTGATGATTGGTGTTATCCTCAAAGGAAACAAGTGCTTGCTTGTCATCTGCACTTCGGCTATTAACTGATTGCGTGGGTATACATCTTTGATCACACAACGCTTCACTATCATATGAACTCTATAACCTTTTTCCATCAACTATCTAATGCTCATCAGATTATGCTTCAAACCTTGAACATAATACACATTAGGAATAAATTTATGCTCCCCCTGTTTTGTTAGAATATCAACAGTACCCTTAGCCAAAACAGTGACTTGGATATTTTTTCCAAGTATTACATCAATTTGAACTGATTTATCTAGGCTATAAAATAAACTTAAATTACCAGTCATGTGATTGCTACAGCCTGAGTCTAAATACCATATATCATTTGGACTTTCTTGGATGGCTTTGCATTCCAGCGATGATGCGCATGCCAAGAAGAGTGAACTGTTCGCTGTGATGTTGCTACTTGACTGGATTTCACCTTGCTTTCCTTGGTCATACTGCTTCTTCCTGCATTCATATGCGAAGTGTCCATACCTCTTACAGTAATGACATTGAATCTTTGATTTATCATACCTTTGTCCACTTGCCTGATTGGGGGTATGATTCTGACCTCTTCCCACGACATATGCACGACTATTGCTGCGACCTCCTCTAAATGAACTTCGTCCTCTGCCTCTAGAGTTTGATCTTCCTCTACCTCTACCGTGACGTATGGATGACTGTGTTACAAACGCACCTTCCAGCTATGGGTTTGAACCGCTGATTCTATGTTCATGATTGAGTAATGAGGCTTGCAACTCATCAATAATAAATATGGACAGATCTTTGTTTTCTTCTAGGGTTACAACCAAGGATTCAAATTTATTTGGCAGAACTCTAAGAAGCTTTTCAACAACTCTTTGGTCAGTTAGAGTTTCTCCATGAGAATTTATTTGATTAACTAGACCAATTACATGAGTATAGAATTAGTGTACTGACTCTGTATTTTTCATTCACAGAGATTCAAACTCTCTTATAAGAATTTGAAGTTTGGTAGTCTTTACCTTATTGAAACCTTGATATGTTGTTTCCAGTGTATCCCACGCTTCCTCTGCTGACTGCACTGCTACTACTCTTGGGAGTATGGATTCATGTGTCGCTTGATGTATGTGGCGCAACGCCTTTCCATCTTTCTTCCTTTGTTCTCTTAGAACATCCTTCTCAGCTTGTGTGAGATTCTTGTATGCTGCTGCATCTGTTGGTTCTGCATAACCAGTCTGGACCATGTCCCATACATCTTGACCTCTAAACAAATCCTTCATAGTTAGAGACCAATATTCATAATTTTTAACAGTAAATATTGGGGTTTGCAAATTACCCGAAGTGGAAGCCATCCTTAACCGCTTTTCCCTTATGAATTGAAATCCTTCTTTCCATAAACCAGGCTCTGATACCAGATCAAGGTAAAAAGGAACACCCCACAGTAAAGAATATTTAACTGCATAGTAGATGGATACCTTTTTTTTTGTTTTCTTCAGAATTTGTGGACCATACAATAGAGACCTTCAATATTATCTTCGCGTAACACTTTCCTCACTAAGAATTAACTTCACAGTTTTAAATGTGTGGCAATTAACTTTTACTTCACGCGGCAAGTAACTACGCGGCATTCACTTCGCAGCAAGTAACTGCGCGATTTCGACTTTTCACTGCATGGTGAACTTCAAAGTGATGCGAAGTTAACTTGGCCGCAATACTCTACTTCATAGTATCCTGAAATACTTCGCGGTTCACTTAACCAAACTTTATCATGTAAAATATTTCTTTAAGACATAACAACTAAAACATCTTAACGCGAATTTATTGAATGTTAATTTAGAACTTTCACTGCGGTGAACTATTTAATCTTGATTTTTTTTACTACATGTAAATGTAAACACTATTCACGTGAGTAAAACTAAAGAAGATGTGTGACTTGCAATGAACAACATTCTTGAGAATGAAACATAAAACTATAGACTTGTATATTTACCACAGTAAATTGCGCAGCTCCTCAATTCATGGAAATGACTTTCACTGCAATATTTTACATTCATAGAGCTTGGGATCTTGATACAAACTTCATGGATCTTCACTTATACTCTGCGTAATTTCTCTCATACACATCTCTCTCTGAGTTTTAACTAAGAGCTTCTATTTATAGAGTTTTCTATCAACCGACTTAGGAACGCTTCTTATGGAAGCTACAGAATTGGATTAAACACTGTAATAAATTCTATCCTAAGGTTTCTTGACTTTCAAACTATTAACACGGTTACATAACTGCAAACAATATGTGTGCCGTAATGGTTATGAACTTGCTGACAAACTGATGCTGCAGACATCACGCTGACACAAACAATATGACATAGAGACTGACAGAACCGGCGCAATAAATACGCGATCAGCTCATTTAATTAGATATTTCCAACACTCCCTCTTAATTATGAGCGGATGGGGATAATTTACCAAAATTAAAATATTACAAAATAATTCAGAGCTAAAAACATGCTTTGTTCATGACATAGTTCACTGCGCAGAACTTGTCATACCCAAACAACTTCGCAGATACTAAAATGGGTTTTTTGCCAATGGTTTGGTAAAGATGTCCGCTACGTGATCTTTAGACCTACAAAATTCTAAACAAATTTCTTTGTTGTTTATCAATTCTCTGATGAAGTGATACCTTGTGTCGATGTGCTTGGTTCTTTTGTGAAACACATGATTCTTTGATAGTGTGATAGCTGAATTGTTGACGCAGTAAATGACTGTAGGTTCTTGTTGATGCTGGGACAATTCACTTAACATCCTGCGCATCCAAACAGATTGACATGCAGCGCTTGTAGCTGCAACATACTCTGCTTCTACTGAAGAAATAGTTACTATCGACTATTTTTTTGACGCCCATGATACATCACGTGTTCCTACATGAAATGTATTCCCAGATGTGCTTTTTCTGTCATCTATGTTGCCTCCGTTGTCACTGTCATTGTATCCAATGAGTTTAAAATTTTCTGAGGTGGAATACAGAATACCAAAGTATCTTGTTCCACTTACATACCTCATAATTTTTTTACCTGCTTGTCAATGCGATTCTTTTGGTGACTCCATGAATCTTAAGATTAAGCTGACTCCATACATGATGTCTAGCCTTGCTGTTGTAAGATACATAAGGCTTCCAACGAGCCTTTTAAACACCGTAGGATCTACACTGGATCCATCATCGTCCTTGATTAATTTCAAACCTGTTGTCACTGGTGTTGGAGCTATTTTGCTATTTAACATCTTTAACCTGATCAATACATCACTTGCATACTTTGACTGAGATATAAATATCCCATTTTCATTCTGTTGGACTTCAATGCCTAGAAAGTACTTCATAAGCCCCAAAATAGTCATTTCAAATTCACTTTCCATGACTGTTCTAAATTCTTCTATGCCAAAATCACCAGTACATATTAAATCATCTACATACAGGAAGACCATTAATTTATTACCTTGCTAGTTGATTTTTGTGTACAGCGTTGGCTCACATTCACTTCTGTGAAATCCATTCTGAATGAGGTATGAGTCAATGCGACTGTACCAAGCTCTAGGAGCTTGCTTCAAACCATAGAGTGCCTTCTTCAGTCTGTATACTATGTGTCCTTATCCTGGAACTTCATAACCTTGTGGCTGCTCTACGTATACTTCTTCTTCCAAGTAACCATTCAGGAATGTGGACTTGACATCCATATGATAAACAAGCCATTTCTTTTGTGTTGTGATGGCCAAAACTGTTATGATAGTATCCATTCGAGCTACAGGTGAAAAAGTTTCATTAAATTCTATGCTCGGTTGCTGAGTGAACCCTCTTGCTACCAATCTCACCTTGTGCTTCTGCACATTTCCTTCAGCATCTTGCTTGGTTTTATAAATCCATTTCACATTTATAACATCCTTGTCCTTAGGAACATCAACAAGTTTCCATGTTTGATTCTTCTCAATGCATTCTATTTCTTCATTCATGGCTTGTGCCCATACTTCATCTTCAACAGCTTCTTCATATGTTAGAGGATCATTAATTTGAGAAAATAATGTAAAACATGAGAATGAATTAGGTGTACTAGCCTCATATATCTCACGTAGGCATCTTGTCCTTAGCAGAGTTGCTAGTATCGAACTGCACGAACTGCTTGATGGAGTTTGATGCACACTTGGATTGCTTCTCGGAGTTGCTGCGACTTGTGTCAAAGTTGTTTGTGATGAACCATGCTGTGCAGTCCTGGGAGTAGTCGGTGCTGCAAGGTTCTGATTGATATGCGGAGTCTCAACCACATCTTCTACGATGTCATCATGCTCAACATGTGACATGATTTTCACATTCTTCTCAACAGTTCCATCCCATGCTTCATTTTCCACAAACTGAACATCACGGATGATAATAACTTTTCTTCCGACAGGATCATACAACTTGTATGCTTTTGTGTCTTCAGAATATCCAATAAAGATGCATTTCTGTCCTTTATTGTCTAATTTTCTTCTGAGCTCATCTGGTACATGTGCATATGCTACACAACCAAAAAAATTTAAATGCAAAACAATATGTTTCATACCTGTCCATGCTTCCTGCGGAACTTTGTTTTTCATGCTCTTCAGAGGACATCGATTCATGATGTATACCGCAATTGCCACTGCTTTAGCCTAGTATTCATTTGACAGATGCATCACTGCCAACATACTACGTGCCATCTCCATGATGGTTCTATTTTTTCTCTCCATGATACCATTCTGCTGCGGTGTATAGTGCGCAATGAATTGTTTCTATATGCCATGATTCTTGCAAAAATTTCAGAAATCATTGGAGACATACTCACCACTTATTTCTGTTCTTAATATCTTGATGTTGTAACCACTCTGCTTCTCCACAAGTTCCTTGAATTGCTGAAAATAATCAAATGCATCAGATTTATGCTTTAGAAAATATAACCATGTTTTTCTTGTGAAATCATCAATAAATGTGAGAAGATAAGTGCACCCTCCCATGGATGGTGTTTGCATCAGTCCACAAATATCGGAGTGCACAATTTCAAGTGGTGCACGAGCTCTAAATGACTTTTCGACTAGAAAAGTCTCTCTATGTTGCTTTCCAAAAATACAGCCTCACAAATTCTCTATGGCTCTTCAATCAATGGTGATCCTTTCACCATATCCTTCATGTGCAGTAGCTTCAGCCCACAAAAGTTCAGATGCCCAAATCTGAAATGTCATAACCAGGATTCATCCTTCATTTCTGTTTGAAATGCAGCTTTCATTGCGTTGCCTTTTTCTTCCTTGTCGCTCCAAACTTCTCTTCCTTTGCTTTCTGTCTTGAACGCAGCTTTAGAATTTTCTTTCTGATTTTCATGAACATGAGTATTTTTACCTTTGATTATTGGTGTTATCCTTAGAGGAAACAAGCGATTGATTGTCATTTGCACTTCGGCTATTAATTGATTGCTTGGGTATACATCTTTTATCACACAACGCTTCCCTATCATATGAACTCTGTAACCTTTTTCCATCAACTGTCCAATGCTCATCAGATTATGCTTCAAATTTTAAACATAATACACATCATGCATAAATTTATTCTCCCCCTGTTTTGTTAGAATATCAACAGTACCCTTACCAAAAACAGTGAGTTGGATATTGTTTCCAAGTGTTACATCAGTTTGAACTGATTTATCTAGGCTAGAAAATAAATTTAAATTACCAGTCATATGATTGCTACAGCCTGAGTCTAAATACCATATATCATTTGGACTTCTTGGATGGCATTGCATTCCAGCGATGATGCACATGCCAAAAAGAGTAAACTATTCACAGTGTCGTTGCTGCTTGACTGGGTTTCACCTTGCTTTCCTTGGTCATTCTGCTTCTTCATGCATTCATATGCGAAGTGTCCATACCTCTTACAATAATGACATTGAATATTTGATTTATCATACCTTTGTCCACTTGGGTGATTAGGGGTATGATCCTGACCTCTTCCCGCAACATATGCAGGACTGCTGCTCCTACCTCCTATGAACGAACTTCATCCTCTGCCTCTAGAGTTTGATCTTCCTGTGCCTCTACCGTGACTTATGGATGACTGTGTTGCGAATGCACCTTCCAGTGATGTGTCTGAACCGCTGATTCTATGTTCATGATTGAGTAATGAGGCTTGCAATTCATCAATAGTAAATATGGACAGATCTTTGTTTTCTTCTAGGGTTACAACGGAAGATTCAAATTTATTTGGGAGAACTCTAAGAACCTTTTCAACAACTCTTTGGTCAGTTAGAGTTTCTCCATGAGACTTTATTTGATTAACTAGGCCAATTACACGAGTATAGACTGAGTCTACTAACTCTGTATTTTTTATTCACAGAGATTCAAACTCTCTTCCAAGAATTTGAAGTTTGGCTGTCTTTACCTTATTGAAACCTTGATATGTTGTTTCGAGTGTATCCCACGCTTCCTTTGCTGACTGCGCTGTTTCTACTCTTTGGAGTATGGTTTCATGTGTGGCTTGATGCATGTGGAACAGCGCCTTTCCATCTTTATTCCTTTGTTCCCTCAGAACATCCTTCTCAACTTGTGTGAGATTGTTGTATGCTGGTGCATCTGTTGGTTCTGCATACCCAGTCTGGACTATGTCCCATACATCTTTACCTCTAAACAAAGCCTTCATAGTTGGAGACCAATATTCATAATTTTTACCAGTAAATATTGGGGTTTGCAAATTACCCGAAGTGGAAGCCATCCTTAACCACTTTTCCCTTATGAATTGAATTCCTTCTTTTCGTAAACCAAGCTCTCATACCAGATCAAGGGAAAAAGCAACACCGCACAGTCAAGAAGATTTAACTGCGTAGTAGATGGATACCTTCTTTTTGTTTTCTTCGGACTTCATGGACCATACAATAGAGAACCTCAATTTTATCTTCGGGGAACACTTTCCTCACTAAGAATTAACTTCGCAGTTTTAAATGCGTGGCAATTAAATTTTACTTCATGGCAAGTAACAACGCGACATTCACTTCATAGCAAGTAACTGCGCGATTTCGACATTTCACTGCGGTGAACTTTACACTCATGTGAAGTTAACTTGGACGCAATACTCTACTTCGCAGTATGCTCAAATACTTCGCGGTTCACTTAACCAAACTTTATCATGTAAAATATTTCTTTAAGACATAACAACTAAAACATCTTAACGCGAAGTTACTCAATGTTAATTTAGAACTTTCACTGCGGTGAACTATTTATGAATCTTGATTTCTTTTACTGCAGGTAAATGTAAACACTATTCACGCCAGTAAAACTGAAGAAGATGTGCGACTTGCAATAAACAACATTCTTGAGAATGAAACTTAAAACTATAGACTTGTATTTTTACCATAGTAAACTGTGGAGCTCCTCAATTCATGGAAATGAGTTCCACTGCAATCTTTTACATTCACACAGCTTGGGCTCTTGATACAAACTTCACGGATCTTCACTTCTACTCTACATAATTTCTCTCATACACATCTCTCTCTGAGTTTTAACTAAGAGCTTCTATTTATAGATTTTTCTATCAACCGACTTAGGAACGCTTCTTGTGGAAGCTACAGGATTGCAGTAAACACTGTAATAAATTCTATCCTAAGGTTTCTTGACTTTCGAACTAAATGGTTATGAACTTGCTGACAAACTGATGCTGCGGACATAGCATTGACACAAACAGTCTGAAAGAAGAGAGACTGACAAAGTCGGTGCAGTAAATACACGATCAAGTCATTTAATTAGATATTTCGAACAATAAATTCAGAAGTGCTGCCAAAAGCAGAGAAAACTGAGAAAATAAAAGTGATTGAAACAAGAAATTGCATGAAAGATTTGGTAGAAAAGGTACCGTGACACTTGGAGATCTCAGCATTCACTTTGCAGGCATGGGGCAACCCCAAGGCGAGAGTTTGATTGATAGATACGCTGAGTGAAGGGTTGCTGCTATCCTTAACCAAAACACATAAACACTTGGGGTATGCCTGGCGTACAGTATTGAGATTAGTGCAACAATCTGCTTTGGGGATTTTATCGGTCCACTGTACATAGGAAATACAAGTAGTCAAGCTCTCGAGCTAATTCGTGCAGGCTGTATTGTTGGCGTCCATATCCGCCAAAGCAGATCCCAGCAAGAACACTGCATCAAAAACCAAAAAACTAGTGAAGCAAAGAGTCTTCTTCCCCATCTCTGAATTGTATTGTTGGTTCTCAGCAGACTTCAAAACGATTCCCAACTGGACCTGGAGCTCGAGTGGAACTGTAGATTGAACAGAAACAAAAGTTGGACCTCAAAGGAATGGCAAGTTCTATAGGCGACTTGTGGATGGATCATTTCCATATTGATATTGAAACGATTGCGATTGCGATTTCGCTTTCCCTGCCTTGCAACAGATTTAGACTAGCAATGGACGGTTGGCTAGCCTGTGAGCCCACTCCAAATCTAAGCCGTTGGATATGTGCGCTTGACGAATATTTTCTATGGTATATGCCAAAGCATTGAATCCCTACCATTCATCTTCCTTAATTAAGGATTAAAAGGTAACAATCACCTCCCACTACAATTCTCATTGTAGCTATCCGCGAATTATATTAGTAACTTATGTTCAAAGTTGAATATCTTAAATCTCTAAATTAAATTAAGGTTAATTCATAAAAGTTATGGGTTAGTATTAAATTAGAGTGAAATGATGTAAGCCATGATTTTACAACAAATCATATCTATCTTATATTAAATTAAAATGATAGAAATTTATTAATTTCTACATATTATAAATTTTTGGATTAAATTGATGAATAAATAAAAATCATAACTTTCTCATTAATTTATAAGAGACACTGTGTTTAATAATTACATTTATAATATTATAAAATTTTATAATTGTAAACAATATCAAATTCATTTAATTTTTAATCTATCTCAATTATATACAAAATTTTAAATTTTAATATTAATATATTTCAACTAAAATTTTAAATATGTATAATGATGCGTTGTTTTTTTCTAAATTGTATGAGGATGAGACAAGTGTACTCTCCAAAAATCAAATAAACAATTATAAAAGAAAAAAGAATATGAAAAATATTTAATAGTTCATGCATGGACAAGTCTCATTTTATACACATGGAGAACAAGTAACATATAACTTATTTGTGACACTTAACTTGTGGCCTATTGCTGTTCAAAGACCACAAATTAAATGATTGTACTAATATTAATATATCTCAATTATGTATGAAATTTCAATTTCTAATATTTATTATGAAATCTGATATCAAAGATAAAAACAGTAAATACCTTTGTAAAGATAAAACGTATACAACAAAAGAATTCTAAATAGAACAAGATTAAAGAGTAACACGGCGGCTTATTACTTGCCAATTAATTAAAAACATTTTTTAAATAAAAAGTCTTTAAATTAAACTTACTTAAAATTTTACACATGCATTAGCCATAAGATTGACCTCTTTCAACTTGGTTTGCATTAGCCATAAGATTGACCTTCTTGAACAACTTAGTTTGGGGTCCATATCTTGCTTGGCATACCTTTAAATATATCCTTGTTCAATATTTGTATTCCGTGTGATAGATCGGACGTTCAATGCTTTGTAGTTGTCATAAATATCCATTCTATCAATTTTAAGAAGAAAGTTTAGTCAAAGGAAAAAAATGCACCCCCTGCTAATACTGATGCACAAACTGCTTAATATACAAACTCTAAGACTTAGGAGCGGTAAGGGCATGGTCAGTCATGCCAAAATTTGAACTGCACACAGAGAAGTATGAACACGGAGCTCATGGGCTTATGGGGTCGAACCAGAATCTGATCCAATGCAAAAACATAAGTTTGCATGATGTAAACCTTGCCTTTTACACTGCCCACGAATTCAATGTCGATCTCATCTTTTCTGTTGGGTTGATTGTAAAACATGGTGCATATCGTCAAAAACAGTAGCCCATACTGCACAGTTACCCAATAACACTCATTCCAATATTCTCTCCTTTGACAGGGAATAATAAGGCACATGAAAAAATTATTAATATAGAATTACGACTAACACATTAAATCAAATTTAAATGATTAAAAAAATAAATATTATTGTAACACATTAAATCAAATTTAAATGATGAAAAAAATATATATTGCATCAATATTATTGTGCCAAATATCATTGTTATCAAATTCTTACTAGGCACATAAACTTATTATAATAGACATCAGTAAAATAAAAGACAATACAATGTACTATATTTAACGCTAATTAATCACTTTCTTTTCGAGTAAACTATAAATCCATTCTCATCTTCAGCAATCATGATCTCTTCCTTTGGTTACTTGGTCTCACCAAATAATCTTCTGACATCCTTTTATGTACATGTGTAGCTTCAATCAATTTTGTTGCTTTTATAAGTATGAAGTGATTTTCAATGTTACCAAAGTTAGGTAAATATATGTTTTCGCGATAAACATAATCCTTTTTCCCCTCGTTAGGGCCAAAAAACCATTCAATATCGAATATGCACATGCAATTTTTTTCACTTTGTGAATGCTGATCACGGGAGACCTGCACCCAAAAAAAATCTTGTTACTTTATTATTAATTTCTACTAGTTTGAAGAAAGTATAAATAAAATCAATATATATTTCTATATAGTAAGTAAACCAAAAATACAATTAAGAAAAAACTATCTTGTCATTGGATGAATTATTATAATTTTGACAACAAGAATATTACATAAATTTTATATTATAATATAATATCATTATTAGCTTTTATATAATTTCCTCCATTTTTTAAAATATTTTTCAACAAAAAGAAATTATTAAATAATACAACATCAAAATAACCATATATACAATACAATAAGAGAGTTATCAATTTTATTACTATATTAAAAAAAGGAAGGATCTTCAATTATTTTTACTTCTTATAAAACATATCCTAAAAAGTTGCTAAGTATGACACAAAACTATTTTCCCCAAATGTATATATATATGGCTACATCCCTTTAATACTTATGCCATAAAAGATATAACATAAACATGTGACATAAAACTATTTTTCCCACATGCATATATATGGTTACATCCCTTTAATACTTATGCCATAAAATATGTAACATAAACATGTGAGGATGTGAAAGAAGTAATGATGGAAATAAATGAAAGTGAAGCAACACTCATCATGGCATGAAAATGAAAAAATCTTTTCACTGTTTTTTTAATCCATGTTTTTACAAATATTTGTGAAAATAATAACATAATCTATCTTAAAAAAAATATGATAAGTTAAGTGAATGTAAATTTAGTAGGATGGAGATTGGCTATCTTGTTGAATAAGAGAAGCATAACTTTATCCTACCAATATGTTGATGATAATAGATAACTTCCATTGGGATCAACTTTAGTATGTAGAACCTTACTTGAAATTATAAATATTTTAGTACACAATGTCTTTCCACTAAACATATATTATACCTATAACAATGGAGATGGTAGGGCAATTCTTAATTTTGGAATGCAATAGTTCAATTACATTTGAAGAAGCTCAAAGAACTATGAAAACACACTTTTTAATTTCCTAAAAATACAAAATAAATTATTTGAGGTATATAATATCTTAACATATGCTACTATTTAAAAAAATTGATTGAATATAAATTTAATGAAATTAATTTATAAAATAGTAAAATTACTTTAATTTTAATATCCCATTAGCTTAAATAAATTATCTTAAAAACTATTTAATAATAGCAATTAAATATAAAACAATTAAATAAAAAGAATATAGAAAAAATTTAAGAAAGTGAACTAGAAGAAAGACGAGAGGATTTTTAAAAAATTAACTTATAATTAAGAAGAAACATACTTTTATTGTTTTAATAAATAAAAAAGATAAAATATTTTATACTATAAAAAAAATGCCATAAAACAATTACACCTGAAAAGAAAATTTGCTGTTATACAAAAATTTAAATAAGTATTTATATACACAAAATTAACTAGAATTCTAATAAATGTTTATATACACAAAAATAAATAAATTAAAAAATTACAAATATAAATATATTATAATTTAAATTAAATATTTTAAATTCTATCTATTAATATAATCAAATAATAACAATGGAAAATAAAAATAATAAAAATACTGTTATTTAAAAATAATTAAAAGTGAAATAGAATTGAGATTACCCTACTATTTAAAATTACTCTAATATTGAGATTACTCTAATATTAAAATTGAGATTAATATATTAATAAAAAGGAAACCTATTTTATAAGGAAGACTAAAAAGACAGGAAGACAGATATTATTTTCGGAAACTTCTTTTATAAGGAAGACAGTTTGTTTTAAAGCTAACTTGGAATTTTTGTTCAATAAGACTTAATGAATATTTAAAAACTTAAACATAAAAATGATCTGGTAAATATGATTTTCGAAATCATCTATATGGGAAGCAGTTTTGTTTAAAGTTAGCCCTGGAATTTTTCGAATTTTTGCTCAACGGAGTTCAATGTATATTCTATAAAAATAAACATAAAGACGATCTGGCAAATATTATTTTCTAAAACTTCCCTCATAAACATAAAGACGATCTGGCAAATATTATTTTCTAAAACTTCCCTCATAACTAAGGCAATTTTGTTTAAAGCTAACCCTGGAATTTTTCGAATTTTCGCTCAATAGGGATTCAATGTAAATTCTAAAAATAAACATAAAAAATCTCATAAATATTATTTCCGAAAACTTCTATTATAAAGAGCAGCTTTGGTTACAACAAACCCTGGAAATTTTGAAATTTTTTATCAATGGGGTTCAATGTATACTCTAAAAAATAAACTATAAACATACAAATGGAATCTGACCTTCACAACGCGAGCATCGAAATACCGAGTGCTATTAGGAATGCTCACAGATCTTTCCAGGGTATCTGGACGACCAGCTCGTGGTGGATAAGCGACCACTACCAACTGATTAGGTATCGCTTTCTTGCACTGTTTATCTTTGAGCTGGGTCGATGGACGACGGAACTTTGAATACAGATGCTCCGGACTTCTGAAATCGGCCAAATCCAACAGCTCGTCTCGTTTGCCTAGAGATCTTTCATAGTGGATGCCGAGCTTTCCATGGCGCAGAGTGAGGGAAACAAGATACCATCCGTCGTCGCCGTTGCCAGGCTTGTAATCAAGAACATCGTTCCATTGAATGCTGCTGCTGCTGCCACCGTTCCTTTGAATGCTGCTGCTGCTACCAGCCATGTCCATGCTGAATATGCTGAAAGCTGTAATGAAGAACACCGCTACTTTCAATTGCAAGGTTGAGGTTGAGGTTACTTGCAATTGCAATGGCACTTAAACAACAGAAAGCAATGGCACTTAAATAACAGAAAGGAATTAAATAACAGAAAGGAATGGCACTATTAACAGAAATCAGTTATCAGGAAATGAAAGGGATAGATTGATGTTGCGATGCTTGCAGATCGGAATAACAGTAACAAGAACAGCTAATACCAAGTCGATGTTGTGTTTTCTGGTTTGCCGGTCTTGAGGAGGTTACGTATGATAGAAACTTTCTATTTTAAGTAATTCTATATTTTTATTTATTTATCTAGAGGTAGAGATTAATTAAGTTATCCATAGGATTTAATATGGTGATGCCCTGTGCTATTGACAAAGATGTACTGTGCCATTTTTCCATTGAAACTTGACAATGTTATTATGCATCCGCTTAATTATGATTATGGTTCTTCTTATATATAATGAAAGTAATGGTTGGTTTTGAATATAATTTATTAATTGAATAAGAAGTTTGTAATAACTTTGTTCTTATTATGTCATATATTAAACTGTTATATATATATTATTTATTAATATTTACTAAATTGTGTGTAAAATTTTCATTATAAGTTACAATATTTTATGTTTTTTTTAATTTTTTTAATATATTTTTAATTAATAAAAAGTGAGTAGAAAGACGATTTAGAAAGTTTAAACTACTCTAATTAATATTGTTATGAATCCTATTAAATATAATAAACAATGCAGGGTTATTATGATTCTTAAATATGGTCTATACATTTAATCAAATTTGTTATGAATCCTCTTAGATATGATAAAAACAACGGATGGTTATGAATTCTCTTAGAGGGTTTATTTGTGAGCAAATATTTTTGGTAAGTATATGTTGACTTTAAAATATAGCGTAAATTGATATCTTCTATATTATATTTTTTTTTAAATTAATTTTGTTATATAAATTTATTTATATAATTAATATATATATATATATATATATATATATATATATATATATATATATATAATATTTAACAAAATGGTTTTGAAAAATAAATAATGACATGTTAAAAAATTTGGTTAAAATAGGGTAATTTTTTAGACTTATAAAACATAAACTATTTTTTCCTTCTATTTATTATTTATTATTTATTAAATTTCTTTCAATATATTTTTATAATTTTTTATACTAAAATATTATAATAATATAGATTAAATTAATTAATTTTTGAAATTTAATATTTAATAAATAAGAATTTTTTTTATTTTTTTATAATATTTCATATTTTAAAGTTTGATGATGATGATGATGATGGTTAACGCCTACTCACACAAACTTGTTATTTGTTTTGTTATAAAATTTTATTCTTATGTTAAAAAATTAGAGAAAGAAGGTATACATGTTAAAAGTTTAGGAAGGTTGGTATTGTACCAAAAATTATGAAACTCGGATTTAATGTGGATGTACACAAGACACTCTAAGAGGAATTGACTTTTATACCTCAACACTCACAGTGTCATGGAGATAGAAAATCCTTTCAACATATCTATATTAATTTTCATTCTTTTCATTATATCTTGTAACATGCTTTTTTATAAATAAAGAATATAATTTGTTTAATAGCCATCAAAATTTAATTTATAAAATATATTTAAAATTTATATAATTTTATATATATATAATGGTAAGAGATCAATTATGATTATTAATTAGGTTTAACTTCAATGATTAGGAAAAACGATTGAGATATTAATAAGCATATTATTATAATAGCATTGAGCCATTTATTGATAAAACCTAGATCTTTTAAACCTTATGTACCATTCTCGGAATCAAGGTTACCATCGTCCAAATGAATGAAAGTACTTGGTGATATGTATTTGAAGGAAAAAGAAAAAGATATTACCTACCATTTTCCCTCTTAACGTACTAAGTTAAGGTATGTAATTTATTTATTAATATAAAGATTAGTGATAAAAATATCTTGTTGTTTCCTATATAACCTGTAAATGTGATTATGATTTCAATTAAATATAATGAAAGTATTGGATGGTTATGAATATAATTTATGAATGGGATAACAAGCTTCACATCACTTTTCCATTGAATTTTTTCAATATATTATTTATTTATGACTTACTTTGTTATAGTTAATTTTTATGTAAATATCATATTTAATGAATGAATGTTGTTATAATTTTTTTTGGAGGTTATGAGTCACATTGAAAAAATATATAAATAATGTATGGTTATGAATTTTGGAGATGTCTAAAAATTGGACGATTTGACTCAGAGTGGACGGATCATTTTATTGCAACATTTTTTATTTTGCAAAATCCAAATTTAGTTATATTTTATTGGGATTTTGATGCTATAAATAGATTCAACACCCTCAAAATTTCTAGAGTACTCAAAATTCTAGAATTTAATAAGTGTAACCTTTTAAAAATTATGGCCAGAATTTTTCAAAATCTTGCTCATAAAAATCATCTATTTCAACTCAAATTGTAAAATTTTTAGATTATACATTAAATAAATATTATTTATTGAGTGAGATTTTATCAAGTAAATGTTAAATACCAAGTGGGATTTTGTCAAGTAAATGTTTTAAAAAGTGAATCGGCACTTTAGGATGGAATAAATTGATATGTGATATTTATATATATATTTTTTTAATTTCTTACATAAATATGAAACATTATATTTTTGGGGTTATTTTCAACATTTTCATAAATATTTTTGAAGAGTAAATAGTTACATGTTAAATCATTTGACATCTAAAAAGTTTCCCACATTTTTATCCTTTTAAAATATATGTAAAATGTGTTCTTTCTTGTAATTTGGAAAACCTATAGTAAATTATTTTCTTTTATTTATTATTTATAATTTCTTAAATCACTACAAATAAATAAGCTTTTTCAATATATTTTTATAACTTTTTAAATTAAAATATTAATATAAAAGTATAGACCAAATTAATTAATCTTTGAAATTTAATATTTAATAAATAAGAATTTTATTATTTTTTGATAATATCTGACATTTTAAAGATTGATGATGATTCCTTGATATGTCTCACATTTTAAAGTTTGAAGATGATGATGACGCTTAACGTTTACTCAACAAATTTATTATTTGTCCTATTGTGAAATTTTATTCTTATATTCAAAAACCATAGAAAGAAGGTCTACATGTTAAAATTTTAGGAAGGTTGGTAATTTATCAAAGGTTGTAAAACTCTCATTTAATGTGGGTTTACACAAGACACTCTAAGAGAAGGTGAATTTTATCCTCTATTGTGGAGATGGAAAATCCTTTCCACCTACCTATATTAATTTTCATTCTTTTCATTATATCTTGTAAAGTGTTTTTTTATAAATAAAGAATATGACTTTTTTTTAATAGCAATCAAAATTTAATTTCTAATATATATATATATAGATATATATATAGATATATATAATGGTAAAAAGGTTAATTATCATTGTTAATTGGATCTAGCTTTGATGGTTGGGAGGAATGATTGTTTGCATATGTAGATTAAGTGACATGTTGAGGTAGTTGTAATGGCCTTAAGCCTTATGGTGAGATCTTCTTTACCTTATGAATCATTTCGGGAATAAAAATTACCATCCTCCAAAAGAATGGAAGTACCTAGTGTTGGCATGTAGTTAGATGGGTCATTATCGCAGCACCGCGAGTGCAGCAATACCACGGAAGGCAGAAAGCCAAGCGCAAATATTGTTATTCTTTGTATTTTTGGGTCAATTGTACCATGGTATGTGGGTTTTTGGGTCATTTGCTCGAAGTGTCGGTTAGAAAGTTGTTAGTAATTGGACAAGCAATGTAAAGGCGAAAGCCTATAAATAGTTGTATATTTGTAAGTGTTGCATGATCTCAGATAATGTGTCTGTGATTGTATATTTGAGATAAAGAGATATCTGCAAGATCTGTATTTTGTGGAGATGTTGTATCTGGGTTTTTACGGAGTTAATATGATATGATGGAGTTGTTTTGCGGAATCCCTATGTCTCTTCTATTCACCTGTGGTAATGCATGTTGCGATATATCAATAATGCTATGTTTTCTTGCTGCAATTAATGCTTTGCTGTTATATTTGATGTGATGATGGCTATTGAATGATGCTATACGAGTTAAATGCACAAGATCTATTTCTGAAATGTTGCAACAAGTTAAGTAATTAAGCCGCAAACATCATCCTTCATTCGGTGGAAACATGGTTATGTCAACTCTCCTTGAACATCTCAGGTGAAACCTCATCTGCTCCGCAGGTGTTGCTAGACAGGGTAAAACCTATCTGGGCCAGTGCTCAAGGGGATCGCGGTGGTCTGGGTGTCGACAGTGAGTGGAACCCCTATTGAATGGGTTTGTGTCAACAAATGGTTCCGTTGCCGGGACTTGGCTTAAAGTGAAAGGAGGATATGTTGTGGCATCCAATGGAACTGGAGATACAAAATGGGTTGACTAGAAGTTGCAGGAATTTGCTAAAGAAGAAAGTCGGAACACTCGACTGATGCTATATCAATGCGTGGAAAGATATATTCACGACAGTCCACACGAATATTTTTTCTGTGAATTCCCAGTCATCTTGTTCGAGTGGTTGGAAAAGTTGACCTTTCATAAAAGGTACTTCCAAGGTGGTGAACCAACGACCTGGACCCCAGAGCTGATCCAAGAACTGTAGGAAGTCAACAACAAAGCATCGTGGGCTATCGAAGTTTGGCTTGATAGCATATTGGAAGGCTATATCATTGAATTTGTGGTCGATACAAACAAGTCTTATAGTGAAGCTCAAAGATATTTTTTTCCACAAACCCTGGGGAAGGTTTCTGCTGTCACTCCAATTATCCATTATGATGCTTATTTGCAAGAAGGGCATATTGAAGATGCATCTTGATTAGTAGGAACCCTCGTGGGTGGAGGCTGTGGGTATCACGACAGTAGGGGGATGGTACATGGAATGATAAGGGGTAGATGGGTGCAAGTCATGATGAAACTGTGAGTGAAGCCGAGTAAGAGAGTGGTCTTATAAGGCGAGGAGCAAGGTTTCGACAGGAAAAGAGGTAGAGGATAGGAGAAGGTCCTGCTGCGATCGAACCGCAAGGCCGCGAAGGAAGACCATATGGGACGAAACGACCTCACAGTCTAGACAAGGACAACCAGGCTACGCCCAGGATAGAGGCAGGACCAAACCCCAGCGGCAGTATACCCACACCTCCGCTCGCTATCTCTCAACCAGTAATAAATACAACTACAACACCACCGTGCTCATCAAGTCAACAAAATCTAAGTGCTAGTGGCTCAGCGACTAGAGTAAGGAAGCCCAAGATGGCGGGCGAGGATACTAAGCTACCACTGTTCCATGGAAATGGAATATATAACCCTGAGCAATACTGGTTTTTATGTGAAGCAGTATGGACTGTAAATTAGATCATTGATGATAATGCTAAGAAAGGATAGTTAGCGACAACTCTGCGAGGTCGTGCATTAGACTGGTTTATGAAGTTTGTTCTAGTTTCTACAGGAGCTTCGGAGAAGAAGCTAGATGATATCAGGACAGGATTAATTGCAGAATTCAAAAAACCTAAATCTGAAGCACAGTATATTACAAATCTGAAAGAAATTAAGTAGTATCCCAATGAAACGGTGTGGGACTTTGACCAGCGACTTAAGACACCGATGGAAAGGGTTAGTTTTGATATGAGCACTGTCCAACTGTAACATACCCTTTAAGTTGGAAAACATTTTATGTTTAGAAACATTATGATAACTTTTATTGTAAAGTTTGTATTGGATAGGTGTCCGAGGATGACTGTAACTTGCACAATATATTATTATTTAATAAATAAAATAAGAGACAAACACCTAAGAGGACTGTTGAAAGAGTGGTTACTGATCCACTAGGTGGAATGGAATCTGGGGTAGAAGGCAATGGAAAAATGGCAGCATCATGATGCAACTAACTAGTTGTTGGTATGGGACAACTCCCTTGAAATGTGGTCATAGTGCCCTGAAAGATGGGACTGGAGCTTGAGGCTCATTTGTTCTATACTGACCACTAAAAGACCTAGGCAGTCTATATAATAGCCATCGAATTATGAACTGAGGTTCATCACTTTTCCTGACGAGGAAATTTACCTTAGGGTTTTGCTATGCTTGCACCCAAGAGATTTGATGAGGGGATATATTGTTGTTGATCATGCTGTGAGTCTGCTAAACTCTTATTGAGTTCAGGAGGTTGATGCTAAGTGGAGAAGGCATTTTTCAAGAGGTTGATACCGAGTGGAGAAGGTATTTTTGAGTGCCTTGCTTCTACACATATTCCACCCACTTACTGGATCAGTAAGTAGGCTCGGGGGTTCATTAGAATTCAGCAGTTGAGCTGCTTCTTCTGGAACAGGTTTGGAGGAATAGGCCTCCTTGGGTGTTTGTTGGCCCTATCATCTTTTCCAGGTTCTATTGTCTTATCTACTTTTATTTTTAAATTCTGTCATCTATTTAAACTTTTACTGTTAAATTCTTTATTTCAGCTTTCCTGAATAAATTATTAATTTCGTATCATTCAAATGATTGAATAAAATGATCTCTACATTTTTCCCCATGCAAAAAGGAATAGCATCGTACTCGATTACATAGATAGATTAAAATAGATAGGTATGATCGGCAAGATAGCCAAGTGATAGAAAAGATGCAAATTATGTGTTTCTTTAAATTACTGTTTACTGTTAATTTTCTAAGTTTACTTATATCAGTGATTTCAATATTTCCTGATTTAGACAAGTATCTCTAGAAAATTACTGTAATGTTTCTCTATTTGCTTAAATAGCAGTTTGTTTAGAAATAAATAAATTTCCTTCTGAAAATTAAATGGAAATATTTCATATTCCCTACAGTTACAGAGTAGATTCTATTAGATAGCTTATTTATATCAATTTCTTTTAATAATAGTGCATAGAATAAATACAAATTATTTATGTACTGATCATTGACTCTCACACAATTTTATCTATGTTTAAGTGTAATTATATTCCTTTAACAGAGTCAAGTTATAGATTTTCATCACAAACAGTTTTGCAATTCTAAGTTTTTACATTTCCCTGCTAGAGTAGGAAATCGAATTTGTTATTAGCATATTCATTAATAGTAGACAAACTAAGAATTTGCACAATAATCATTTCTGTAAGTCCAATAGTTAAATTCCACAGATTCATATTCAGGGTTTAGATAACACTTTTGATTGCAAAATAAATCGAAAAAGAAATAGCAGACATCAACTCTTTTTACCAAGACCAAACACTTATATCATAAACATGCCCATAGATTGATTAGTTAAGATTGAATAGTCAAAACGACTATAGAATATTCCAAATAAAATAGTGAACACAGGCTTATTGCCGAGACCTCAACTAAAGCATTGTTAAGCTTTATATTCCAAAACAAAGACTAAACCCTAACACTGGAAATTACTTTCCTATTTTCTTTAAGACGTGGCAACAACATTATAAACAAAACAAAGCATATACAAGCCATAAACCTTATCAATAATTTCATTTATCCATTGTTCTATAAAACAAACAGTTGAATTATCGTTTCACAAAAACATTCACTCATCGATCAATAACCAAGATAAACACAAAGGTTGACAAAACATTGCTTATTCTCATATCATTGACGAGTTACAATTCGTGTTTGCAGGCCAAGCCCTAAATCGACGAAAAGACACAACTATAACTTCTAGTTTATCAAATGTTAAATGCAGGATCAGATTTGTAACATAAACAAAACTTCATACAGGCCGTAAGCCATACCTAGATATAAATTATCTAAGCCTGTAGCAAACACATATATCATTTTACAGACTTAAAACACTTACATTATAAATTTAACCTTATACAAAAGAAAAACAATAACAGTAGTTGTGAAACACCATGTAATACATTATTCAAGTCTGAGGGTAAAATCCCTGTTTATAAAACTATTGTATTCAAAACCAAAAGTGACAGTTGCCTCATGGGTCGAGGCATATCCTCCCCATTCTTCTAAAAAGATCTCAAACCTTATGTACAGAACTCTTTGAGTTTTAAACACAACAAACAGAATTTTAAAGAGTCGGCCATCTCATCTACACAAAGACTCAAGACGATGCCAAGGCTTACCGGTTGGTATAAGCTATTCCAACCTTCAACGCCAAATTCGAGGAGCCATTGTATAGTTACACCTGCAATAAAATTACAAGGTGGTTAAAACAATATCTAAACTAAAAGGCTTCAGCATCGAAATTTCATTAACTGATAGCACCTTGTATAAATATTACAGGGGAGGAAATTGATCACATTACCTTTTAAACTATAGCCGTAGTAGCAATGAATGCTCTGACATTCAATTGCATTGAAAACCTTACTTCGTCAATGGCTGGTATAGCCGAAGTCTTTACAAAAATCTTTCACCATTCAAACACAGTAGCACAGTGCCAGGAGAGATAGCAACAATGGCGAGACCCTGGGCCATTTTCCCTTCAAACCAAATTGTAGAAGAAACAAACCCTCAACACCTCGGGGTATCAAACCATACTGATACAAAACTCTAAAGACTGTTAAATGAGACCTTCACCACCATACCAGAATAGAAGAGAGCTCGGCTCTTTAAACTTCAAAGGTCATGATTTCAAGACTAAGAAACAACGCCTCCACAAGCCAAAACATTTAGACTACAAACCCTCAGCCTTTCAACCACGAAGGACTACCACAACCAAATGGAAACAAACACAATAAACTCATCGAATACAGCAAGGTAGGGTTTAACCACAGCATTGAAATCCCTGCCAAGATCAACGGTGTAGATTATTGGTGAGATTTATGAAATCACTAACCAGCTATCACATTTAATGAGCCATTACTATCACCGCCATGATGGAGCCTGTTCATCAACGTTAAGTTCATCAACGAGTTACAACTCAGCACTCCATTGTTACACTATGACACATTCACGTGATCTAAGCACAATAAGCCACCCACGGTGGATTTCCACTATCCTTAAGTAGCTGCAAGCATTTAATGCTTAAGAAATAAATACATCCACCAACCTGTAAACCATTACAACATTCACATTTAAAAACAACGTAGATATGGTATGAATTATGTTATATCACCCTTGCAACATAAAGTTACGGGTTGAATAGAGTTTCACAAGGTTGTATAAGTGTCACTTAGGGTCATGATTAAGTGCACACAATACATGATAAATCATTCCAAAGTTTACATAGCAAGACATGTTTACAAAACTATTAATATAGTTTGTAAATGTCGCTTTGTTGCAAGGCATCATAGGTTTGTAAAGTTCACTAGGATAGTATCATATCAATAGGGCAATCACTATTGCATATACGACCAACATATAGTATGTTATATATATAGTTTATAACTATTTTATCATGTCCCAATACCATATAAATGGGTTGTGTAATAATCAAGAAGATTGTTTACATTTACATGTCAAGATATAGTGAAATCAAAGACAAGAGAATAAATCAAATTATCATAACCATGGTATGAGTTTAGACCCTAGGCCAGTTAACCAAACAGTTACATGAGAGATAGATAATTACATACAATTCAACATGATTGGAAATAAAACATAAATCGGAGTTTAGGACTGAGATTCAATCCTTCTAGACCTTCTTATGATTTTAATTACAAGCTTATGGGTTACAAAGATTCTCATAGGAGGAATGTCCATATTTTTGTCTCTTCAATTAATGACAAAAGAGATTCACAGTAAAACTGTTTATTTACTTGTCGAAACCTCAAACCCTTACCTGTAAGCTGTCACAAGTACAAATCACATGCTTTAGCATGAATGCTAAGTAAGCCTTGGGGTGTCCAAAGGACCACTTCATCAATCAAACAAAAGTGCATTAGTCAAACAGTAGAATCAACGTTTATAAACAACGACATAAAAGATGTGTAGCAATACAACTAATTATTGGATAACATCAAAACTTAAGCATAAATCTATTTGTCGTCAATCCTTACTTAATAAACCAGCAGGGCATTTAATACAACAACATAGCATTACATGCATTGTTCTATTTCCGCACTCATTAAATAAGCAATAAATGTCACGTAGAAAAGTTTTAAATTTTTGTGATTTTTCCGGTATGTTACACCAACACAAAGAATAGTTCATCACGGCACTACTCCCACACATTCGACTACCGCTGATGCAACAGAACATTACAACGCCCAGTGAATCTCTGGAGATTGAAATGCGGTTGGAAGCATCGCCAATTGGTGAAAATGCAGCTCGGATGTCGTAGATTCACACACAACTGGCTAAACTGACTATACAGCTGCAAGATATTAAGAAGGGCAAGGAGCAACATGAAGAAGTATGGTGTACACGATGTCAAGGAGAAGGACATACTAAGGATAATTGCCCTAACTTTTGCAATTGTATGGTTTCGAGAGCACTGAACCCATTGAGTGGTGGTGGCATGCCGTGGTATTGCATTTGTCATGTTTATGGGCACCACCATGAGGAATGCAAATACATGCAGAAAATGGTCACCAAACCGATGAATCTGTATTGTCCATTCTACAAATCTGTGGGACATGAAGACAAAGATTGCCGTGCATATGGGTTGCTTTATGAGAGGACGTACGATGCATTCTATGTGAAGGACGACCAGCGTGCCATGCAACAACTGCTACCGCAGCCGCAGGTAGCCCAGCCGCTACCTCAACCGTAGGTAGCCCAGCCGCTACCTCAACCGTAGGTGCAGTTTGTACTGCAGTAGCAACCACAATAGTTTATGCTGCAATATGCTCCGATGCAAATGGCTCCAAAGTAGCCACAATACATTCAGCAACCGCAGTATGCACAGCAAGGGCAAGGCATGCAATCGAATCCCATGCAGCAACAGTTCAATCAACCGCAGGGCGGGTTCTGTGGAGGATTCTGGGGTGGATGTGGTGGAGGATTTGGTTGCGGAGGAGGATGAGGAGGTCGTAGACCTATTCAGTGCTATCACTGTGCAGTAAGGGGACACTACCAGCGAGATTTCTCACTGTTGAAGGCGCAGTGTATGTTTTGTTTCGTTACAAATCACATAGTGGAAAATTTCCCGTAGCTTATTGCATGATGGAAAGCAGGGAATGTTCCACAATTGCAGAATCAAAATCAGGCACAACAGCCAGTACAGAATCAAGTATAGCAACCGATGTAGAACCAAAACCAATGTCCAAATCAAAATGCTAACCAGAAGGTAAACCAACCAGGGAATCCGCTGCTGAACCAAAATCAGGGGACAAGCATTGCGACAATCTCTGCGGAGCCAAAACTACAAGATGCAGCTATCACAATTATCACTCAGGAGGTAGAACAATAGGAGGGGATAGTTCATACCTGCCCATCCGATTGGCAGGGCAAAAGAAGGTGTCATTTGACATTGAGTCTGAGCGTGATGCATTCTTTCAGGCATGTCGTGCAATGGACCAAGATTGCAGTAAGGATATTATTTGCGACATGCTCCCTGCCTTTGATGCTACCTTAGAGGCAGGTCCATCAACGCCATCTAGAACCTTGCAGAAATTTTTTGAGAGTTGTTTATTCTTGGCAAGGGATCCCATTGCTCTTGTTGAGATCGAGGGATTGTTGCAATGACTAGCTAGGGGATAGCAGGAGTCCATGGTAAACTCCTTACAATGACGGAAGACCGGTAAGGAGATGTGCATGAACATACAAATTGGGGACTATGAAGTTGATTCGGTTATTCTGGATCTTGGTTCAGATGTCAACATCCTAACCAAGTAGGCATGGCAGAAAATGGGGAGGCCCCCATTGAGGTGTCCTATATAGCTCCGACAAGTGGTGGACATTGAGGGAATGAACACGTATGCTAACTTTGACATCAACGAAGTAGTTGAAGGGGGAAGCTCTTATCCTGCTTTGTTGGGGATTGGATGGGCCAACGACTTCAGAGCGGTAATCAACTTCAAGCGGCAGATGATGACTTTTGAAAACTGCGATCTCAGAGTTATAGCCCTGTTGGACCTGGCTGAAAGAAGCAGGTACATTGAACCAGTGAAGGACGATGACCCAGTAGATGGGACCATGCACTCAATATTTTCAAGGATTATATTCATCTGACTGCCAATGGTGAGCTTGGATGGCACAGTGACAAATCTACATCTTCCGACTCTGACGACACTTTAGAACATTAGCAGAACCGCTTGAATGAGGTGTCACTCCACAAGTGTGGGTTAGTCATGCAGTCGTTATGCCGTGTTGCGATTGAAACGGTTACACTACCAGTATACGAGGGGCTTACTGGCTTGTCTAACTTTATGGCAGAATTTGAGGAAAGAATCTTAGAACCACATCGACTACTGGCATTGGAGGAAGCACTGAAGGCTGCTCCAGCATGTTGGTGGGCAACACATAAAAAATCAATCGACGGATGGTCGCAATGTAGGAGATTGATGATGGTTCATTTCGGCGATGCCGAGGTTTACCACATAGGGAAATATGATGGTCGAAATAACCCCGATAGTTATTTAATGGAGTGTCAGACATTAAGGGCATCGCGACCAAGAGATGAGTGGGTCCATGCCTTTATCCATACTTTGGACAAAATGTCGCGATCATGGTACAGTGTAGCTGAATTGCGGGGAGAAATTACTACTTGGTTGGAGTTGACCATTTTCTTTACTCATACGTTTAGTTTCACAGATCCCAACTCGGATGTCCATAATGCTCTGCATCTTATCCACGACGTAGTTCTAAAAGTTGTTCTGGTAGCATACCCTGCAGATCCGCATACGCACTGCCACATGCAGTCTATGTTGGAATGTTACAATATCACTGGTGGGCCAGAAGATGGTGATGATCTGCGAAATGCCAATATTCCAGAATTCGAAGGAAGTCGCGATGTGGTAGCACCTGATGCACCAAGTGATCCAATCAGTCAACCGTTGAAGCTCCACAAGGTTAATATTGGGACAGAGGACAGTCCAAAGTTCGCAAATGTCGGGGACTATTGGGATGATGAGATGATGTGAAAGGTCATCTACTTGCTGCATGAATTTCAGGACTTATTTCCCATGAAGTTCTCTGAGATGAAGGGAATCTTGGGTGATTTAGGGGAGATGAAGATTCCATTGAAAACAAATGCTAAACCAGTCAAGTAGCAACCCTACCGATTGAATCCATGCCATAAGGAGAGGGTCAAGTTAGATCTTGATCACATGTTAGATGATGGTATTATTGAACTGGTTGAAGAGTCAAAATGGATCAGTCCTATGGTGGTGCAAGACAAGAAGATTGGTGAAGTGCACATTTGTGTCGATTTGCGGAAGTTGAATGATGCCTGCTTGCATGATCCCTTTTCGACGCCATTTACTGATGAAGTGCTTGAAGGTGTGGGTGGCCAAGAGATGTATTCTTTCATGGATGGGTTCTCGGTCCATCATTAGATCCGCATTGCAAACGAAGGCCACCACAAGACAACTTTTGTGACAGAATGGGGCTATTTTCAGTACACAGTGATTCCATTTGGGTTAAAGAATGCATCTGTGATATTCTCGTGGGTTGTCATTGCTGCATTCAGGGGTTTTATTCAGAAGTTCTTGCAGGTATACATGGACGACTGGACAGTCTATGGCTTGGTCAGCGATCATCTGGAAAACCTACATTTGATGTTGGAGTAGTGTCGACAGCACCAGATATCCCTGAGCTTAAAGAAGTGCATTTTTTGTGCACCATTTAGAATCCTACTGGGTCACATTGTGTGAAACCAAGGGTTGCTAGTCAATCCAGCAAAGATTGCGCTTATCCTAAGCTTAACACCGCCGACTAATGTTAAGCAGTTGAGAGTGATGTTCGGACATATCGGGTATTATCACAAGTTCATCAGGGGTTATGCAGCAATCACCACCCCTATGGAGAAGTTGTTGAAGAAGGATGTGGTATTCCAGTGGAGCCCTAAATGTCAAGATAGTTTTGAGACACTGAAGGATAAGATGGCTTCAGCGCCGATACTAGTATTTCCGGACTGGAGTAAGGAATTCCATGTCCACGTTGATGCCTCATCGATCACACTAGGAGTGGTGCTGACACAACCAAGAGAGGGGGATCTAGATCACCCCATTGCTTTCGCAAGTCAGAAGTTGTCATTAGCAGAAAGGAATTACACCACTACCGAGAGGGAAGGCCTAGAGATGGTTTATGTGCTGCAAAAATTTCGACAATACTTATTGGGACGACACTTTAAGATGTTTACAGACCACTCCTCATTGAAATACTTGGTCAATAATCCTTTGTTGGAGGGGAAGATATGTCGCTGGCTACTTCTTTTTTAGGAGTTCGATTTTGAAGTGATTGTGAAGCCAGGACGACTGAATGCTAGACCTGATCATCTGTTGCAGATTGAGACAGGAAAGGAGCCAACTAACATTGATGACGGGTTGCCGGATGCGCAACTTTTCAAGGTTGAAGTGGCCGATGGCTATTATGAAGAAATCATTCGGTTTCTGGTGATAAGTATCGCAGCCGAGGAATTCACCACTAGTTAAAAGAAGTAGTTAGTGGTCAAGGCTGCAGATTTCTAGCTAATCGCAGGCGAGTTATACAAATTGGGTTCCGATGAGATACTGCAACATTGTGTTTTACCTCATGAGCAAGGGCAGATCTTGTTAGAAATGCATGCAAGAGTGGCTGGGGTCCACTATGGCGGTCGTGTGACTGCCAAGAAGGTGCTTCGTGCGGGGCTATGGTGGCACACGCTGCGTAGCGATTCAACAGACTATGCACGATCCCGATGCCTCAACTGAAAGTACAGCCATTTGAAAAATGGGGAGTAGATTTTGTTAGAAAAACAAGATCGCAGAGCAATAACAATAAACAGAAATGCAAATATAATCACACATACACATTACAAGAGAGACACAGATATATCATGGTTCACCCAACTTGGGCTACGTCCACACTGAATTTGCCAGTCCTTATTATTATTACCGTCCAGCAAGGTGAAGGGATACAACCTATAGTACAACCGCTGCACTTCCTCTTCTCTATTTCACAGTCTCTCTCCTGATCTCAGAGATATTTACAATGCATAAAACCTAATAATCATCATCCCTTGCCGTATTACAATGTATTTATTTTATAAGGGAAATACAATGGGAAAATACCACGGGATACCCAAAAACCATGGGCCCGCAAAACAGCTGGAGAAAACAGCCCCAAAATTTTTCTTCGGGGGCATTGCCCCCGAACCCCTGAACCCCCCAACCAGGGGGGATGGTCCCCCCTGGAACCCTGTGGGGAGGCAATTCCTCCCCACACCCCCCCGCTGGGGTGAGTGTACAGTCCACCTACATATCATATAAAACTGGGGTACAAACACGGCTGATACAATATCATCTATGAGACTAGAACATCTGGCTCCACAACCAACAATCTCCCACTTGGAGACTGATCATAGCAACTCCACCGCTGCTGCACTTGCTGGACTTGGACTTGGAAAATTTGTCCTCTTCACCTTCATGCTAGAAGGCCAACTAAAACTGAGCACAAACTCAGTTTCTCTCTGGTCACTACCTTTGTGAACATTTCTGCAGGATTCTGGCTAGTATGTATCTTTTCCAGCTTCAACAGTTCATCTTCCAGAACAGAGCGTATGAAATGGTACTTGAGCTGTATATGTTTAGTCCTGGAATGGAATGCTGAGTTCTTTCCAAGGTGAATGGCACTCTGGCTGTCACTATACAATCTGCTATCCTTCTGCTTCTTACCCACTTCCTCCATAAACCTCTGCAACCAAATCATCTCTTTACTAGCCTCTGTAATGGCAACATACTCTGCTTCTGTTGTTGAAAGTGAAACAACCGTATATAGTTTCGAAATCCATCTTACTGTTGTTCCACCTACAGTAAACACATACCCTGTGGTGCTCCTCCTGCTATCCTTGTCACTTGCCATATCTGCATCAACATATCCCTGTAGAATAGTGTCTGAACCTCCAAAACATAATGCCTCAGTGGTAGTACCTCTCAAATACCTGAGAATCCACTGTACTTCCTTCCAATGTTCTTTACCTGCATTGTTCATATATCTGCTCACAACTCCCACTGCATGTGCAATAACTGGTCTTGTGCACACCATGGAATACATCAAGCTGCCAACTGCTGATTGATAGGGAATCTTGGACATGTAATATGTCTCTTCTTGTGTCTTGGGACACATTTCCTTACTTAGACTAAAATGGCTAGCCAAAGGTGTACTTACAGGTTTTGCATTCTACATTCTAAACCTCTCCAACACCTTTTGTATGTACTCACTTTGAGACAATGTCAATTTGTGATTTTTCTTGTCTCTCGTTATTCTCATACCAAGGATTTGCTTTGCAGCATCCAAATCCTTCATCGCAAATGAATTAGCTAGCTTCCTTTTGAGTACATTTATATCATGCATGTCAGACCATGCAACAAGCATGTCATCCACATACAATAACAAGATAATATATCTTCCATTGTCTAGCTTCTTGAAATAAACACAGTGCTCAGAATGACATCTACTATAACCTTGTTTTGTCATAAACGTGTCAAACTTTAGATACCACTACCTTGGAGCTTGCTTCAAGCCATACAAGCTCTTTTTCAACCGGCATACCAGATCCTCCATACCTTTGACCTCATACCCTTGTGGCTGCTACATATATATTTCTTCCTCCAAATCCCCATGGAGGAAGGCTGTTTTTACATCTAACTGTTCAAGATGCAAATATTCTACCGCCACTAGACTTAAGATAGTCCTAATTGAAGTCATCTTAACAACAGAAGAAAATATTTCATCAAAATCTATACCTTTCTTCTATGCAAACCCCTTTACAACAAGTCTGGCCTTGTACCGCTTCTTACCTCCTTCTTCTTCCTTCAACCTGTAAATCCATTTGTTTTGCAATGCTCTTTTACCAGTAGGCAACTAAACCAAATCCCAAGTCTGGTTTCCTACCAATGAGTCCATCTCCTCATTCATGCCTTGCTCCCACTTCTTTCTAGTTTCCACCTGCATTGCTTCTTCATAACATTCTGGTTCACCAGAATCAGTCATCAATAAATAATACATTGAAGGAGAGTATCGTTCAGGGAGTCTACTTAACCTGGTAGATCTTCTTACAGTTGCAGGAGTTTCAGGTACTTGCTGCTGCTCTTGATTTTCTGGCACCTTCGGAACTTCATTTTCTTTAATTTCATCAAGTACTATGTACTCTGTGTTTTCCTTTTCCCGTTTCTTTCCCTGCAACTGATCTTTATATATGACCTTTTCATTGAATATCACATCTCTACTCCTGCTGATTTTGTTATTTTCATAATCCCATAAACGATAACCAAATTCATCAACCCCATATCCAATAAAGGTACATTTCTTGGTTTTAGCTTCAAACTTTGTTCTATTTTCTTTATCAATATGGACAAATGCTTTACAACCAAACGTTCTTAGAAATGAGTAGTTTACCTTTTTATCTGTCCATGCTTCCTCTGGAATACCACCATCCAAAGCACTTGAAAGTCCTATGTTTATTAAATAAACAGCAGTATTTAAAACATCTGCCCAAAACTGTAAGGGCAACCCTACATGCAGTCTCATACACCTTGCACGCTCCATGATTGTTCTGTTCATCCTTTCTGACACACCATTTTCCTGTGGTTTTCTTGGGATTGTCTTCTCTCTACGAATCCCATGGTATGAACAGTAACTATCAAACTCCTTGCCATAGTACTCACCTCCATTATCAGATCTGAGACGCTTCAATCTTTTTCCTGTCTCATTCTCAACCAAAGCTTTCCACTTCTTAAAAGTAGCAAACACATCAAATTTATGTCTAATGCAATAAACCCAAGTTTTTCTAGTTGCATCATCAATAAATGTAACATAATAATGAGAGCCACCAAGAGATTGTACTTGATCCAGTCCCCATACATCTATATGCACAAGCTCTAATTTTTCATTCTTCTTCTGTTTCCCAACCCTAAGAAATCTGTCTCTCTTTTGTTTTCCATAAACACAGTTTTCACAGAATTCCAAACTTACCTGCTTCAAATCCGGTAGCAACTTCCTTGAGTGGAGAATTTGCATCCCCTTCTCACTCATGTGGCCAAGCCTATGATGCCACAATGTTGTATCTGTTCCTGTGGAAGCTAAAGAGATAGAATGGTCAGTATTATGAGGACATAAATACAACGTACCTACTCTGTCTCCTTTTGCTATCACCATTGATCCTTTAGTGATCTTCCACCACTTTTCTCCGAACGTAGATAGACAGTCGCCATCTCCCAACTGCCCTATTGAGATCATATTTCTTTTCATAGTAGGAATATGCCTAACTTCTTTCAACAACCAATCAGTTCCATTCTTAACTTTTATCCATACCTTACCCATTCCAACAATTTTACATGGCTCATCATCACCCAATAAAACATGTCCAAAGTCGCCAGGAACATACTCATGAAAGTATTTCCTATGGGGTGTAGCATGACATGAAGCTCCTGAATCTACTACCCAATAATCACTAGTATTATCTAATGCAAGAATCAAAGCATCTTGTAACGCATCACCTGCTACATTTGCTTCCTGGGTAGTTTCCTTCTGTGCATCTCCTTTCTTCTTTAGAGATTTGCAGTCTTTCTTCAGATGTCCTTTCTTTCCACAGTTCCAGCACTCTATCTTTCCCAGTCTGGACTTGGATCTGCCCGTTTTAGACTTTCCACGATTACCTTGGCTCTTTCCTCTCTCCTTTTGTCTTCCCCTGCTCTCCATGGTCAACGCATTACTTGATGTCTCACCTGTGCTTTTTCTTCGCATTTCCTCACTTAGAATAATACCAATAACATCATCAAATTTCAAGGTGTTTGAACCAGAGACAGAGTTACTTACAGCCATGACCAAGCTATTCTAGCTTTCTGGTAATGAACACAAGATTAGAAGAGCCCTAACCTCATCATCAAAGTTCACACTTACAAAACTTAGCTTATTTGTAACCGTATTAAACTCATTTAAATGATCAGTAACAGATCCACCTTTAGACATCTTCATATTAAATAAACGCTTCATTAGAAATACCTTGTTGGAGGCTGAGGGTTTTTCATATAGCCTACCCAATGTGCTCATCAAACTCTCTGTTGTCATTTCTTTTGAGATATTGAAAGCCACTGACGAAGCCAGGCTCAACCGTATTGTTCCCAGAGCCTTTTTGTCAAGAACCTTCCATTCTTCGTCCTTCATAGCCATCGGCTGCTTTGCTTTTCCTCCCAATGGTAGGAATAGATCCTTCTGGTACATATAGTCCTCCATTTGCATCTTCCATAACCCGAATTTTTGGCCGTTAAACTTCTCGACCTTAAACTTTCCTTGTTCTGCCATTACTCCCACTCGAACCAGAAACCCTAGCTTCCTGCGGGTTTAACTGCCAAATAGACCTTTGGCTCTGATACCAATTGTTAGAAAAACAGGATCACAGAGCAATAACAATAAACAGAAATGCAAATATAATCACGCATACACATTACAAGAGAGACACATATATATCGTGGTTCACCCAAATTGGGCTACGTCCACACTGAATTTGCCAGTCCTTATTATTATTACCGTTTAGCAAGGTGAAGGGATACAACCCGCAGCACAACCGCTGCATTTCCTCTTCTCTGTTTCACAGTCTCTCTCCTGATCTCAGAGATCTTTACAATGCATAAAACCTAATAATCATCATCTCTAGCTATATTACAATGTCTTTATTTTATAAGGGAAATACAATGGAAAAATACCATGGGATACGCAAAAACCATGGGCCCACAAAACAACTAGGGAAAATAGCCGCAAAAATTTTCTTCAGGGGCAGTGCCCCCGAACCCCCGCTCGCCCCCAGACCCCCCAGCCAGGGGGGATGGTCCCCCTTGGAACCCCGTGGGGGGGCGATGTGCCCCCATACCCCCCCGCTGGGGTGAGTGTACAGTCCACCTACATATCATATAAAACTTGGGTACAAACACAGCTGATACAATATCATCTATGAGACTAGAAGATTTGGCTCCACAACCAACAGATTTTGTGGGACCAATCAACCCACATGGGAAGCGAATTGGTGCCGGATACATCATCACGGCAACAAATTATTTGACAAGATGGTCAGAGGCTGCACTAGTCGTTGCTTGTTCCGTGGCCACAGCCGCACGGTTCTTATTTGACAACATCGTCACTCACTTTGGCTACCCCAAGATATTGATGAGTGATCAAGGAAACCACTTTCTCAATCGCACCATCAGCGCATTAACGGAGGAACTATAGATACAGCACAAGAAGAGTACACCATATCATTCGTAGGCAAATGGCGCAGTGGAAGCTTTTAACAAAATATTGGAACATGTGCTGACAAAGGTGTGCAACGCGAATTGTGATGACTGGGATCTAAAAATCTGAGCAGTCTTGTGGGTGTATCGCACCACATGTAAAAGGTTGATGGGACAGACACCATTCAAGCTAGTGTATGGGCAAGAAGCGATTATGCCTATGGAGTAAATCATTCTGAGTCTCTGCATAGTGGCAACAACAGGTATGGATGCTGCAGCAGCATTAGAAGAGCATTTAGCGCAGTTAGTATAACTGGAAGAAGATCGCTTTATTGTAGGATTCCACCAGAGTGTGAAGAAGGATCGCCATAAGGCTTGGCATGATCGCCACATCAAAAACAAGCATTTTCAACAGGGTCACTTGGTGTTGTTGTATGACAACAAGTTTATGAAACATCCAGGGAAGTTGCAGATGCATTGGCTTGGTCCATATTGCATCAGTCGCATAACTTCAGGAGGAGCAGTATAGTTGCAACAATTAGAAGGAGCGATGCTCCCAAAGTTTATCAATGGTAGCAGGTTGAAGCCCTACATGCCAGGCTTTGAGCAGTGTGATGCTTGAGTCGCATAGGAAAAAAAAAAAAAATGTAGGTTGATCGGTGGCAGGATGGTGCACCGATAAGAATAGATTGTGCAAGCATGGAGGATTGGGCCGCAAGTTACAAGCAGTTCACGACAGAACCAGGACGACAACTGCATCACATCAGCAATAAATGCCAAAAGTTAAGACAGTTAATTAATGACACTCATTCAAATGATGGGCATTAATGGTGGATCCAACTGATCGGATAACAGGATCGATGGTGGATTTGGGTCATTAAGACGGGATTTGGTCTGATTTAATGTAGGATTTAGTTATGATTACGAGAGATTCGGTTGGGCACTAGAAAAATGGGCCGAGGATGGTCAGAAGGCACCATTTGTGACAAGTGAGTTCAGTTGCTAGTTGAGAAATTGTGGAAGGTTGAGATTGTGTTGCAAAGTTCAGTTGGGCTATGTCAGCGAGTTCTGGAGGTGAGTCAGATTGAGCCACTCATTAGCAATTGAGGGAATTGTGTGCGGCATGCCAGGTGAGTCGGATACAGTGGAGATTTCTAGTGAAGCTGATTCACCCCTCATCCTTGCTACTACAATTGAGGAAGAGGTCAATTTAGTAGACGAAGTTGCTAACATGCTAGTGGGATCATCCTCCGTAGTGCTCCAGAAGAGGGAAGGGATGTAGCTTAGCTCCAAGCGCCCAAGAAGCGGCACACCCATTCCACTGCCCAAGTGCTAGAAGGCGTCTCTACGGAGAGCCCATTAAGCTCGGGAGTTGTGGAATCCACAATCGCGCAGGCATTTTTGCCGCAGATATCCCAGGCTACCGACCGCCATGTCGAGCTGGGGTGCAGCCAAGGAAGGTCACAAAGAACCAGCTATATCCGATACGGATGCCGGCAATACTGTCAGGGATGAGTTGTACCACCGACATCGTACCTACGTTGATGTAGTTGCGGTACGATGATCATGACTTACTAGCGCTAGAAGATGTTATGACGGAGCCCTTTCAGCCACGTACACTAGGGGAGGCCGGTCCAACACCACGCATTCCACTTGATTTTCCATGCGGCTCGGAGAATTCTGGGTTGTTGGGGTTGATCTACATGGTACATTTTAGGCGATTGATGAAAGCCAATGCCTGCGTCAAACAGTTGTTGGCTTGCTTTCATGGCGGGGGTGATATGATTGGACCGGCAGGTCACCATGACAGTGGACCTGGTTTTTGAGATCACAGGCTTGCTGAAGGATGGGGTCGACCCATCACAGTACTTTTAGGGGAAGAACAATGACAAAAAGTTTTCATTAAGGTTGAGGAAGTGGTACAAAATGTAGAAAGATGGAAGGGCATATCGCTTGGACATTATCAACGAACCTGCAGTCAAGATTGGGGCACGAATCTTGGCTACCAAGATGGTTGACTTTAATTTAAGGGTGACTTCTATCCATAGTTAACCTTTAAGCAAGGTTGACTTCAATCCAAGGTTGGCTTCAATCCAAAGTTTAGGTCAATCCATAGTTAACTTTTAAGAAAGGTTGACTTCAACCAAAGGTTCACTTCAATCCATTCATGACTTCACTCTATAGGTGACTTTTAATGAAGGTTAGCTTCAACCCAAGGTTAAATTCAATCCATGGTTGACTTCAATCCATTGTTGACTTTTTAGCAAGGTTGACCTCAATCCATGGTTGACTTCAATCCAAGGGTGACTTCTGGTTAACTATGATTGCACATGTTGGACTTTTGGTTGTCTTATGTTTGTGCGCATTTAACCATGGGTAGACTTTTCGTTGCACATGTCAGACTATGCTTGCTCATGTTAGACTATGGTTGCACATGTTTAACTTTTGGTTCTCTATGGTTGTGCATGGTTGACTTTTGGTTCTCTATGGTTGCACATGTTTTTCCATGTTTGTCTTTTCATTCTCCAAGCTTGCGCATGTTTGAGTAGCATTGACTTATGTTTACGCATGTTTGACCATGGTTGTGCATGTTTGACCATAGTTTAATTATGGTTGCATATGTTTGGCCATGGTTGACTATATGATTGTGCATGGTTCTCCATGTTTGCACATGTTTAACCATGGTTGACTTTTGGTTTACAATGGTCGGCTTGTTGAATTTTGGTTTACAATGGTCGAGCATGGATGACTTTTGACTAACCAAGGATGAATTTTGACTAATCGTGGTTGACTTTACATTATAATTGTTGACCATGGATAAATATGTTTTACTATGTTTAATTATAAATAACCATGGTAGACTATGGTAAAGTAAGGTTGATTATGGTGGACTTTGGTTAAATATCGTTTGTCCATGGTTAATCTTGTTTAGACATGATTGAATGTAGCTGACTATAATTGACCATGTTTGATTATGGTTATCCATTGTTGGATTTGAAAAAAACTTAAAAAGAATAAAACTTAAGAACTGAACTGAATAAGATGCTAAGATACAAGAATAGTTGTACTACTAAAATTATCAAAAAACAAACACATTGCAACCACCATGCTCTTGGGATTGGCGTTACATTCTATTGGAATTTTGATTAATGGTATAACAAGCACCATTCTCAGCATTGAGCCAATATCTTTAACTTACTTTTGAATTTAAATTTAAATATTTGTATCTAAGTGTCTTCTTTTTAATTTTTAATTTTTCTAAATTTATTGATTTATTGGTAGGTAACATTTTGGTATTACTTATCATCAATTTAAAAGAAAACTATTTCTACTTAAATACAAAATTATAAAAAATGAAACACGTTAATTTTGATAAGTTAAACATAGAATTTCATATTTTTCTAATTAATTTTGATCATGTTAATCTATTTTTTACTATTTTTTTTAATGTTTTTGATTTTGAATATCATTTATCTATATGTTTTAAAATTTAAGTTACTTTAAACTTTTAACACTCAAATCTGAAAACGAATATCATATTTTAATTTGTTAATCAAATAATAAAAATAGTTGACAAAATTTGATTTTAGCAAATTAGTAATAATTTGATACATTGATGTTAGTGATGTTATGTTGAAATCAATATTATTTTAATATTAATGTTAATGCCATTGTTTCATAATGTTATAACTATCATTAACAATAATATTAATTATAATTCATTATATTAAATTTTAATAATAATATTAAATTTAATGTGAATAATAATATTAAAATGTTATTATTAATGTTAAAGATATTAACATATTATAAATGTTAAATATTACTAATAATATTAACATGTTATTATTTATTAATATTATTAATTAATGTCAATATTAACAATAATATGAAAGTAATTATCCATGGAAAAAAAATATGAAAGTAATTATATTAATATTAATAAATAATGAACATGTTAATATTAATTGTTTTTATTTTTATTTTTATAATATTAATGTTAAAATATTATTAATCTTAACATTAGTATTAATTATTAATGTTGTTAACATTAATATTAATCATTAAGGTTGTTTATTATTATTTTTATTATTTAACTTGTTGTTTAGTATTAAATTAAAATAGACTATTATTATTTATTATTATTATTCATTCTTAAAATTAAAATAAATTATTATTATTTATTCTTCAAATTAAAACAAATTATTAATATTAATTATTAATAATAATGTTAGATATTAATATTGTTAATATTATTATTAATAATATTAATAATAAAATTAATATTAATTATTTATAAATTTGTTACTCATTATTAATTTATAATATATTATTATTATTCATTATAATTAAATATTATTAATATATATTATATATTTATTTAAATAACTATTCACATTAAATCTTAAATCTAATATCAAATAATTTTTTAAAAATACCTAAAACTAAAATAAACATATAAACCATAAACTTTGAACATGTAAACTGTAAAAAGCTTAAAATACAAAGAAGGCCATACACATCAAATATTAAACAAATTAATTATAAAACCAATCATTAAATTAAATGGTATATAATATAGATTGTCCAATGAGATCGAATAGATGTCTCTTTAGATTATAGACTTCAAGCACGTTGGGGCTACGGAAGCACGATGATCTCTGTACACTTATGATGATCTCTGTATGCAAGGCATATTATTTACAATTAGAAGGCCAATAAACAGGTGAAAAAGATGAATCTCAACGGTCTAGTTCAAAATGTGCAGATTCAATTCACAAGAACCTGCTACAACGTCGTGTTCTATTTAATGCTAGCTAACCTCAAACCGTTTTATTCGACCTAAAGCTTACCTGAGGCTGAAACTATACAAGTGGCCAAGATATAGAGAAATTTTCAATGTTCCCCTTTACATAAAGGTTAAATGATGACTGTAAATACATCGAGTACCTGAGCATATATCAGGTGACTTAAACTAAAAAAATTTGGGTCGCTGTATTTAAGGAGCTCATCTATAGTTTAATCACCACAACAGCTTCTAAGAACTACCTCAAAAACCCTTTAAAATAGATGTAAGATGCGCATAAAAAGGTAGAGAGAAAGATTTCACTGTGCAGTCACCACAACAGCCCTATAATAATCTCAATAACCCTTTAAAAGAGATGTAAGATGCCCATAAAAAGGTAGAGAGAATTTCGTTGTTGCACATGTCAATATTTATAACATTTTCACAAAAAAACCCTACATATGATAGGGGATAACACTATCACAATTAAAATAAAACATAAAAGAAAACTGGGCTATTCAGAATATGTTGTAGTAATGTTGTAGTTACAGGCAACATAATGAATCGACGTGGAAAAGTTTAGTTCATGCATGCATTGACTCATTCAAAGCATGTGTGTTGAAATGTGAGCAAAGCGGATGGCATATTTTGGTCTTGTTTGACACGTTTTTCATTGTATATAATGTTAATGATGAAGTGAAATTTATATCATAATAGTCCTGTAGATTAGCATTCAGAATAATATGTGCCATGCAAGCTACAAAGTAAAAACGTAGAATTTATTGATAATCAAATGATTTATACTAACTGGAAATTAAGAGGAAACAGAAAAATCAATTATGCTTGAAATTCTTCACCAATATTGATATGCTGCACCAATTATTTTGAGAAAACTATTTTCTTTCCAGCATCTAACCTAAATTTAAGAATTAACTGGCTGCAATTTTATTCAAGCTGTAATAACTGAATGCATTATAAAACATTATTCAAGAAAGCTGATTGAGGCATTCAGCGATGTCAAAATCATCACAGATGAACAATTAGGTCACATCATCAATATAACAAACAGTTAGGGCACATCATCAATATGACAAGCTGACAAGAAATAACCGCCGGAGAATCTTTTCTCACAGTTGAAAAGAAACTCAAAATCCAAATCCCTAATACCGACTGAAAACTTTAGACTTCAAAACGATTCCCAACTGGAACTAGAGCTCGAGTGGAACTGCAGATTGAACAAAAACGCAAATCGGAACTCTAACCGAAACAAAAGTTGGAACTCGAAGGAATGGCGAACTCTATAGGCGATTTGTGGATGGATCGTTTCCCTTTCCATGCCTGGCAACAGATTTAGATTAACAAAAAAACAGAATAGGGAGTTTGATTAACAATGGACGGTTGGCTAGCCTGTGAGCCCACTCCAAATCTAAGCCGTTGGATATGTGCGCTTGACAAATCTTTTCTGGGGTATATGCCAAAACATTGAATCCCTGCCATTCATCTTCATTAATTAAGGATTAAAAGGGATAGCCTCCCACTACAATTCTCATTGTAGGTATCGGCGAATTATATTAGTAACTTATGTTCAAAGTTGAATATCTTAAATCTCTAAATTAAATTAAGGTTAATTCATAAAAGTTATGGGTTGGTATTAAATTAGAGTGAAATGATGAAAGCCATGATTTTACAATAAATCATATCTATTAAATTAAAATGATAGAAATTTATTAATTTCTAGATATTATAAATTTTTGGATTAAATTGATGAATAAATAAAAATCATAACTTTCTCATTAATTTATAAGAGACATTGTCTTTAATAATTACATTTATAATATTATAAAATGTAAAAATTGTAAATAATATCAAATTTATCTAATTTTTAATCTATCTTAATTATATACAAAATTTTAAATTTTAATATTAATATATTTTAACTAAAATTTTAAATTTTTATAATGATGGGTGTTTATATCTTTGAATTTGAAGTGAACTAGCATTTTTGTTTTTTTAGATTATATGAGGATGAGACAAGTGTACTGTCCAAATTTCAAATAAACAATTATAAAAGAAAAAAGAATATGAAAAATAACTAATATTGATGCATGAATAATTCTGATTTTATACACATGGAGAACAAGTAACATATAACTTATTTTTGACACTTAACTTGTAGCCTATTGGTATTCAAATACCACAAAATAAATGATTGTGCTAGTATTAATATATCTCAATTATGTATGAAATTTCAATTTCTAATATTTATTATGAAATCTGATATTCAAGATAAAAACAGTAAGTATCTTTGTAAAGATAAAAGGTATACAACGAAAAAAATTCTAAATAGAACAAGAATAAAGAGTAACGGGGCTGCTTATTCCTTGCCAATTAATTAAAAACATTTTTTAAATAAAAAGTCTTTAAATTAAAATTACTAAAATTTTACACATGCATTAGCCATAAGGTTGCCTTCTTTCAACCTGGTTTGCATTAGCCATAAGATTGACCTTCTTGAACAACTTAGTTTGGGGTCCATATGCTTGGCATACCTTTAAATATCTAATCTGAAATTTTTTGTATCCTTGTTCAATATTTGTGTTCCCTGTGATAATCCAAAGGCAATCATTCTCTAATCTTGTACCGTTATTGCCGTGTCTGAGGCCATTAATAAATAGATCGGACGTTCAATGCTTTGTGGTTGTCATAAATATTCATCCAATTCTTCTAATATGGCCTCTGGCCTGTTCTATCAATTTTAAGAAAAAAGTTTAGTCATAGGGAAAAAATGCACTCCCTGCTAAGACTGATGCACAAACTGATTAAGATACAAACTCTAAGACTTAGGAGCGGTAAGGGCATGGTCAATCATGCTAAACATACTTTACCCAAAATTTGAACTGCACACAGAGAAGTATGAACACGGAGCTCATGGGCTTATGGGGTCGAACCAGAATCTGATCCAATGCTTTCTATCGTCTAACCCGTTAGCAAAAACATAAGTTTGCATGATGTAAACCTTGCCTTTTACACTGCCCAGGAATTCAATGTTGATCTCATCTTTTCTGTTGGGTTGATTGTAAAACATGATGTAAAACATGGTGCATATCGTCAAAAACAGTAGCCCATACTGCACAGTTACCCAATAACACTCATTGTAATATTCCCTCTTTTGCCAGGGAATAATAAGGCACATAAAAAAATAAAAAAATTATTAATATAGAATTGCGAGTAACACATTAAATCAAATTTAAATGATGAAAACAAAATGTATTACATCAATATTATTGTGCCAAATATCAGTGTTATCAAATTCTTACTAGCGCACATAAACTTATTATTTAATAGACATCAGTAAAATAAAAGACAATACAATGTATTATATTTGATACTAATTAATCACTTTCTTTTTGACTGAAGTATAAATCCATTCTCATCTTCATCAATCATGATCACTTCCTTTGGTTACTCGGTTTTACCAAATGATCTTCTCACACCCTTTTATGTACATTTGTACCTTCAATCAATTTTGCTGCATTTGTAAGTATGAAGTGATTTTCAATGTTACCAAAGTTAGGTATATATATGTTTTCACGATAAACATAATCCTTTTTCTCCTCATTAGGGCCAAAAAGCCATTCGATATCGAATATGCACATGCATTTTTTTTCACTTTGTGAATGTTGAGCATAGGAGACCTGCACCCAAAAAAAAATCTTGTTACTTTATTCTCAATTTCTACTAATTTGAAGAAAGCATAAACAAAATTAATATATATTTCTATATAGTAAGTAAACCAAAAATACAATTTAGAAAAAGCTATCTTCTCATTGGATGAATTATTATAATTTTGATGACAAGAATATTACATAAATTTTATATTATAGTATAATATCATTATTAACTTTTATATAATTTCTTCCCTTTTTAAAAATATTTTTTAACAAAAAGAAATTATTAAATAATACAACACCAAAATAACCATATATACAATATAATAACAGAGTTATCCATTTTATTACTCTATTAAAAAAGAGAAGGGTCTTCAATTAGTTTTACTCCTTATAAAACATATCCTAAAAAGTTGTTACAAAGGTTAGATTTATTTTATCCAAGTTCCTAAGTATGACACAAAATTAATTTTCCCAAATGTATATTTATATATGGCTACATCCCTTTAATACTTATACCATAAAAGATATAACATAAACATGTGACATAAAACTATTTTTCCCAAATGCATATATATGGTTACATCCCTTTAATACTTATGCCATAAAAGATATAACATAAACATGTGAGGATGTGAAAGAAGTAATTATGGAAATAAATGAAAGTGAAGCACTACTCACCATGGCATGAAAATGAAAAAATCTTTTGAGTGTTTTTTTAATCCATATTTTTACGAATATTTGTGAAAACAATAACATAATCTATCCTTAAAAAAATATTATAAGGTAAGTGAATGTAAATTTAGTAAGATGGAGGTTGGCTATCTTGTTAAATAAGAGAAGCATAACTTTATCATACCAATATGTTGATGGTAATAATTAACTTCCATTGAGACCAACTTAAGTATTTAGGTATTTTAGTACACAATGTCTTTCCACTAAACATATATTATATCTATAACAATAGAGATGGTAGGGCAATTCTTAATTTTGGAATGCAATAGTTCAATTACATTTGAAGAAGCTCAAAAAACTATGAAAATACCTTTTAATTTCCTAAAAATACAAAATAAATTATTTGGGATATATAATATCTAAACACATGCTACTATTTAAAAAAATAAATTGAATATAAATTTAATGAAATTAATTTATAAAATAGTAAAATTACTTTAATTTTAATATCTCATTAGCTTAAATAAATTATCTTAAAAACTATTTAATAATAGCAATTAAATATAAAACAATTAAATGAAAAGAATAGGGAAAAAATTTAAGAAAGTGAACTAGAAGAAAGATGAGAAGATTTTAAAAAATTTAACTTATAATTAAGAAAATTAAGAAGAAGAAACACACTTTTATTGTTTTAATAGATAAAAAAAGATAAAACACACTTTTATTGTTTTAATAGATAAAAAAAGATAAAATATTTTATACTATAAGAAAATAGGATGAAATAATTACACTTGAAAAGAAAATTTGCTATCATCCAAAAATTTAAATAAGTATTTATATACACAAACTTGACCAGAATTCAAATAAATGTTTATATACACAAAAATGAATAAGTTGAAAAATGGCAAATATAAATATTATATCATATTATAATTTAAATTAAATATTTTAAATTCTATCTATTAATATAATCAAATAATAACAATGGAAAATAAAAATAATAAAAATAACAAACATAATGTTATTTAAAAATAATTAAAATTGATATAGAATTGAGATTACCCTACTATTTAAAATTACTCTAATAAGATTACTCTATAAATATAAATTGAGATTAATATATAAATATAGTAAAAAGGAAACTTCTTTTATAAGGAAGACTGGAAGACAGATATTATTTTCGGAAACTTCTTTTATGAGGAAGACAGTTTGTTTTGAAGCTAACTTGGAATTTTTGTTCAATAACATTTAATGAATATTTAAAAACTTAAACATAAAAATGATCTGGTAAATATGATTTTCGAAATCATCTATATGGAAAGCAGTTTTGTTTAAAGCTAACCCTGGAATTTTTCGAATTTTTTCTCAACGGAGTTCAATGTATATTCTAGAAAAATAAACATAAAGACGATCTGGTAAATATTATTTTCTAAAACTTCCCTCGTAATTAAGGAAATTTTGTTTAAAGCTAACGCTGGAATTTTTCGAATTTTGCTCAATGGGGATTCAATGTACATTCTAAAAAATAAACATAAAAAATCTCATAAATATTATTTCCGAAATAAGGAGCAGCTTTGGTTAAAACAAACCCTGGAAATTTTGAATTTTTTTATCAATGGGGTTCAATGTATACTCTAAAAAAATAAACTATAAACATACAAATGTAATCTGACCTTCACAATGCGAGCATCGAAATACCGAGTGCTATTAGGAATGCTCACAGATCTTTCCAGGGAATCTGGACGACCAGCTCGTGGTGGATAAGCGACCACTACCAACTGATTAGGTATCGCTCTCTTGCACTGTTTATCTTTGAGCTGGGTCGATGGATGACGGAACTTTGAATACAGATGCTCCGGACTTCTGAAATCGGCCAAATCCAACAGCTCGTCTCGTTTGCCTCGAGATTTTTCATAGTGGATGCCGAGCTTTCCATGGCGCAGAGTGACGGAAACAAGATACCATCCGTCGTCGCCGTTGCCAGGCTTGTAATCAAGAACATCGTTCCATTGAGGCATGCAATCAAGAACATCGTTCCATTTATTGCTGCTGCTGCTGCAACCACCGTTCCTTTGAATGCTGCTGCTGCTACCAGCCATGTCCAATATGTTGAATATGGTGAAAGCTGTAATGAAGAACACCGCTACTTTCAATTACAAGGTTGAGGTTGAGGTTACTTGCAATTGCAATGGCACTTAAACAACAGAAAGCAATGCCACTTAAATAACAGAAAGCAATGGCACTTACAGGAAGCAATGGCACTTAAATAACAGAAAGGAATAGCACTATTAACAGAAATCAGTTATCAGGAAATGAAAGGGATAGATTGACGTTGCGATGCTCGCAGATCGGAATAACAGTAACAAGAATAGCTAATACCAAGTCGATATTGTGTTTTCTGGTTTCCCGGTCTTGAGGAGGTTACGTATGATAGAAACTTTCTATTTTAAGTAATTCTATATTTTTATTTATTTATTTAGATGTAGAGATTAATTAAGTTATCCATAGGATTTAATATGGTGATGCCCTGTGCTATTGATAAAGATGTACTCTGCCATTTTTCCATTCAAACTTGACAATGTTATTATGCATCCTCTTAATTATGATTATGATTCTTCTTAAATATAATGAAAGTTAAAGTAATGGTTGGTTTTGAATATAATTTATTAATTAAGTATACAGGACCCCGGTTGCGGTCTTTTAAATGCAATTAAGAATTCTATGGTTTTGATTTTATGATTCGGAATATTCATGGTCGTTGCCATCAGTTTGATGGTGTAGATTTAATTTCATAATTTTCGTGTAGGTATTAGGAGTCAAATGAGCGTTTCTTCCGTAACTAATTAAGGATTAAAAATTGATTATTAATGATGTAATGTGATGGCATAAATTAGGTTATGAACTTAATTAGTGCATGTTTATTACAGTTATAAATTGCATTTCTTAACAAGAATTCAATATTATTTACAAAAATTGAGTGTAACGTGTCACTGGTATCTATTATCACTACCTTTGTCGTTTTTTTCCTGTATGCAATGGCTTGCAATTCCGTTATGAAAAATTGTAACTCTTGCGAGGTATAGCTAGGAAGCCAAATAACCGCCCTACTCAACATGTGCCACGTATAAGAAGCAGAAATGGTGTAGAAGATGGAAAATTGTAACGATTGCTAGGTATTTGGGGATGCCAACAAATTTTAATCTCCTTTAGGTTTCATAAATAGATTGCATGTAGGAACATAAACTCAGTATATCGCTACTTTGTTTAGAGAGCAGGATGTTTCTGGAAAACAAACTGGAGAGACAGGAGCATGGAAAATAGCACAATGCCAAAGAAACAATTGTATGTCGATTTAGTTTGAAAATCAGGGTGTGTGCTGCGTTAGTTTTCACATTACGCAGAGTTCGGTGGTGGATTCGTTGCATCAGATACATTCAGCATAATTTGCATCGAAATTGAAGTAATCAACTAAACCCTAATACCTCAAACTTTTTTTTCTTGCCGTTTTCTTTTATCTGAGCAAACTGATCTGAGGTATCTATCCCAACAAACAGATCCGCCGATCTAATTACGTTATGGGCGGATCTATACCGAAGCGAAATCGGATGTGCAAAACCTAAATAGGAGACATCAGACTTTCCATGTTGCGCTCTTTTGTCTTCAAGATTTTACCTTGCATTGATTTTCCCGGGTAGCCACTGTGCATTGGATCTAGCACCAAGTGATCCTTTTAACGCGGATCTCAGGTATTTATTATCATGCAGATGAACTTATTTGATATTCTGAGCAACGATCCAAATAGTGTTGTCTGTGTGTTCACATTTGTGCTAAGAAATTAGCACAGATGTGAACATGTACAGACAGCATTATTTGACCACACAGACAGCGCTATTTGACTTGACAACTGCCAAACTTATTCAGGATTATACGTAGGTAGCGATCAGGATTTTACAGTGTTAGCCATGTGGATTCATTGCTAGAGATCTGGTGCTAGCGATCTCGTCTCTACATGCGGATCTGATCTATTGCATGCTACCTCGAATGTCGCAACAAGCTATCGATCTGGGATTCATTGCTAGAGATCTGTTGTTGATTATTCATTGCTAGCGACATTGAGTCTATTGCATGCGATGTGAGTATACATATTCCTTCCAAGCTCTGTGCACAACAAGAAAAGCCATCTTTTAGCACCACAAGTTAGCATCACTTATAGTTTGTGGTGCTAATATGGTGGTATTGGCACCACTTACATTTATGTGGTGTTAAAGTGGTGTTATTAGCACCATTTATATTTTGTGGTGTTAAAGTGGTGGTATTAGCACCACTTATATTTTGTGGTGTTAATATGGTGTTATATTAGTTTTACCTTTATGAAAAATGCCATGTTGGCAAGTACCATAAAGTGGTGCTAAGCTATTATTTTCCACATGGACATGTACACGTAGGATTTAATTATGTGGATTTGCACCAAAACAAATTCACAAATAATTATTTTGAAAATAACTCAATTCAATATTTATTTATTTTTTCATATCAATTAAAATAAATGATCAAAAATTAATTTATGAGTTTTTGCACCATACTTACAAAAAGTTCAAATATTAAGCAAATAAATTCTAGTGATTCATTTATGAAGTTTACACCACAAGTACAACAAGTTCAAAAAACATATTTGGAAAATAGCTCAATTCATTTATTCATTTTTTATATTATTAAACATATAAATACAATTAACAAATAAATAAAAACAACTATTTTTAATTTATTACTATTGTAAATTAGTAATAAAATTATTTGAATTTAAATTTGATTATTCCTTTGAGATATTTTTATCTTCTTAAATTTTTTTGATGGAAATTAGTATTGTTATTAGGTGTTAATACAAGACATGGGTCTTAGATCCATCTATATGATCAATGGAGAAAACCTCTAGCTAAGGCCCTAAAAGAAGCTTTTAGGAATCTAGGACCAAGAAAGACACCACAAAGGTCTCCACACATATTCCTAAGAGTATTCTTAGCCTCTAAGTGTGGGCATTCACACTATTATAAGTTTTTAATCACCAGGGATAGGTCCAATGGCCCTCAACATTGTTGAACGAACAATCATAGGCCTTAGCCTAAAGGAATCCTAAGCATAAAGAAATGTCATGTTGTCAAGTACCATATAGTGGGGCTAAGCTCATATTTGTCTCATGGACATGTACAAAAATGATTTAATTATGATGATTTGCACCATAAACACAACAATATCACAAATAATTATTTTTTAATAACTTAATTCAATTTTTTTCTTTCAAATAAATGCCCATGATTAATTTATGAGGTTTTAAACCACAATCACAACAAATTCAATTATTTGCTTTTATCACTATTTAAACCAACAAGCTCACATGATTCATTTATGAGGTGTTGCACCACAAACACAACAAGTTCACAAATAATTATTTTATAAATAGCTCAAGTCAAGTATTCATTTTTTAATATTATTCAGGCAAACAAATACCCATGATTCTTAAATTTGACAAATAATTAAATACAAACATTTTTGATTTATTACTATTATAAAATATTAATAAATCTTGAGCTCTAAATGATTCTTCCATCCATCTAAGGGTAAGAAGATTTCCTCTACTAAAGACACATGGCCTCTGAGGGTATCATTCGCCTATGATTGATTATGTAATTGCCATTAGGTGGTTTTGAGTAGTATCTACATGTCTCGGGGCCTTGGGAATGATGTTATAGGGAAAACAACCATGCCTTTTTCTTTAAAGAAACAATTGGGGAATCTATAGTGATGAACGATGCCTAGAGCACCATGCATGACCTTGCATGGATATCCATACCACTATGTATCCATTTCTTGGAGCCTTGGAGACTTGGACATGGTCAAGGGAGGAGACTTGAATCTATATCCATAAAGGAATCTTATAGCCATCCAAGTCTAATAAGATCTCCTCAACCAACCACAAATGACCTCTTGAGGGTATCATTGTCATATGATTGAGGATATTAACACCATTATGTGATTTTGAGAAGTATGTAGGTGTCTTAGAACCTCAGGAATGATGCTATAGAGAATAATACCATGCCTTTGGCGCTAAATAAACAACTAAGGAATCTAGAGCCCTAAACAATGCCTCAAAGCACCATGCATGCCTTTGCAAGGGTATCCATTGAGCTTTGTATCTAGGTGTTATGTTCTTGAGGTCTTGGGCATGGTCAGTGGAAGAAATTTGAACCTTGGGCCTTATAGAAATATTTTATCCATCCAAGGATAAGAAGGTTTCCTCCACCAGCCAAACATGGCCTCCTAAAGGTATCATTGGCCTATGATTAAGGATGACAATTCCAGTAGGCGGGTTTGAAAATATGTATGTGTCTCAATTCCTTGGGAATGACATTCTAGGGGAAATACCATTCATTTATCCTTAAAGACCATTAAGGCATCCCAAACCATGAACAACGCCTTAAAGCACCATGTGTGACTTTGCAAGGGTATCCATGGCACTATGTATCCAAGTCTTGGGGACTTGGGGGATTGGAAATGGTCATGGGAGGAGGCATGAAGCTCAAGCTCTAATGGAATCTTCTATCCATCTAGAGATAAGAAGGTTCTATCCACCAACAACACATCGCCTTTCAAGGGTCATTGGCTTATGATTGACGATGTTAGTGACATTAGGGTGTTTTTAGGAATATGTACATGTCTCAGGGTGTTGGGAATGGATTTCAAGGGAGGAATAACATACTTTTATCCCTAACGAAATAATTGAGGATTCCACAGCCATGAACAATGCCTCAAAGAACCACACATGACTTTGTAGGGATATCCATGGTATTATGTATCTAGGTCTTGTGGCATTAGGGAATTCAACATGGTCAATGAAAGAGACTTAAAAATAGGGCCCTAAAGGAATCTTCCTGCCATCTGTGTCAAAGAAGGATGCCTGCACCAACCACAGAGGGTCTCTTGAGGGTATCATTGATCTATGATTAGTTATTTTAACACCAATAGTTGGTTTTGAGCGTTAGACACATGTCTCGGGGCCTTGGGAATGACACTCTATAGAAGAGGACCATGCCTTTGGCCCTAAAGAAACCATTTAGGCATACAAAGCCATAAATAATGCTAGAAATCACCACACATGGCTTCAATAGGTATCCATGGCACTATGCATCCAGGTCATTAGGACTTGGGGCATTGAACATGGTCAAGGGATGGGACCTAAACCTCGGTCTCTAAAGAAATATTCTATCCATCGAAGGATAAGAAGGATACCTCAACCAACCACACATAGCCTCTTAAAGGAAGCATTGGATTATGATTGGGGATCTTAGTACAATTATATATTTTGAGTAATATCTACTTGTTTCAAGGCCTTGGGAATGATATTCTAAGGAAGAAGACTATGTGTTTGGCCCTAAATTAATTCTTATGGAATTTAGAGCCATGAACAATGTGTCAAGGAATCATGCATAACTTCGTAGGGGTATCCATGGCACTATGTATCTAGGTTTTTTTTCCTTTGGGCATTGGACATGGTCAGTAGAGGACACTTGATCCTCAATCCCTAAATGAATATTTTAGCCATCTAAGGTTAAGGAGATGGTCTCCACCAACCACACATGGCCTTGGGAATGGAATTCTATGGAAAAAACCATGTCTTTATCCCTAAAGAAACCATTGAATCATCCAGAGCCATGAACAATGGCTTAATGCACCATGCACGACTTCATAGGGGTATCCATGTCTTGGGGATTTGGGGGCTTGGAAATGATCGTGGGAGGAGATCTACAACTTTAGAACTAAAGGAATCTTCTAGCCATCAAGGGATAAGAAGGTTTCCTTCACTAACCACACATGGAATCTTGAGATTACCATTAGCTTATGATTGTGAATGCTCGTGTTATTAGGTATTTTTTAGTATTATATACATGTCTCTAGGCCTTGAGAATGATATTATAGGGAATCAAACCATGCCTTTAGCCATCAATAAATTGTTGAGGTATCCAAATCCATCAACAATTCCTTGAAGTGCCACATATGGCTTCAAAGGGTATCCATGGTGCTATGCATCTAGGTCTTATTTCCTTGATTCCTTCAACATGAATAATGGAGGATATCTAAACCTAGGTCCATAAAGGAAGCTTCTATCTATCCATGGTTATTAAGGTTGCCCCTACCAACAACACATGGCCTCCTAAGGGTATCATTGGCCTATGATTGTGGATGACATTGACATTAGGTGGTTTTGAGAAATATGCACATGTCTCAAGGCCTTGGGAATACAATTATATGGAAGAATACCATGCCTTTAATCCTTAAGAAACCATTTTGGCATCCAAATCCATTAATAATTCCACAAAGCACCACACATCACTTCGTAACGTATCCATGGCACTATGTATCGAAGTATTTGGGACTTAGGGCCTTGGCTATGGTCAAGGGAGGAGACTTGAACCTTGGATCCTAAAGGAATCATATATCAATCTAGGGCTAAGAACATTCCCTCCACCATCCACACATGGTTTCTTGAGGGTATCATTTTCTTATCAGTGAGGTTGATAGTGTCATTAGGTGGTTTTGAGTAGTATTTATGTGTCTAGGGGTCTTGAGAATAATGCTATAAAGAATAAGACCATTTTTTTGAACTGAATAAATTGGTGTGGTATCCATAGCTATGAAAAATAACTCAAGGATACATGCATAGCTTCATAGGGGTTCCCATGGAACTATGTATCTAGGTTTCTAGTCATGGGGCCTTAGACGTGGTCAGTGGAGGAAACATAATCCTTGGGCCCTAAAGGAATCTTCTATCCATCCAAGGCTAAGTAGGTTGCCTCCACCAACCACACATGATCTCCTGAGTGTATCACTGGCCTATTATTTGGGATGTTGGTTCCATTAGGTTGTTTTGACCAGGAAGTAGGTGTCTTATAGTGTTGTGAATTGTGTTCCAAGGAACAATACCATGCCTTTATCCCTAAATAAATCATTGAGGCATCCAAATCCAAGAACACTACCTCAAAGCACCATGCATGACTTTGTAGGGGTATCTATAGAACTATATATCTTGATCGTGTGGCCTTAGGGCCTTGGACATGGTTAGTGGAGGAAACCTAAACCTCGGGATCTAAAGGAATCTTCTAGTCATCTAGGGCTAAGTAGGTTTCCTCCTGGAACAACACATGGCCTACTGAGGGTGTCATTGGCCTATGATTGAGGATGTTGGTGCCATTAGGTGGTTTTGAGCATTATGTAGATTCCCTGGGGCCTTGGGAATGACATTTTTGGGAAGAAGATCATAAATTTGGCCTGAAAGAAACCATATAGGCATCCAAATCCATGGGAAATGCCTCAAAGAATTATACATTACTTCGCATGGGTGTCCATAGTGTTATGTTTATAGTTCTTGTGGTCTTGGGGCTTTGTACATGGTCAATGGAGGAGACATGAACTTTGAATTTTGCAGGGTTCTTGGAGCGAAGCTTTGTTGTAGCTTGGGTGGCCAGGGCTTGGCCCAGCCGCCCCTCAGGACGGCGGATCATCTTTCTCGGCGGCAAGCTAATCTTCTTCGACGGCGGACCCCTGACGGCGGCTGATACTCGATGGCGACGGTGATCTTGGTTTCCTTCGTCCAGATATGAGCCCTATTCACCTGTTGCTGCCTAGGGCTTGGAGGACGGCGGATCTTCTTTCTCGGCGGCAATAATCTTCTTCGACGGCGGATGCTAACCTGATGGCGGCTGCTACTCGATGGCGGCGGCGATATTCCTTCGTCCAGATCTGACCAGGGATTGGAAGAAAGGAAGCCAAGTTCTCACTCGGCAGCCATGGCGGCCATGATGGCCCTGTAACAGTCCTCCGGTGGTGCTCTCGACTACTCTGTAAGAGGCTCCTGTCTTGTCTGCTAGACATTTAGAGGGTTTCTATGAAGAACTCGACCATTAGCCGGTTACGTGGTGAATTTCGGGCGTATCAAAAACTTCAGAGATTTCTTGTTAAAGAACTCCCGAAAAAGACGCAGGCCGCAGAGAACTCTTTCGGAGTTTCTTGGAACCTGGTGCCGTGCACCTATATTTCGGTTTTCTTGACCCATCTTTTAAATCGCCAAGAAGCTTCAGGGCTCTCGGCAGGCTAATGGCGGTTCTATGCGGCTGGATGCATAGATCACAAGCGGAGCACATCTACGGCGGTGCTCTGGTTTTTGTCTGGCCGTTTTCTTCATCAGGAGATGCTGGCTGATTTCGCCGGTTTGGGAGATCCATTGAGTTTGCTGCTCGTCCACAAACTTGGATCTACTATTTCTTCTGTAGAGGGTTTCGGTTGATGGAAGCTGAAGACGTCTTCTCCATTTTCTTGTGGCGAAGTTTTTCTTTGGGTTTCTTTTTTTTGGTTCAGCTCTGATTAAGCTGTTGTTTTTGCTTATATGGGACAGAAATATGTGAAAATGTAGGGATCCTTGTTGATTCTACTACATGTGCAATATGTAATTTTGATCATCTTTTTGAAATAAAATTACGGACTTTTTCCAAGGAAAAAGAAAAACTCGATATCCAAAAACAATATTTACAACTTAGGAAAAGAAAAAATAATTCTTTCAAGATCGAGTGATGGGGCCTTGGCCTTAATCTCCTCATCAGGTCCATTTACACAGTTACAATTACATTTACCAAACTAGTAATAATAGTAATAGGGGTCAAATTTGAGGGATGTTACACTAAGAAGCTTTCATCCACCAACAAACCCCCCCTAAGAAACCAAAGCCTCATTCCATAAATGAAGGCTCTAGTCATCTATGTCCAAGAACAATGACCTTAAATACCATAACTGACCTCTTGATGGATTCAATTGCATTTGAGTGGTGATATGGATTCCATTAGCACTTGTTGAGCTATAGGTATTGATCTTGAGTACCTTGACATGGTTGGAGTGGGAAACTTGGGCCTTAATGTGAAAATGTTTCTCCCATAGAATGTGTATGGCCCTTTTACAATACCTAGGGAAGAGACAATACACTCAACACTTGATAGTATGGTCATCCATAAAGAAAAACACTTAGCATAGAGGGTCCAAAAACACCAAAAAATAAATAAGCTTGAAAATATTTTAATCGAGAAACTCTCTATTAAAGCCCAACAACTTTGAGATGGAAACCATGGAAATCACATGTGCAAACTTACACAACAAAATGATATATGCTTTTTCTTTTTATTCATTTTATTTTTTCACTTTATCTCTTACTACTCCAAATTATGGCCATAACTTTAGTGTGATCCACCTATGTGTGCAGGGGGAATGTAATGATACGCTTTTTCTTTTTATTCATTTTCTTTTTTTCACTTAGTCTCTTACCACCCCAAATTATGGCCATAACTTTAGTGTAATGCACTTATGTGTGCACGGGGGATGTAATGCAAGCCCTACACAATTAACCACTATGTATGAATAATCCATAACAACTTTAAGAATTAAATTGTGGTAATGGGTGAAAAATTCTATTCCCAAAACAACTTTAAAAATTAAATTGTGGTAAGGGTGAAAAATTATTCATTTATGAGAAGTAGATCTAACAATTTTTTTACTTTAATATTTTATGTTTTTTTTCTTAAATTTATTTATTATGTTCTTTCAAAAATTACATAATAGTTCTCAAATTTTCTATATATATAATTTTTTTCAAACAATTATATTTAAGAAAAAAATTTACACCAAAAAATTACAAGCTCAACTTTTACCTTCATATTCTAACCTTATAAAAGTTATTTAAAATTTAACTTGATATTACAAAATTTAAAAAATAGTTTAACTTTAGAAATGATATAATATTTTCATTCAATTTTTCATATATATATTATATTTTTTTTCAAATAAAAATAGTTAGAAGTTTTTTTATAGACAAAAAATATGAGCTCAAATTTTATCTTATTTAAAATTCAACTTAATATTACAAAATTTAAAAAATATATCAATTCTAAAAATCAAATTTGATCTTATTTAAAATTTAACTTAATATTACAAAATTTAAAGAATCATATAATTTTAAAATGATACAATAGTTTTATTTTTCTATAATTTTTTAAAGACAAAGTACATTTAAAAATTCATAAATTTTATATAAAAGTTAATTAAAATTTAACTTTAAAGTATAAAATTAAAAAATTTATATTAATTTTAGAAATGATATAATAATTCTAATTTTTTCATTATTTAAAAACAAATTATTATTAGAAAAATTACAATGAAAAGAATATTAAAAATTACATAAAAATAAAATTAAAAATTACATTCGAGGAATTGTAACCATTGTAATTGCCATTATAATTCATATTTAAACTTAAAGGCTAGTGCTATATAACTATGGATATATAACTTCTGTTGAAAAAAAAAACTATGCATATCTCACTTGGATGAACACAAATCTATTTCGACTAACGGTCAAAATGCAAAGTGATTTGCAAATCTCAACAACCACTATTATTATCAATAGCTCAATAAACTGCATTGAGTTGGCGTGATGGACAACCGAATGAACAGCCAGTCAGGTAGGAGGTGCCTCCTAAATAATTGAACCGCATTTAAGATTTCAGTTGGCGTGAGCCGAATGGAAAGTCACTCAGGTTGCGGGTGAATCTAAAAATTTCCCTCCAAAGCAATGCATTTTCCTTTCCCTCCAAAGCTATGCATTTTCCCCCAATTTACTCGTACATGTGGGCTATGCATTTTTCCCCAATTTACTCTTGAATGCTGAATGCTGCCTTGTTAAGCGCTGGTTACTCCATTTTACCCAGTTTACTTAATCCTGGATGCTTGGATGCTTGCTTGTTGAGGTTGGTTACTCCATTTTTCCCCAATTTAAGTGCATGCATCTTGCTTTGCTGGTCTGTTATGTGCTTTCTCAACTGGTCTGATCCGTTTTGTAGCTTGCTGGTCTGTTCGGCTTTCTCAATTGATCTCGGCAACTTTGCTGATCACAGGTATGTTAATTTCTTACCTATATTATAAATTAATTGCATAAAATCCAATATATTGAAGAATATACTGTGTTTTTGAAAAACATCGACTAACGAATACAGTGAAGATCTGATTTGGAAAGGAGCTTTGCATTGGCCGTAGTTTAGGCAAATTAAGAAATGAAGATTTTGTTTCCTTGTCACACCTATAGGAACTTTGCAAGGAAGATTTTTATTTTTGATTAGTAAAAGTGGATGACCATATTCGCTGTGCTTTCTATTTATGCATATTAAGCAGTCCCCAATAAGAAAATAGCAATTTACAGTGCATATAGGAAATCTGGAAGGAAGATTTTTATTTTTTATTAGTAAAAGTGGATAACCATATTCGCTGTGGTTTCTATTTCTGCATATTAAGCGGTCCCCAATAAGAAAATAACAATTTACAGTGCCCAGGGTATAAAGAGGCTGGATTTCCATGCCATAACTGAGTAGCCTCGGTCTAGGAATTTGTCCTCTGCTATTAGTGTATTTAGGGTAATAATTACTAAGTATCACCTCCTGCATCTGGCCGCTCAGTACCGGCCAGGCAGTTATATCTCTCAATGAATCTGTGTAAAACCCCAAGACCAAGCCAGCAAGAAGCCAAATTAGTGATAAGGGTGCCTTAGGTAGGGTAGGTGGTGGGAAAAAGATAAATATGGTAAATACAGAAAGCAAAAGTAGCGTGGTCTTCTAAATAAACTTTACAGGCAAATTTCTGTGGCAGTGCGTAGAGTAGTGGTGGAGGACAGTCAAGTGCAGATGGAGGCGCGAGTGCTAATAGTGCTGGTTGATAGAATAGATGTCCGGGATATTTGGTTTTAAAGGATAACACCATATTGGAGACTGAAGTTACAGGTATAATCACAGGAACTTACAAAGTATAAGAACACTACAAAGACACATGAAAATCTCGAGTGTATGCATAAGCAGTTATCTAACAGTCAGGGCCTAGCGTGAATTACTCTGCCACGATATAAGCAGTCATGTGAAACACATGTGGTGTAATTTTTACAGCGATGTACGCTCGGTGGAAGAAGAAGAGATTCCTAGCATGGGAACAATTTCGTGCAATTTCCAGTAGTCCGATAACTATAATATTCAGTTTTGCATAGATGTGTTATGGTTTAGAAGTGAGAGTTTTGGATGTTTGTGAATCGCATACCTATCAGACCAGGAAGAGTTATACAAAGAGATCGTTTCAGCGAATACCCTATCAAGGAAAACAGATCTTGAAATCGCTCATCAGGATCTCTATTATTTCATGCAGCAGGACTTAATTTAATGTGGTATTAAATTTTTACTCATAGATTTGACCTAGCACAATCAACTGGATTGCTTCTCAGACTTGCAGATTCTATTAATTTTACTCGGAGTATATATATATATATATATATCACGATTTCTTTTAGCGTAGATTAAAGCTCCGTTTCTATGAAAACATGTTTCAAATAATATATTCGATTTAGAATTTGTGCATTACGATTTTAGCAGACATTAACACTCTGTTAATAAAAAAATTACCACGTCTCAGATCTAAAACACATTCCACTCAGAACACTCTGTATTTAAAAATAAAGGTAATCAAAGGCCAGCGTTTAAAACACAACCTCTGTATTTAAATATGGAGGTAATCATGTAGTTTCTCAACAAGAAAAGTCCAAGATCATGTCTAGCGTGTTACCCAAAGTATGAAGAATGGTTGTATATATTTAACACTTGAATGGATAAGATTTGAAAACTTGAATTTAATATACTTCATTCATATATGAGTCATTCTAAGGTTAATCGTTTCCCTAGCTATGAATCTCTAAATCTAATTTGACATAATAGTTCCAATATGAATCATAGCAGCTTGCGAAATGCTAGCTTTACTAACTCCGGGTAGCAACGAACAGTAATTATAGTCTGTGTGTGGCGGAGCGAATCGGGTTAGCCAGCCAGGACCGTGAGGTTTCATTCTTGTAGGGAATAAGGGCAACAATATGGCAGGGGCTGATTAGCCCGTCGCCAATTAGCGGAGTTCGATCAGCTGGGTAGTCAAGTGTATTAGCGAAGTTGATCATCAGTCAATTTAGATTAGCCCTCGCTCGATGGGGAGTGAAATATATTCAAGTAGAAAGAAAGCAAAGCATCCCCATCTTTTGGCCAAGCTATTTGGTTTAGCTCAAGTGCTTCCCAGTGTCTCTAGGCAGCAGAGTTCTAAACTAGTGATAGAAATAGAATCTAAAGTCTGAGGTTATGGCGAGACTGGTAGCTTTCAATCAGATCGATGGTGTAAACTTGTTTGAGTTTTCCAAGATAATTTTACCTGCCACAGTAATCGTGACCACTCCCTTGTTCAATCCGACGGAGCAAAATCGATTTGACAGTGTTTCCCTCTGCTTTACGCTGGTTGTGGAGCATCCAGGAGATTTAGACTTGTGTAGAGTTAGGGCTTCTCTCACGAACTCGGCCATGGGGAATTAGAGCGTTCCAATTGGTGTTAAACTCGGTGGTGGATAGCTAACGCAGGGTTCTTTTTTCTCTTACAGGCAGCCACCAGGATTAGTGTTATATGTGTATTTTTACCCTTTCTGCCAAGCTGTGGCGGTCGGTAGCCTGTCCTCTTGCTGCTCTTATGTGGATATAATCCTTTCCAGACTCGGCCTTTGGTTCCTTCATGACAATGCTGGGTAGCAATTCCGGAGGCTCATGCATTATGACATCTAATTTAGGGTTCGATTTCTCTTCCCAATCTTTGGTAGCACATGAACCTGGCCGAGATTTGCATTTGTCGCTCTTCAATGTCTGAAACCACAAGTTAAATAAAGCTATAAATAAGTAATGAAAGGTAAAATGGAGGATATTGCCCAGAATCACCAGCTCTAAAAACACAATGTAGGAATTTTTAAACCGATATCTTATAAATTTCGGTGATTATCATCTATATGTTTTTAGATAGAAGGAATATTGATTTTATGGGGTTAGTTTAAAATTTAGATAAATATCATCCCAGGAGATTTAGACTTGGAGCATCCAGGAGATTATCATCCATACCAGAACCTGGTTCTTTTGCCAATTCATAGCATTACACGATTTATTCAGACATTCAGTAATTATCAAAACACTACTTTTTATGTCAACCAATTCTCATCGTCCGCCGGAGTATGTGAAAGGACAAAGAAGTATGGCTATTTCAGTTGTTCAGGGAGGTGTAAATGTTTGCAAATCAAGAATTATAAGCTTTGAACGCACAAAATTTCTACCTCAAGGTTGGACCAACTATTTTTTTTCATGCTATATTTTATTTTTATGTTTTCTCTTCTTTTAAGTAAGACTATCAAAACTTCTCTTCAAATAAATGATCAGAGTGTGCACAATTTGGTAAGAACATAACAGGAAGCTCATAGTATTATGTGCCTGGAATGGGTAGGTGAGGGAATATCCTTGGAATCAGTTTCCTTGGCATTTGGTATGTATCCTAGTATTACATATATAAAGCCCAAGTTTGGTGCATGATCTCTGTGGAAATGACGCAGGCACAACATTTTTGTTTGTGAATATTAAGAATATAAATATAGATCCAAATTCTGGTGTAGGAGCTCGGTGGGAAGGGCACATGCCCATTCCTTTGTTTGCAAGTATTAAGTATATATATAGAGCCCAATTCTGGTGTGTGAGCTCGGTTGGAAGGGCGCATGCCCAATATTTTTGTTTGTAAGTATTAAGAATATATAGAGACAGCCAAAGTCTTGTGCAGGAGCTCGATTTGAAGGGCGCAGGCCCAATAATTTTTTTTGTAAATATTAAGAATATATATAGAAATCCAAATTCTAGTGTAGGAGCTTGTAATGTCCCTTAAATCCCCCCCCCCGCCCCCAAAAAAAATTGTTAAGGGACACACGTAAACACCATGAACGAAGAGCTCATACTTGAATTATGATAACCTATTCTTAAATGATATACTACTCTTACGTGTTTCCATGGCAATCAACAATTACGTGTTTCCCTTCTCCAATAGTAAATAAAAAAAGAAAATTTAGAATTGCAAGCAGCAATAAAAACGTCCAACAGTCACTGAGAGCACCCCGGGCAAGTTAGAATTCGCCCAGGTAGTGATAAACGCCCAAGCAGTCACTGAGAGCAAATTAAGCCTCAGAGAACCAGAAGATGGCTTGTAGCAGCCATGGCAATCAACAATTACGTGTTTCCCTTCTCCAATATTAAATAAAAAAAGAAAATTTAGAATTGCAAACTCTCTACAATTGTGCAACAGCCATATTATCTGAGCCATTGATCTTGCATCTCAGAGATAAAGATTTGTTATGAAGTTATTTAATGAAGTGGAAGATTTGAATCGCCACTTTAGGGAGAAGATACTGTCCTTCCCGAGCAACCTCCATCTTCTTACGCATTGTGGGCCAGCCAATGATGAATATTTCTCTTTTCATGCATGATCCAGCCAATGATTATTATATATCTTCATATCACACCAGGGATAACGTAAATTATCATCTCACGCCTGGAGGATATGGGATAAAAACTAATTGGCTCACCGCTTGGAAAGGATATGGGATAGCATAACTCATCGGCTCACACCAATGGGAGAACATAATTCATCGGAGAGATTGAACCCTATATATGTTCAGAATGTCCTCCCCTTGCCAAGCAGATGTTTTATTTCTTTTAAGATTCTTGACACCATCTTAGTTGGCTCCCTTGATCATCTTTATTTTTGAGCAAGATTTTTCTCTCCTTTGGAAGGCTGACAAAGACAATGGAAAATGATGTTCTTCATAATCCAAAACTTACCTCCATAGTTTTCCTTGAAACTCCCTCGTCCTCCAGAGGACCCATACCAGGATTGAGCCCAGCACAGATTCTAGTGGAAAAGTCATTGTCTTGTTAACTGTAAAAGAAGAGAAAACTCCCATTAGAGTTTCCTATTGCTGCTAGTATATCTTCTGTCCAAAAATGAAAGGGCAGATTAAGAAGCCTTAACCCAAACCTTACAAATTCCAATTAATATTTAAGGTTCTATGTAGTCTAATTTTTTTGTAGGTAATTTTAGTTTTTGTTATTTATTGCACTATTTTCTTTACTTGAAATCCTTTGAGACTACATATTTATATTTTTCATTGCACTAGATCAATATGAGTAAACTTCTTTGTTGAATTTTTTAGGTTCCAATGTCAGACATGAACAATCCTGAATATGGCACATATGAATGGTGGCAAATGGATGTTTTTTGCTCATGCAACCGTTGCTATGGTAGAAGACGTCAAAAACGACATGTTGAGAGTAACCATTTAAAGATAAATGGTCCTATGGAAGGATTTTTGGAGGGTGGTGAAGAAATGAATATAGAAATGCCCACTAGAATTCAAAATAATGATGAAACTATTGGAAGCAACAATAGTTTACCCAATATGGTTGGTGAAGGAAGGATTGATCATAATCCCAACAATGAGAGTATACAAGATGATTGTATGGAAAACGATGGTTCTAATGATGACCACCGGGATGGACAAGAACAAATAAATATTGAACCCAATGCAAGAGAGATTCTAAATTCAATTAATCTAGACACTAATGGAGAACCTCATGATAACAACATTCTACATATGGCAAGGACACCACTTTACCTAGGTGCACGATGCTCTATATTGCAAGCTGTGTTATCCCTTCTTAACTTAAAAGTTGTCCATGGATGGACAAACAATAGTTTCACTAACCTTCTACAGTAAGTGTGTTTTTTGTTGAAAGGAAATTTCAAGTTTATTCTCAATAAATATTTCTAGAACTTTAATGCCACTCTAAACTTTATCTTATCATTGTTGATGGCATTGTTATAGGTTGTTATCAGGCATGCACCTTCCAATTAATAACAAATTGCCTAAATCAAAATATGAGATCATGTCATTAACAAAGGATTTAGGCATGGATGTTTCCAAGTCTTATGATGCATGTCCCAATGACTGCATGCTATATTATGGAGATGGAAAGGATTCCTTAGATCAGTGCCCAGAATGCGGTGAGCAGAGGTACCATACAAGTGCATCATCAAAAAAGGTAGGACGGAAGGTACTTCGCCATATACCTTTAGCCCCACAATTTGAGAGGTTATTTGGATGCAAGGGAATGTCAGAGCTCATGGATTATCATGTGAGGGGAAGGAGCACAGATAGTGTTATGAGGATGCCAGCTGATGGAGTTGTATGGCGTAAGATTGAGGAGAAGTGGCCAATTTTCAAAGATGAACCGAGAAATGCAAGAATATCATTAGCATTGGATGGTGTGAATCCTTATGGAAATCAATCAACACAATGGTCTACATGTCCAGTAATTGCTATCAACAACAACATACCCCCATGGTTGTCAACAAAAAAGGAACATGCTATGTTGACATTGATCATACCAGGTTATACTTTATGGAAATGCATAGTAATTAGTCCATATGGTAATGGAGAGTAATTAATGATGCAAATGACAAATTGAAGTTAATTTTTTTACAGGTCCAAATCAACCTAAATGCATGGACACATACTTCGAACCTCTAATAGATGAGTTATTGATGCTTTGGCAAGGAATGCATATGAAGGACGTATCGCGTCCTATTGGTTCAAGGATATTTCAATTTCATGCAATGCTTCTCTTCATAATTCATGATGCCCCGGGTCTATCAATGTGTTGTGGTGAGTTATAGTTGGTGTTAATCACCTCATGTTGTATTTATTGATTTTATTTATTTCATAATAACACCTTAAATTATTACTGATCTTGCATATAAAAATAAAAGGCCTTCAGACTAAGGGATCTTATGGATGCCCAACATGTGGGCCTTGCACCTCATCTAGAAGATCGCGACATTTGGGAAAGACAATATATGATGAGTATAGAATGTTTCTAAAGATTAATCACCCATATCGTGTACGAGATAAGGATGAATTTGGTGGGAAGGAGTGCCTTATCAGAGCACCTTTGAAGATGAATCCCAAGAGATGGATGCATGCATATAGAAACACAAATGGTAATTCTCATGTCCATAGTTGAAATGTTATAAAATAACATCTGAAAATAATGGATTTGGTAAATTTATTATGATTTTTCTTTGTGATAGGATCCCTTCCTCCAGGAATGACTCGAAAGACAATATTTTCACAGTTGCCATACTATGAAGACCTACCTATTGTTCACATGTTTGACACAATGCATATAGGGAAGAATGTATCTTCTTGCTTATATAATATGTTATTTGAGAAGAGTTCAATACATGGGAGACAACTAAATAAGCTACAAGTGAGGATGGACCTCAAAGAGGTAGGAAGAATGCCTCATCTTTGGCCAGATGATGATGGTAATTTTGTAGATGATCCATGGTCTCTCACAAAGGAGGGTAAAGGGCAAATGATTAAATCCATAAAATCATTAAGATTCCCAACAGGTTTTGGAGTGAATTTTAAGAAGGCATTCACAAAAGGAAATGAACTTACTGGAATGAAGACCCATGATTGGCATAATTTCCTTAGGGTACGTATGTGCACACTCATTGAAGTTATTTATATTATATGTTATCTGCCTTTAATTTAATTTTTTATTTCATGTGTTATTAATCAACTTGAACATTCTATATGCAGTACCTATTACCCGCCTGCCTTCCAAATAATATGGATGACAACATTAGGAGGACAATCTACAAGCTGAGTAAATTTTTTAGGTATAATGCATGGTCGATATAAGAAAAAGTGTATCTTCATGTATAATGCAATACAATAGGAAGTTGGTCATCTAAAATATTTTCTTCATTTACACAAATGTGGGTTTATATTAGTTATTTCTATTTTAGGTGGGTCACTTCAACAGAGATACACAACAAAGACCTAAAGATGTGGAAGAAAGAAGTCCCCATTCTAATGTGTGACATGCAAAAATATTTCCCAACAAGTTTCTTCAATGCACAAGAACACTACATTGTGCATCTATTACATGAAATAGAGATGTGTGGACCAGTTCAAACAAGAACAATGTTTCCCGTTGAGCGTTATTTAAAGGTTTTGAAAAAGTTTGTAAAGCAAAAGGCTCGTCCTGAAGGTTCCATGCTTCAAGGGTACATGTTGTTCAAATCAACAGTTTATCTCACCGAATTGTGCAAAGAATTAAATATTGAAGGGCCACAACTATGGGACTCAAAACAAAGTGAAAAATTTGAAGGGCATGTATTCACAGGACGAGCAAAAACTAGGAAAATTAAAGGTGATTAAACTCATATCCATATATGGTACAAGTGTCTAAATTTTTATTATGATGGTATTTAATGTGTTTTATGTTTGTGATTGTAGATGCTACTGAAATGGAGGCTTTATTACTATATGTTGCAAGAAACAATGAGCACACAAATGTTTGGAGGGAGGACTATCAAAGGCATCGTGATGCCGAGCAGAGACGTTGTTTGTCATATGTATCTCGAGGTGGTCATAATTCATCGGCATACTCAACAATAATGAAAAAATTTGAAAAGGATTGGCCACCAGCTATTAGTTTAAAATATTTCAGGGATAGAGTAGCAAGGGCATGCAGAGATAATGATGAAAGGGTTACTACATATGCATTGGACATTCTAAAGGGGCCAGAAGAGAATAAGGTGACACATTACAAGGGGATGTGGTACAAGGGTCGTCATTACCGTGTTCAAAAGGTAGATGAAAATCGACAAACATTTGACTGTGGCATTGCTGCATATTTTACAGTAGATTGCCAGTCACATGTTCATGATGGAAACTTAAAAACAGACACCTTGCGATACTATGGATTAGTTGAAGATATCTTAGAGCTTAACTTCAGATCTTTCAAGGTGGTTCTATTTAATGCTAAGTGGTTTAGAAATATTGTGGTTGGAAATCATCCAACAACATATATGCATGAGAATGGATTTTTCCTCATCAACCATACTAGGTTTGAGCAAACAGATGAACCATATGTTTTCCCTGACCAGTGTGAGCAGATATTTTTATGCCGCCATCCTACAGAATGCTCAAAGTCATTTGTTATTGAGTATAATCCTAGATCAATAAGATCATTTCAACATTTACATGAAGACCAACCTATCCTGGAGCAAATGTCATCTGATGATAGCTCAGATGATGAGGTTAATGGATAAGAAGACATGATTGGACCTTACAATGTATATTCAACTTATTTTGATGATTAATGACAAATTTTATGAATATTCCTATTTGAAAAAAATGTCCATTGGTTTTGAATTAGGGTTGTTTTTTCATTTAAATCTATTGCATGGATATGTCTAGGAAACTCATTGAGAGTTCTTCTAACATCCAAAAGTTGCAAAACATTTTTTTTTAATTTGTCTTCTAAAGATAATCTAGAGAATTGATTAGGTTCAAAATCTTGTACATTTTCATTTTAAGATATGTATTTAGCATATAAGATACAATTTTTCATATTTCATAATTAATATTTTAAAAGTACATAAATTAGGAAACAATTCTCATATTTAATTATGATGAAATGTTTATTAATTGAAATATAAAAATATAATAAAAGCATTTCATGATTTTAATGTCTCATATTCATTTAGGAAGAAGACACTTGGAAAAAAATTTATATAAACTTATAAATGATGCCATTTCAAAATTACTAAATGTTAGATGTATTATTATATATTGATTCACAAAACATTTTTATTTTTATTATATGTAGAAAGCTTAATGGTTCTAATAAGTATTTTAGTTCATTTGCATAATTTTTGTTTTATAATACTTTTACTCTATTTCATATAGTTAGATTATTGTTGGTTTCATACTAGTGCAATGAAGTGTATAATACTAGTTCTGACTTTTGGGAAATGTGTTAACATTGAATTAGGTCTCTTGCTTCAATATGAGAACAAAAAAACAAGCAATGTGTACTATTCGTACAAAGAGTGTAAATGATGTTATGAGAAACACGCCTTCTATAGGAACAGATATTACTGAAATACCTTTGAATGGAAGTAGTTTATCTACAACACCATCTTCACATTCAAATTTTATACATGATGTATACATACCGGTAGTAACTGATCCCTGCTATAATGTGGAGCGAACATTAGATACTGGATTTGAAATGGATAAGTTACGATTGTATAAAGAGTGGTTGACTAGGGATGATGTCAACCCATTCATAAGAGATGCAATTCAAATAGCATACAACACAACCATATTTGACAGAGATAATGCAGCAGATACAGAAATAGTTGTTGATGATATGCCAAGGTAAATCATCATTTATTTTATACTTATTAATTTTAGGTTTGTAATTACATATAATATCAACATAATAATATATTCTACCTTGTTTCTTAGCAGTAATACCATTGTTCCAGAAGGAGGCACCAATGTTGATGGAGTGCAAAATCAATCTCCTCCCGTAGATGAACCAGTTAGAGAATCTATTGGTGCATCTCTTGCACCTCCTTTGAAACATCCAAGTGAATATGTTAGAGCAGAGGCAACCAATGGTATGCCATTTACAATCACTTTAAATGAAAAAGGGCAAGTGTTAAATGATGAAGCTGGGAGAACATGGAGAGACATACTTCATCGCGAATCATTGAGATTATTTGGTCCTACAATTACTAGAGATTTTCGTCATCAAGGTAAAACATGAATATTATATATTTTTTCATAGAATGCATGCTTAATTTAGGTAGTATAAATTTATATACTTGACTAAATAGTTCATGTTTCATATTCAAAAATTTATATATTCTACTCATTGTTGCATTCCCTATACTTCATATACAAGATTTCATGTTATTACCATGATACTAGAAACCTTAAAATATCTCATATAGATTAAAATTTTTATATTTATTTTGCAGACAAATCTAAGAAGGATGAGTTAGTATCTCATATGCATAAAGTTTCTGCAATTGTACCTCCCAAGCAAATTCTCCACAGTGTTGCTGAATATATGAAAAATACTAGAAATGCTTTGAGAGGGGAATTGGTTAAAAACAAAAATATAGTCAAACCACATTTCATAGGAGAAGTAGAGTGGAAAAAAATATTGGAACAAGTGGATATTAAAAAAAAGAGGAAATGTGGAACCTTGGTTGGAAAGGACAAATATGCACATACCGTGCAAGCCTCTAGGTTGGCCACACGCCATCGTTTGGGGAAAGGTGGCATGTTGTCTGCAGAGGAAAAATTTGTAAGTTTAATACACTACTATGCTTCTCAAGTAAACTTTATTTTTCTTATAAACATCTTTTCTAACTATTTTGTTATTTTTTTAAAATTGTAGTTGCAGGTATTCAATACTAAAATGTCTGAAGATGATAAAGATTTTGCTTCATGCTATGGTATATCTTCTCTCATCCATCAAAAGGTTAAAGAAGGGCTTCATCCTATCACTGGTTATGGGGTAATTTTCCACCTACAAATTCTTTGTTCTAAATAAATGTTCATGATATGAAACATATATATGTAAATGAAAGTTTCAATGAGTACAATTTGTAGGTATGTTCATCTTATCTTGTATGCTTCTTAGGTAATTGTTTCAGAGGATGAAAGAGAAGAGGAAAATGAATTTTGACTCATGCTTCAACCTTATCATATGCTGACATGTTGAATCTACATGGCTTCAAAGGTTAGTTCACTTCAATTATTTTTGCAATCAATAGCATATTTTAGTTATGAAATGTCACTAAATGCATAACCTTTTTATTGTTTTTGCAATTCAGTTAAAGCTATTGTTTGTGTTTTTTTCTCCATCATTTTTTGTATTTTTATTGTTTACAAAGAGAAGTCATCATGTTTATAATTTTCTTTTACCATTTTGGCCATGCAGGTGATGGCAAGTTCCCTGGAAAAATCAAGGATGAACAATATTAGCAACTCTTCAAATGAATTATTAATATTCTCTCTTTCATTTTTCTGTAAAAACAAATTTCAAAAACATAGTCTTCCATTATATTAATATTATGAAAATTATTGTTTTATGATTATCAATTATAATTTTTTTGGAATGGTATTATAGTTTTTATTATGTTTTTTCATTGTATTGAATTATTGATTTTTTAAATGATGGATTAAACCAGATAAACTATAATGAGATGTCTTAATAAACATATTTTATCCTTGTTTATATATATATGATGCAAAACAATATAAATCACATATATTATAATTTTTCTTTAAAAACAAATTTCAAAACACCGTCTTCCATTATATTAATATTATGAGAATAATTGTTTTGTAATTATAAATTATAAATTTTGCTGAAATAGCATTATGGTTTTCATTATGTCTATTTAATGTATTGAATTATTGTGTTTTAGATGATGGATTAAAATTAAATAAACCAAATAATATATATATATATATATATAAGAGCTTATGGTGTAAAAAAATATAAATCACACACGTGCGTGTGTGATTTATATTTTTTTCACCCTTTATTATTTTATGGTGCTTTGCACCATATATATATATATATATATTAATTATGCGTTTTATTTTTTTTGTACCATTTATTATTTTATGGTGCTTTGCACCATATATATATATATATATATATATATATATATATTAATCATGCATTTTATTTTTTTTGCACCATTTATTATTTTATGGTGCTTTGCACCACTTGTTATTTTATGGTGCTTTGCACCATATACAAGTTTGAGTATAATAATAATAATTTTCGTGTTTCGCACCAAAAGGTATTAATCCATGTTGGATTGGTTTTGGTGTTTTGCACCACAAAATTTCAATCCACGTAATATTGGCTTTTGGTGGTTTGCACCATACACCATGTTATGCCACATATTCATTTAACACCAAAATTAACTTTTTTACAAACACCATTTTTGCACCATAAATTTTAGCACCACTTGCGTATCCCCACATTATCACCACTTTTGCACCACTATTTGAAAATTGAGGATTTCCCAAATCCTTTACAAATAGTGGTGCTAATGTGAGGCTAAAATGCCCTTTTTCTTGTAGTGGTGATAGCTATTCCAAATTACAAAGGGTCCATTCTCAGCGTGTGCCTCTCGGGCAGGCCCATTTTAAGCATCACGGGTTTACAATATCCCTCAAGCAAATTCATTTGGGCAATCCATATCCTAAAATAAAAATAAAAAATATAAAGATTATAATTAGACATTTTAGATCAGATAAATGTACATGTCCTCATAATCTCTTATGATGATCTCTTACTGAACAGTGTTGGCACAACGCATGAAGAATATATGCACAATATTTCGAGCCTGATGTGAAGAACAAATGAGAAATGGGTAATCAAGTGAAAAGAACACTGCTCAGTAAATAAGATAAATATTTTCTTTTTCTTTGTACATTATAGAACCGCGATGTTCCTGGCAAATACTTTGCTCTAATTTGTTGTGACACATCATGTAAATTCAACAACCGCATTGAATGCGATTGATGTATCCGACTCCACCTCTTACCTTGAGTTTAATGCAGTAGATAAACTGCTGATTTTTGTTTATTTTAAGTAGTCAAGAACTTTCCAGAATCGAGCGTTCTGTAGAGCTGTGCTTCAAAAGTTTCTAAAAATATCTGTCTGTATATATTGCTTTTTTGATGAATCCACGAGATAGATAAATAAAAACAGAGTTCTGATATATAGTATGCTGCTGAAAAATCCTTGTGGTGAATGCCGTGACTTTCTGACTCTGTCTGAATATGTATGAGTGAATTTCCGTTGGGTTTGAACGTGATTGCTTCCCCTTCCTCCTTTCATTGTGGTATCAAAGCAAATACCAATGCGTAGAGCTTAGTCTCCGCCATTTCTGAAGCCACCAGCCTAAACGAAGGAGCCGGCAGTTGTGTGAGGTCTGCTGTGTGAAGGTGTTGAGTTTTTTTTCTCCACCGTTTGTTCCCGAGGCAGAAGCTGGAACTCGTGAAGCTCTTTCTTAAAGAGATCCGCGGCAGAAGAGACTTGTGTTAGCTAGTTTATGATTAAAAAAAAAAAATTGTAGGCATCAGAAAAGCCAGGACCATTCCATTCAAAGAGCAAGGGGGAGCTGGGTTTGTGAACAACTAGACAGAGGATTCATAGATAGTCAAATTTTAACCATGGCCACCACCAGCAACTCTATGCAGCCACAGGTTCCCTCGTTCTCAGGTAAAAATTATGATTTTTGGGCAACAAAAATGAAAACTCTATTTCATTCTCAGGATATTTGGGATTTAGTTGAAAATGGGTATCCTCAACCTCAAGATGAGGCAGCGTTTTTGGCTTTGTCTCAGGCAGAAAGGGTTATTCTCAATAATAATAGAAAGAAGAATGCTAAAGTCCTACTCTTCATCCAACAGAGTCTGGATGAATCAATCTTTCCAAAGATTGCTTCCGAAGATAACTCAAAAAGAGCATGAAACATTTTAGAGACGACTTATAAGGGCTCTTCTAAGGTTAAGACAATCAGGCTGCAAACCCTTCGAAGAGAATTTTAAACCCTTCAAATGAAGGATTCAGAATCAATTGACCAGTTTTTCAATAGAACCATGAATGTGGTGAACCAGATAAAAACACATGGGGAGGATTTAAATGACCAGAAAATCATGGAGAAAATTCTGCGTTGCCTACCCAACAAATATGATGCAATTGTAGTGGCAATTGAGGAATCAAAGGATCTATCACAACTATCTATTGTTGAATTGATGGGATCTCTATTGTCTCATGAATTTAGACTGAGTAGGAACTCAAATCCCTCATTAGAATCTGCATTCAAGACTCAAGTTTAAGTTACTAGAGGCAGAGGCAGATTTAGTCATAGAGGTAGAGGAAGATTCCAAAATCAAAGTGATGAAAGAACAATTTCAGATGAAACCAGTAAATCAGTCCAGAGCCCCAATTCAGGAAATTTCAGAGGTTCAAGGAGTAATCTTAATTAGTAGCAGTCTAGAAGGTTTGATAAATCGAAGGTTCAGTGTTTTTACTGTAAGAAATTTGGGCATGTAATTCGGGACTGCAGAAAAAGACAAGCAAATGAAAGCAAGCAATCAGCTAGTTTATCTGAGGTATCTGAGACTAAAACAGAGTCTATGTTTATCACTTGTAATATTGCTCAGGAGAGTCCAAAAGATGTATGGGTTTTGGACAGTGGTTGTAGCAACCACATGACTGGAGATCAAGAGTTGTAACTGTTTGGATAGTTCTGTTCAATCAAAAGTAAAGCTTGGAACAGATAGTAGAGTTTCTGTCAAAGGAAAAGGAATAATAGATGTTTTGATAAAGAATGGTGAGAAGAAGATTGTGAAAGATGTCTATCTTGTTCCTGGAATGAAATGTAATTTGATGAGTATTGGACAACTAATGGAGAATGGGTATGAGATAAATTTTTATGACAAAGCTTGCACAATTCGAGATAGAGCTCATTGTAATAGGTTGATTGCAAGGGTTGAGATGACTAAGAACAGGATGTTCCCGCTTACAATGAGGAGTGATACTCAAAATTCTATTAATGCATACAAAGCTAAGAGTGTTGATCAATCTTGGATTTGGCACTTGAGGTTTGGTCACTTACATTTTGATGGTTTGAGGTCATTACAGAAAAAGGAAATGGTGAAAGGGCTTCCAATCATAGAACAACCAGCAAGCTCATGTGAGACATGTATCTTGGCAAAACAACATAGAGAAAGCTTTCCTACAGGTGTTTCCTATAGAGAAAAAGTACCTCTAGAAATCATACATACAGATTTATGTGGGCCAATGCAAACCACTTCATTGGTTGGAGCTTACTAAATTCTTGACATTTATTGATGATTACAACATGAAGACTTGGGTATATTTCTTAAAACAAAAGTATGAAACTTTTGGAGTCTTCAAGAACTTTAAGGCTTTGGTTGAAAAGCAAAGTGGTAAGTACATTAGAGTGCTAAGATCTGATAGAGGCGGTGAGTATAGTTCAAATGACTTTTTAGATTTCTGCAAGGTTCATGAAATTAAGAGACAATTTACTGCTAGATATACACCACAACAGAATGGTGTGGCAAAAAGAAAGAATAGGACCATAATGAACATGGCTCGGAGCATGTTGAAGACAAAGCACTTACGAAATGACTATTGGGCAGAAGCTATTTGGTGTTCAATATACATTCTGAATAGGAGTCCTACAAGTAGCTTGATTAGTAAAGTACCTCAAGAGGCATGGACTGGTAGAAAATGTTCAATTTCACATTTACGAGTTTTTGGGTGCATAGCATATGCACATGTACCAGTTGAATTAAGGAGAAAGTTGGATGATCATAGTGAGAAACGTATATTCATCGGTTATAGTGAGCAATCTAAAGCATATAGATTGTACAATCCCATTACCAAAAAGCTTGTTATAAGTAAAGATGTTGAGTTCAAAGAGGAGGAAGCATGGGATAGAAGTGTAGATGAGTCTATTACAGGAGGAGCTGTATTATCTCATGAACATGATCAAGACAAAGAGCATGAATCTCAAGGAGGACAACTAGTACAAGCACCTATTACCTTTACACCAACAACAAATGCATCCACTCCAGTCAGAACACCAAGAAGTCTTGCACAAGGAGAGGTCTCAACGCAAAGAAATCAACCTACTCCAAGTTCGCAAGTAAGTGATGAATCTAATCCTACTTTAGCTACACTAAGATCTAGATTTAAAGGGAGGAAGACTAGAAGTCTTATGGAGATATATGATCAGCATGAAGACCAATTAGATTTAAATTCAAATTTTGCATTGTTAGCATATCAACCTGTTAGTTATGAGGATGCTATCAAAGATAAAGTTTGGGTGGATGCTATGAATGATGAGATAGATGCAATAGAAAGGAATGATACTTGGGAATTAATGAATCTACCTGAAGGAAAGGACTGCATTGGTGTGAAATGGGTTTACAAAGCACAGTTCAATGCAGATGGTGAAGTTGAGAAGCACAAGGCAAGACTTGTTGCTCAAGGTTTTGCTCAACAACCTGGAATAGACTATAATGAAACTTTTTCACCTGTTGCCAGATTAGATACAATTAGAACTGTTTTAGCTATTGCAGCTCATAATAGTTGGAAAGTATACCAGTTGGATGTAAAATCTACATTTTTAAATGGAATTTTAGAAGAAGAGGTATATGTAAAACAACCTCTAGGTTATGAGATAAGTGGACATGAAGAAAAGGTTTATAAATTGAAGAAAGATTTGTATGGTCTGAAGCAAGCTCCTCGAGCTTGGTACAGTAGAATTGATTCCTATCTCATAAGCAATGGATTTTGGAGGAGTATCAATGAACCTACTCTGTACACCAAGAAAAATCAGCATGGTAAGGTCTTAATTGTGTGCATTTATGTTGATGATATTATTTATACTGGCAATTTGATGCTAGAAGAATTCAAAACAGTAATGAGGAGTGAGTTTGAGATGACTGACCTTGGCCTAAAGAAGTGTTTTCTGGGAATTGAAGTCTTGCAATCTGAAAGTGGAATCTTTATCTCACAATCCAAATATGCAAACGATGTACTGAAAAGATTTAGAATGTTAAATTGCAAGCTAGGCTCAACACCGGTAGCTACAAGCACTAAGTTAAGCAAGCAAGATGTTGGAGGTCAAGTAAATCCTAGGTTATTTAAAAGGCTAGTTGGCAATTTAATGTATCTAACCACAACTAGACCAGACATCATGTATGCTGTGAGTCTAATCTCAAGATTCATGGAGTCTCCGAAGAGTAATCATTGGCTCGCAGGTAAAAGAATTTTGAGATATGTTGCAGGCACAGTGAATTGTGGAATTTTATATTCAACAGGTTCAGATTTCAATTTGACAGGGTACACAGATAGTGATTTTGCTGGAAATGTTGATGATAGAAAAAGTACATCTGGATATGCATTCTTTTTTGACTTAGGAGTTTTCTCATGGGCATCACAGAAACAACCCATAGTCACTATTTCATCAGCAGAAGCAGAGTATGTTGCTGCCACGTCAGTAGCATGTCAGGCCATCTGGATGAGAAGAGTTTTGTTTGATCTTTTGCATGAACAAGGAGCGCCAACAACTATCTTCTGTGATAATAAGTTAGCTATTGCGCTGTCAAAGAACCATGTATTCCACAAGAGAACCAAGCATATTGACATGCGGTATCATTACATTAGAGAATTGGTAAATGATAAAGAAATTAAACTCTATTTTTGCAATTCAAAGGAACAACTCGCTGACATTTTCACTAAGGCACTGGGAAAAGATATTTTTGAATTTCAAAGACAAAGACTGGGCATCTGTGATGCTATTTATGCTGTAAATGTCTAGGTGGTTGAAATTAAAGGGGAGAATTTTGTGACACATCATGTAAATTAAACGACCGCATTGAATGCAATTGATGTATCCGACTCCACCTCTTACCTTGAGTTTAATGCGGTAGATAAACTGCTAATTTTTGTTTATTTTAAGTAGTCAAAAACTTTCTAGAATTGAGCGTTCTGTAGAGCTGTGCTCCAGAAGTTTCTAAAAATATCTGTCTGTATATATTGCTTTTTTTGATGAATCCATGACATAGATAAATAAAAATAGAGTTCTAATATATAGTATGCTCCTGAAAAATCCTTGTGGTGAATGCCGTGACTTTCTGATTCTGTCTGAATATGTATGAGTGAATTTTCGTTGGGTTTGAACGTGATTGCTTCCCCTACCTCCTTTCATAATTTTGCTTCCACTTTTTATCCAACACTTTACTTCACAAATTAATAACATGGAAACTAACTGCGCATTTTCACTTTTTACTGCGTAGAGATTAACCACGCAATTCAACCTTTTGCTATGTAGTTGAACTTAGCATAAATGCATGTTTCCACTTTTTACTGCGCAAAGATTAACCGTGCAATTCAACCTTTTACTGCGCAGTTGAACTTAGCATAAATGCGCAGTGCAGAACTTGACTTTGTATGAACTTCGCACTTGACACAATATTTACTTTTGCACACTCTTTTAACTTTACAAGATTAACTGCGTAGTTAACTTTGCATAACCCAAACTTAAATAAACTTTATCTTAAAATATTTCTTCTTAAAACATGAGAACCTTGTTAAAATAGAACTTTCACCACAATGAAATACTTAGAAATCTTGATTTGATTCACAGACCGTAAATGTAAACAACATTTAGGCATATGAAATAGATGTGCGGCATGCATAAACCAACATTCTTGAGAATGAATTCATAAAACTATAGATTTATATATTACCACTGTAAAACAAGGTAACTTTACACAGAGATGAGATTTACTTCAAACTTTGACTTCTTACACAGAGCTTGGGCTCTTGAAACACTTCACGGATTTCACGGATCTTCACTTGTTCTCTTTACACATCCTTTATTTCTATCACTACATCTCCATCTAATCTTGTGTGAGAGGTTTTCATTTATACACAAACTTAGGTTTAGCTTCACTTGGAAGTTACAGGGTTGCAATAAACACTGCAATTAATTTCTACCTAAGAAAATATGATCTTGCGGAATACAAATGCGGCTACTTAAATACTAACTTGTCGTGAGCCGGATGGGCTACAAACTAACTGACTTATGACATTGCAGACTGACTGAGTGTCTGACATAACCGGTTCATATCAGATATGCTATCAGCTCATTAATTATGATATTTCCAACACTCCCCCTTAATTATGAGCGGATGGGGATCATTAAAAAAAAATGAAATTTTACAAAATATTTCAGAGCTGAAACATGCTTTGTTCGTGACAAAGTTTACTGTGCATAACTTGTCACTCCCAAACAACTTTGTAGACATTGGAACGTGTCCCTTTCCAATGGTTTAGTAAATATGTCTGCTACCTGATCTTCAAACTTGCAAAATTCTAAATAGATTTCTTTGTTGTTTATCAATTCTCTGATAAAATGATACATTGTGTCGATGTGCTTGGTTATTTTGCGAAACACGTGATTCTTTGACAGTGCGATAGTTGAGTTGTTGTTGCAGTAAATGACTGTGGGTGGCTTGCTGGTTTTGCGACAAATCACTTAACATCCTCTGCATCCAAACGGCTTGACATGCAGCACTTGTACTGCGACATACTCTGCTTCTGCTGAAGAAAGAGTTACTATGGGATGTTTCTTTGAATCCCATGATACAACACCTGTTCCTACATGAAATGTATTCCCAGATGTGTTTTTTCTGTCATCCATGCTGCCTCCATTATCGCTATCAATGTATCCAATGAGTTTGAAATTTTATGGGGTTGAATACAAAATACCAAAGTCTTTTGTTCCACTTACATACCTCAAAATTGTTTTACCTGCTTGCCAATGGGATTCTTTTGGTGACTCCATGAATCTTGAGATTAAACTGACTCCATACATGATGTCTGGCCTTGTTGCAGTAAGATACATAAGGCTTCCAATGAGCCTTTTAAACATTGTAGGATCTACATTGGATCCATCATCATCCTCGCTCAATTTCAAACCTATTATCACTGGTGTTGGAGCTATCTTGCAACTTAACATCTTAAATCTATTCAAGACATCACTTGCATACTTTGACTGAGATATAAATATCTCATTTTCAGTCTGTTGGACTTCAATGCCTAGCAAATACTTCATAAGCCCCAAATTAGTCATTTCAAATTCACTTTCCATGACTATTCTGAATTCTTCTATGCCAAAATCACTAGTAAATATCAAATCATCTACATACAGGCAGACAATTAGCTTGTTACCTTGCTTGTTGATCTTTGTGTACAGCGTTGGCTCACATTCACTTCTCTGAAATCCATTCTGAATGAGGTAAGAGTCAATGCGACTGTACCAAGCTCTAGGAGCTTGCTTCAAACCATAGAGTGCCTTCTTCAACTTGTATACTCTGTGTCCTTGTCTTGAAACTTCATAGCCTTGTGGTTTCTCCACATATACATCTTCCTCCAAATAACCATTTAAAAATGTAGACTTAACATCCATTTGATAAACAAGCCATTTTTTATGTGCTGCAATGGCAAAAACTATTCTGATAGTGTCCATTCGTGCTACAAGTGCAAAGGCTTCATTAAAGTCTATGCCAGGTTGCTGAGTGAACCCCCTTACTACCAATCTTGCCTTGTTATTTTACACATTTCCATCAGTATGTTGCTTGGTCTTATAAATCCATTTCACGCTTATCACATCCTTATCCTTAGGAACATCAACTAATTCCCATCTTTATTCTTTTCAATGAATTATATTTCTTCATTTGATGGCTTGTGCCCAAGCTTTCTTTTCAATAGCTTCTTCAAATTTTAGCGAATCATTAACTTGAGAAAATAATGCAAAACATGAGAATGAATTGGATGTACCAGTCTCATATATCTCATGCAAAGTTCTTGTCTTTGTCGGAGTTGCCGGTGTTGAACTGCGCGAGTTACGCAAACTGCTTGATGGAGTTTGCCGCACACTTGGTGTGTTTGTCGAAGTAGCTTGAGCTGCACCTTGTGTTGGAGTTCCTTGTATTGAAACATGTTGCATAGTCCTGTGAGTAGACGGAGCTACGCAGTTTTGATTCACATGCGGAGTCTCAACCACATCTTCTGCAATGTCATCATGTTCGACATGTGACACGATTTTGACATTCTTCTCTACAGTTCCATCCCATGCGTTATTTTCTACAAACTGAACATCTCAATTGATAATAACTTTTCTTGCAATAGGATCATACAAATTGTATGCTTTTGTTTCTTCAGAATACCCAATAAAAATGAATTTTTGTCCTTTATTGTCTAATTTTCCTCTTAACTCATCTGGAACATGTGCGTATGCTACACAACCAAAAAATTGTAAATGTGAAACACTATGTTTTGTAACTGTCCATGCTTCCTATGGAACTTTGTTCTTCACGCTCTTCGTCAGACATCGATTCATGATGTATATACAACAGTTAGCAATGCTTCATCCCAATATTCATTTGATAGATGCATGGCTGCCAACATACTGCGTGCCATTTCCATAATGGTTTTGCTTTTCCTCTCTATGATACCATTCTACTGCGGTGTATACCACACAATGAATTGCTTCTTATGCCATGATTTTTGCAAAAAATTAAGAAATCATTGGAAACATACTCACCACCTCTGTCTGTTCTTAATATATTGATGTTGTCACCACTCTACTTCTCCACAAGTGCCTTGAACTGCTGAAAACAACTAAATGCATTAGATTTATGTTTTAGAAAATATAACCATGTTTTTCTTGTGAAATCATCAATAAATGTGAGAAGATAAGTGCATCCTCCCATGGACGGTGTTTTCATCGGTCCACAAATATCAGTGTCCACAATTTCAAGTGGTGTGTGAGCTTTGTATGACTTTCCAACTGGAAAAGTCTCTCTGTGTTGTTTTCCAAAAGTACAGCCTTCACAAATTCTTTTTGGATTTTTTATTAATGGAAATCCTGTCACCATTTCCTTCATGTGTAGTAGCTTCAACCCACCAAAATTCATATATCCAAATATGAAGTGCCATAACCAGGATTCATCCCTTATTTCTCTCTGAAATGCAGCTTGCATTGCGCTATCTTTTTCTTCCTTGTCACAGTGAATGTCTGCTCCTTTGCTTTCTACTTTGAACACAAATCCAAAATTTTCATTTTGACTTTCATGAACAACTTGAGTTGTCTTTCCTTTTATGATGGGTCTTATCCTCAAAGGAAACAACTGATTGCTTGTCATTTGCACTTCGACTATCAACTGATTTCTTGGATATATGTCTTTGATTAGACAACACTTTCCTATCATATGGATTATGTAACCTTTTTCCATCAGTTGTCCAATGCTCATCAAATTATGCTTCAAACCTTGAACATAATAAACCTCAGACATATATTTATGCTCCCCCTGTATGGTTAGAATATCAACAGTACCCTTACCCAAAACAATGACTTGAAAATTATTTCCAAGTGTGACATCAGTTTGAACTGATTTATCTAGAGTAGAAAATAGACTTAAATTACCAGTCATATGATTGCTACAGCGTGAGTCTAAATACCATATGTCATTTGGACTTTCTTGGACAACATTGCATTCCAGTGGAGATGTGCATGCTAAGAACAGTGAGTTGTTTGAAGTGTTGTTGTTGCTTGACTGTGTTTGTCCTTGCTTTACTTGGTCATACTGCTTCTTCCTGCATTCATATGCTAAGTGTCCATACTTCTTACGGTAATGACATTGAATTTTTTATTTATCATACCTTTGTCCACTTGACTGGTTGGGGGTCTGATTCTAACGTCTTCCTGCAACATGTGCAAGGATGCTACTGCGACCTCCTCTTAAAGAACTTCTTCCTCTGCCTCTAGAGTTTGATATTCCTCTACCTCTTCCATGACTTATGGATGACTGTATTGTGAATGCACCTTGTAGCGATGTATCTGAACCGCTCATTCTATGTTCATGATTGAGTAATGAGGCTTGCAATTCATCAATAGTAAATGTGGATAGATCTTTGTTTTCTTCCAGGGTCACAACTAAAGATTCAAATTCCTTTGGAAGAACTCTAAGTACTTTCTCAACAAATCTTTGATCACCTAGAGTTTCTCCATGAGACTTTATTTCATTAACCATACCAATAACATGAGTGTAGAATGATTCTACTGACTCTGTATTTTTAATTGACATAGATTCAAAATATCTTCTAAGAATTTGAAGTTTGGCAATCTTTACCTTGTTCAAGCCTTGATAGGAAGTTTCTAGTGTGTCCCACGGTTCCTTAGCTGGCTGCGCTGCTGCTACTCTTGGGAGTATGGATTGATGATTTGCTTGATGTATGTGGAACAATGCCTTTCCATCTTTCTTCCTTTGTTCCTTCAGAATATCCTTCTCATCTTGTGTGAGATTGTTGTATGCTTCTAGATCTACTGGTTTTGCATAGCCATACTCGACTCTTTCCCATACATCTTGACCTCTAAACAAAGCTTTCATAGTTAGAGACCAATATTCATAATTTTTACCATAAAATATTGGGGTTTGAAAATTACCCAAAGTGGAAGCCATTCTTAATCACTTTTCCCTTTTGTAAATACAATTTCTACTTTCTGTAAACCAGGCTCTGATACCAAATCAAGGGAAAAGAACACCGCACAGTAAATAAGATTTAACTCCGCAGATGGTAAATATTTTATTTTTCTTTGTACGCTATAGAATTACACTGCTCCTAACAAATACTTTGCTCTAATTTTTCTTCCACATTTTATCCAACACTTTACTTCACAAATTAATAGCGCAGAAACTAACTATGCATTTCCACTTTTTATTGTGCAGAGATTAACTACGCAATTCAACCTTTTACTGTGCAATTGAACTTAGCATAAATGCGCAAATATTTAGCTGCGCGGAACTTGAATTTGTATGAACTTCGCACTTCACACAATATTTACTTTTGCACACTCTTTTAACTTTACAAGATTAACTGCGCAGTTAACTTTGCATAACCCAAACTTAAATAAACTTTATCTTAAAACATTTCTTCTTAAAACATGAGAATTGAAACATCTAAGTGAAACTTACTCCTTGTTAAAATAAAATTTTCACCACAGTGAAATACTTAGAAATATTGATTTGATTCACATACTGTAAATGTAAATGACATTTACGTAGGTCATAAAATGGAGTAACTTTGACACACTTACAGAGAGATCTGATTTACTTCAAACTTTCGCTTCTTACACAGAGCTTGGGCTCTTGAAACACTTCATGGATCTTCACTTCTTCTCTTTACACATCTCTTATTTCTATCTCTACATCTCTATCTAATCTTGTGTGAGAGGTTTTCATTTATACACAAACTTAGGTTTAGCTTCACCTAGAAGTTATAGGGTTGCAATAAACACTGCAATTAATTTCTACCTAAGAAAATCTGATCTTGCAGAATACAAATGCGGCTACTTAAATACTAACTTGCCGTGAGCCGAATTGGCTGCAAACTGACTGAATTCTGACATTGCAGACCGACTGAGTGTCTGACAGAGCAGGTGCATATCAAATATGCTATCAGCTCATTAATTATGATATTTCCAACATGTAACTAGATGAAAATTCCAACACTACTATGGAAAGTCGAAACTATGACATTCAAATCTTGGAATAGCTTGTCCCCAATTAATTGAAGTTGTTTATTTCTTTGCTTTGTCAGTGTAGATGCTTGCATGTCTGAAACATGAATATTACCTTCTCAAGGACAAGCTTGAGTTTCTCCTAGAGGTAATTTATGATTTCCAGTATTCAAACTATTTTTGTTTTAAGAACATCGCATACAAATTCCTCTAAAAATGAATTTATAGCTTTATAGATAACGTATTAATATTTTTCCTTGGTTTTATGGTAAATTCCAATTTGAGCAACAAATCTTAGGAGCTAGTGGAACCATATTTGCGACAGACTAAACTCAATTATTTATCATGGGTTGCAACAAGGGCTTTTAAATTGGTTTTTTATTCAATAGAAATGATAGGATAAATGATTGAGAACATAGTGATACAATGTTAGTGGCCATGATATTAAATATTTATGCATTTGCATTGTTGTACTCATCAGATAGTATCTTGTTTTGAGATCTGTGTGATCCATATTTTGTTATTTAATACCCTAACTTCCCTTTAATATATAGATTTGGTACAATACATGGCAAAGTGTTTTTCCTCTTAGGCACTTAGCTGTTATAAAACAAATTGGAGAAAACATTTGGATATTTTCATGGTTATTATAGGCAGAAGAAAAGAAGTGATATGCTTCTATGTTCCTCGAAATCTAAATAAATTACTCTAAACTTATTTTAAACTTGGATCTATTGGCTTAAACTCGGATCTATCTAGATTTACTAAGCATGGATCAAATTTATCCAAATGGTTTTTTATTCTTGTTTATAAGTTTGTTTTAATTAAATTTTATTTAAAATTGAAAAGTATTGTTTGATGACTATTATCCAATAAGATAAATTAGTTTTGAAGTGATTTTATTTATAGATAAATTAGTTTTGAAGTGATTTTAATTATATTTTGGTGATAATATGTAAAATAAAAATAAAGTACATCTCACCATTGTTATATTAACCATTCTCATAATCATTGTTTTTGTCCACCGGTGGAGAGATCATGGTCTCTACACTCGTAAATTAAATTTAAATAAATATCATAGAAATTCTCTCATATGTCATAGTAATCCATTATGAATGAATAATATTTTTTTAACAGTAATTGGAAATTTTTTCTTCAATTTCTAAATTATGACTCGATTATGATCGATAGAAAACAACTTTCAATTTAAGGGTACCCGCACGAAGTTGGTACCCAAAAACACCACAATGACATTGCGTGAGCGCAAAAAAAACAAACACGTGCATGCGCCTATAAACACGTGTACGCATTCCTGCTTCAACAATGCCAAGCCTCCACATCGGCGACATGACATGGATAATAGAAGCACATGCGCGCTTTTAAATAGAAGAGTGTGCGCGCTTTTAAACAGAAGCACGTGCGCGCTTTTAAACAGAAGCACGTGCCTGCTTTTATGCATGCACGCATTGTTAATGAGAAGCACGTGTGTGCTCTTATGCACGCATGCGTTGTTAACGTGTACACAAAAAAAAACGCATTTGTTTAGTAATCCTAAATGTAGTTTTGATTGTGTTTATTATGGTGTTGGTATCATCATCATCATCCTCATCATCTTCATCACCACCATCTTCATCTTCATCATCTTCATCATCATTGTCTTCAATGTCTTCATCATCATCATCCTCCTCATCCTCACCATCATCCTCATCACCATCATCATCATCAACATCATCATCATCATCATCATCATCATTATCATCACATCATCATCATCATCATCATTATCTTCATGACGCCGACAATGATGATGATGATGTGATGATGATAATGAAGACAATGATGATGATGTTATTGAGAATGGTGATGAGGATGATGATGAGGATGAGGATGATGATGAAGATGTTGAAGACGATGATGATGAAGATGATGAAGATGAATATGACGGTGATGAAGATGATGATGATGATGATGATTGTCATAAACATCATCATCATCCTCTTATTTATCATCATCATCATCATCATCATCATCATCATCATCACCATCATCGTCATCTTCATCATCATCATCGTCATCTCCATCATCATATTCATCATCATCATCATCCTCATCATCATATTCATCACCATCTTCATCATCATCATGATCATCACCATCATCATCATCTTCATCGTCATCGTCATCATTATCATCATCATCATCATCATCATCATCATCATCATCTTCATCACCATCGTCTTCATCTTCATCATCTTCATCATCATCATCTTCAACGTCTTCATCATCATCATCATCCTCATCACCATCATCATCATCATCCTCATCATCATCATCATCATCACCGTCGCCATCTTCATCATCATTGTTGTCGTCGTCATGAAGATGATGATAATGAAGATGATGATGAGGAGGAGGAGGAGGAGGAGGAGGATGGTGATGAGGATGATGATGATGGTGATGAGGATGGTGATGAGGATGATGATGAGGTTGATGATGATGAAGACGTTGAAGATGATGATGATGATGATGAAGATGAAGATGATGGTGATGATGATGATGATGATGATCACGATGATGATGATGAGGAGGAGGAGGAGGAGGATGATGATGATGTTGATGATGATGATGATGAAGACGACGACGATGATGATGATGATAATGACGATGATGATGAAGATGACGATGATGATGATAATGATGAAGATGATGGTGATGAAGATAATGATGAGGATGATGATGATGATGAAAATGATGATGGAGATGATGATGATGATGATGAAGATGATGATTATGACGATGAAGATGATCATGATCATGATGCTCATGATGATAAAGAAGAGGATGATGATGATGATGATGATCAAGAAGAGGATGATGATGTTTATGATGATGATGATCATCATCATCATCATCATCATCATCATCTTCGTCATCATCATCATCATCTTAATCATCATCATCATCATCATCATCATCATCGTCATCATCCTCATCATCATCATCATTGATCGTCATCATCATCATCATCACCATCCTAATCATCATCATCATCATCGTCCTCATCATCATCGACATCTTCATCATCATCATCATCGTCGTCTTCGACATCCTCATCATCAACACATACCATACAGCCTAGAAATGTGGTGAAACATTTCAAGGGGTGTATCACAATTTGGAAAATCCACATGGCATTTCAAGTGTGTTTCACCTCAAAAACCCATCCATTTCAACATCCTTAGTCTATGTTTTGACTTACAAAATGACCTCAGGTACCCACCCAAGCAAGTAATCTCAGAAGAAGGAATGATAATATTAAATTTTTTACTTAATAAATGAACTCAAGGATCCACCCAAGCAAGCAAACTTGGAAGAAGAAATGATATTATCAGATTCTTAAAGTAAAAGGGTAGAAAGCGAAAGATAAAGAAAATTTCCAATAAAGGGTAGAAAGGGAAAGACAAACAAAAATGCCAACTTTTACTTCAAATTTTCACATTATCAATAATAATTTCAGGATATTTGAGAGTCATTCCAACCTTATCAGGCTTTGTATAAAGAAAGTAGAATTGTGTATCCAATTATAATTCAGCAGACAACCATTCTCAGGATTTCAGCATTCAAGACTAGATTCTATAATGACCTGTTCTTCATGGCCTTAGATTGGAATCCATGTACCTAGACCTGAAATGAAGATATCCCTCGGTAATGAGACACACCAAAACATACTAAATTACTTATCATTTTATCTAATTTGCATGATAATGTGCTATGTTAAAAAAAACTTATATTTTTGAAATATACATATATCTTTTGTATTTTTAAATACCATGTTTCCAAAATTGTTTTGTGGGTGGGGGAGTGTGGTGGGGAGGGATCACATTTCCATAGTGTTCCTGTTTCCATGTTTCCTGCAACATAGTATTAAATATATCTTTACTTACATATTTAATTAGATTGAAATTGTTCTAATAATGTTTTGAACCTGAAAATAGTTTTTGCAAATATGTTGATGTGATCTTGTGATTGCTTTTGCCAATTTAGTCAGAATTTAAGACTAGCAGTTGTTGATTAGGGTTTAAGCATGATGTGTATGAGCCAACATTGAAAGTTTATGTTGGATGTAGTAACAAATTATATATACTAGTGAAGGGGCTACTTATCAGTACAAGCTTTCTGTAAGATGTGATAATTACAACTTTGATTCCTTGGATCTCGAATTGGGCAAGATCACAAGGAAGGGATCTTGAAGGATTCTAGTGCAACTTTGTGTTGATGTTTGTAGCTCGGACAGGTATTTCAATGAGTTAGTGTCTTACTTATAGAAATTGTCTCTAATACCTCTCAGGAACTTTGGTAATTCACTTTATTAAAGTCAATTAGCAAAGTGAATGTCTTTTTATATTGATTGGGATTAATTTGGAGAAATGCCCAAGTTTTGGGCATTAGTGACTTAAGTTAATTAAATTAATTTCAACCATTGATCTCAAGTGAGTGACATCTAATCTCATCCATCGGAGTTAGGCAGCCAAGGGGAGAGGAGAAGACATGCATCTCACAAGAGAGAAACTCAAGCATTGAGTGCGAGATAAGGACTTTTTGATTTCCAGTCTTTTGCCAGAGAGAGAGAAAGCAACAGTTTAGGAAGTGTGAAAATCCTCACAGTAGATCTAAGAGATGATGTATACCTCACAAGAAAGTAGCTGATTAAGCAAGAAAATAGAAGAAGAGTGGTCAGTGCAGTATAATGAGCAACATAATAATAATACAGTAGAACTCGGATAGAAGCAAAAATACTTCACACACACTAATTAATTAATCACAATATGGAAAAATAAATAGTACAATGCATGAGGATTCGAATGCCTAAGGTGGCAATTCGAATTAGCCTTCATGGAGTGATCAAAAGATCACTGGAGTGTCATTGGAGCACAACTAGAAGTCTATCCTATCATCAATGGAGTCATCAATGCTCAAGTAACTGTCAACCATCAGTCAAACTGAGTCTAACTGATTGTGGTAGGTGTAACTGAGTGTAACTGGCACTAACTGAATGAAGGAGGCTCAGTGGAGGGTGCATGAGGAGCTAACTGGAGTCAGAATGAGCAGTCTAGTTACACTGGAGGTCCATCAGAGTGATATAGTCAGTTGAGAGTCAGTCTAGCCTTAAATCAAGGAGAGAACTGAAGATAACTGAAGATAACTAAATGGTAGGTAAGGAAGGGCACCTTTCTCATGCAGTAGGTGAAAGGAGGGTGCACTAAGCTCTAGCAAGGATGAAACTAAGTGGAAGGAAGCTCTGGGGGATAGCAAATTGAGGACTAGGTGCTAGGAATGATGACTGGGATGCATGCAAACCCTAAAAGTGCACGCATGAATGAAAATGCAAAGGATGGAAATGATAGTAGGACTATGATGAAGTAGCGGAATATCCTAACACCCCCCCTTAATCCATCCTGGGCCCTGGTAACTAAGACCAAAGGTCACCCAATACAATGAATAATAACAGTCAATAAACCGAGGAAATGGGGAAAACCTCATGGGAAAAATACCCCCCCTCAAAATAGACTGTAAGGCACACACAAAAATAAATGCTCCAAACTCAAGCAGGTGTGATGATTGGTCATATCTCTGGAGGTATCTTCTTCTTGGGAAGAAGTGGATCATGCTCAAAAAGCATGTGCTTGTACTTGCTCTTCAGATCAATTGTGATGAGAAGAAATCCAAAAGTATGGGGATGATCCTTGAACCTATGATTCAAATAAGTTGAGGTAGGATCAAAAACTTGAATATGCAGATAGTATTTTGTCTTCTCCTTCGAACCATCATGGTGAGATTATGCCAAAAAGAACCATCATATGATTGCTTGAAATCCAAATCAAATTTAAGACTTAAAGAATAATTTCTTGAGATCTCCTTTGAACCAACAGGGGTGAGATAAAAACTATCATATGCATGAGAAATTGTCCCAAGTAGTGATTGCTTAGAATCCAAATTAGATCCAAGACTTGAATCATGGTTTCTTGAGATCTCCTTTGAACCATAAGAGGTGAGATCAAAACCAGTAAATGCATGAGAAATTATTCCAATTGAATGGACATGGTTTCTTGAGATCTCCTTTGAACCAGCAGGGATGAGATCAAAACCATGATGTGCATGAGAAATTATCTCAAGCGAATGGCAATGGCCATATTCTTCAATAACCTTCTAAAAGCATGGAATAATGATCATATAGTAGTAAATAAGAGGTGATTGCTTGAGGAGAGCGAATGCATTACCTCCAATAGCTGATTTTACCTCTGAAATAATCATGTGGTCATGATGCAAACCAACAGACTCTGGTGCAAGAGAGGATTTAGGACGTTTTGCAATATCTAGAGTGTGAGCTGGCACAGAAAGAGAAGAAATTTGGAGCATGAGTGTAGAATCTACAAGTTCTTCTTCTTTGTGGACAACTTCAATATGAGATGTGTTTGATACTGGTTCATGATCAATGAGATCATCAAGGAGGGTGAATGCATCACTTTGCTTGCTCTTGAAGGGGTTTGGACCAAATCCTTCATTCTGTTTGTCGAATCTTTCATCCAAATGGGCCCATAGCTCTTTTGTAGTTTCAACATCATCAATGATTTGGTAAAACATGTATTCAGGAAAAGCAAGCATCATTCTTCCAAAGGCCATGTCACCTTTATTCAACCAATCAATCTTCTCTTCAGAGAATTCGAACTCTCTTTCAAAATAACAATCAAAGAGATCATGGCTCTTCAAATATGCTATCATTTTTGGTTTCCATTCATCATAGTTGAATGTAGAAAGAGGAGGGATTCCTTCTAAATCTGAATACATTGAAGCCATAGAAGACCTACGAAAATAATAGAGAATATCTACAACTGCAACTACTGCAAAAATGCAGAAACTGCTACACTCGAAATCTTGATAATAACCTGCAAAAAAATCTCAGGAATGGAGAAAAAAAATAATCTCAACATGCTCTGATACCATGTGAAAATCCTCACAGTGGATCTAAGAGATGATTTATACCTCACAAGAAAGTAATTGATTAAGCAAGAAAATAGAAGAAGAGTGGTCAATGCAGTATAATGAGCAAGAGAATGATAATACAGTAGAACTCGGATAGAAGCAAAAATAATTCACACACACTAATTAATTAATCACAATATGGACAAACAAATAGTACAATGCATGAGGATTCGAATGCCTAAGATGGCAATTCGAATTAGACTTCATGGAGTGATCAAAAGATCACTGGAGTGTCATCGGAGCACAAGTAGAAGTCTATCCCATCATCAATGGAGTCATCAATGCTGAAGTAACTGTCAACCATCAATCAAACTGAGTCTAACTGAGTGTGGTAGGTGGAACTGAGTGTAACTGGCACTAACTAAATGAAGGAGGCTCAGTGGAGGGAGCACGAGGAGCTAACTGGAGTTAGAATGAGCAGTCTAGTTACACTGGAGGTCCATCAGAGTGATACAGCCAGTTGAGAGTCAGTCTAGCCTTAAATCAAGAAGAGAACTGAAGATAACTGAATGGTACGTAAGGAAGGGTGCCTTTCTCATGCAGTAGGTGAAAGGAGGGTGCACTAATCTCTAGGAGGGATGAAACTGAGTGGAAGGAAGCTATGGGGGATAGCTAACCGAGGGCTAGGTGCTAGGACTAATGACTGGGATGCATGCAAACCCTAAATGATGCATGCAAACCCTAAAAGTGTATGCATGACTAAAAATGCAAAGGATGGAAATGCTAGTAGGACTAGGCTGGAGTATAGGAATATCCTAGCAGGAAGAAGTAGAGCAATGGTACCAGATTAGGCATAGGTGACATTGCTCAGTAGAAGTAGGCAGTACTTCCAGATGGACTAGTCATATGAATTCTGTACAAGTGCACGGACAGGTTTTACGGAATCCGTACAGTCGCACAGACTGGCCAGTACGGATTCATACAGTTCATACAATTGGACGTACAGGGCAATAGAGAAGTGGATTTTTTGTGATTTTTGCTGAAGTTTTGCAAGACATATTTGTAGGTGAATTTTGTCTTCTCAAGGGCAGGATTTGCTAGGTTTGCTGTGTATTTTCTTAAGGCCATTTTCCTAGAAAATTATCCCTTGTAAGCTTGGAAACAATGAATGAAAAGCTGATTTTGAAGGGAAAAAAAGTGTGCATGTGTTTTGATCTGTTTCCTATATTTTGCTTCCATTAGAAAAATTCTGTAGGAAAACTTTAGAAAAATTAGAACTTTTGTACTACTCAAAACTGCCTCCCCTTACAAATGAATGGTTCAATCTCTTTTATAGACTAAGAGAGAGCAAAATCCATTCTAAAGAGATAGAGGGCTGAGAACTTCATTTGAGTCTCTCCCTTGACATCAATGGATGAGATTAAAAGAAATACTTGAGTTTTACTTTTACATGTGGAAAATCACCCCCCCTTGGTGTGGGGTGCACTTGTCCAAATGGACAATGGTGGGGACAAAAGTGCTGAGATAATACATCAAAATGTTGGGTTTGATGATGATGAAGGAATCCCTATGAGTCACATGCGGATTTGGGTGCCTGAGATGAGAAATACACTGTGGACTTAGGGCCTTGACTCCCATTTGAAATGGATGGCATTCTTTCAATCATGCTTTGATCCTGTAGAAACAAATGATTTTCCTCTTCATGAACTGAGACTGCATCTTCATTTCCTCTTACATTATTGGGGCCATATTTCTTTAAGTAAAACTTGCCCTTCTTCACTGAACTTGATACCTTCTCTTTCCAACGTTTCCTGAGAGTTTTTCTCAAGTGACATTCTATCTTGAGGTGTCCATACTGGTGATAGATATTTCACTTGATAGGTACTCTCTCATAGTCCAAAATTTGTAAAATATTTCTACTATCCATCTCATTGTCCACATTCTCTGGTAGTCTTAGCCCTAAATTCATTTGAACCAAGATTTTTTCCACTGATTGGAATTCCATCTCACAACAATCCTTCCTAATACCATGAAAAACCCCCAGACCATCTCCTATATTTTTCAAGATGGATTCACTCCAAAAATTCAAAGGTAACACTCACAACATGACCTATATAGGGTGAACAATGCCTCTCCCTATACATGGGTTGAAATAGAGGCTCCAAGGTTTAAGATCTAGCAAGGGAGAACCCTAGAATCAACATCCACATCTTCGCCATTCTTAAATATGAATGCCATCAACCCTAGGATTTCCCCCAAGACCTTGCCAATCCATTGCCTTAGGGTTTTTTCTTTCATATTATCTTTTTACATTGCATCACATATATCTTAGTACTCTTATTTCATCTTCATGGATCTTGGTTATTAAATTAAAGAAAACATGTTATACTTGTTGGGGGCTTGTTTACCATCAATTCGAAAACAATTGCTACTTTTAACTGTTAGATCTATATGCGAATATCTCTTTAATGAATCTAACTAGCATGCTCATAACAAGTCGTATGGATTGAACTTGATATTTATGTTTAATGTTTACTTAAAAACATTCTCTAGAAACAACATGAAGCCTATTTCTTTTTTTTGTTACATCTTGTTTAGAAGCAATTCAAATCCAGGCATGAAGGCTTGATGCATTCTAGATCCAGGCATATAGGTTTTAAAATTCCAAGAGATAGACTGCTTTGAAATCCAAAAGCAAATTACTTGAACCCTCTCATCCCCATATTTCTGTCACTATTAAAAAAGAATAAGAGATAGTACTAAATATGAATACCAACCAAATTTTTGTATGCATACTGAGTAAAATAAACAGGAAAATGAATATAGGTTTTAAAATTCCAAGAGATAGATTGCCTTGAAATCCAAAAGCAAATTACATGAACCCTCTCATCCCCATATTTCCATCACTATTAAAAAATAACAAGAGAGTACTAAATATGACTACCAACCAAATTTTTGTATGCATACTGAGTAAAATAAACAGGAAAACTATGTTCCTATAATTCTTATTAGCATTGCAAAAAGGCAGGGAACCAAGCTTGCATCTCTTCTGAATGTTTTACTACTTTTATTAAGCTTTATAATATTATATTTTAGATTTTTTTAAAATGTTAATATTAAAAAAATACTTTTAGCTATCCCAGAAGAGTGGGTAGTGGAGGGGTGAAGGTGTGTATTTATGTGCAGAAATTCCTAGCATCTTTGTGCACAAATGCACACCATTCTAGGGGTGAAGGGTGTGCATTTAAGCGTTTGAGACCTCCACACCACTTCTACTCACTCCCTACCATCCCTACACCACTCTCACCTAACCATCCCCTACATACCTATATCTCCAACCACCTTCCCTTCCAAGGGTGTTTCCAATGTGTGAAACTAATCTATTGTCCCATTTGTACCCCAACCCTAAAAGTGAATATAGCTTTAAAAACACCCTTTTGGTTAAATTTGATGACCCTTTCACGTAAAACATTCGCTTGAGAATCTCATATCCTTAAGAGAGAAACTATGTGACTTGTGTAGGGTAACATATATGTGACTCTTGTTGGTTAATATAAAATGAATTGAATTAAAATATAAGCTGCTTAATAAGAGGCTTCTAGACAAAATATTTATTTTGTATTTCCTATGAAGGAACAATAGTGGAAAAAATATACCAAAGAAAATGGTATTTGGACAAGTGGTGATAGGACCTCCAGGATCAGGGAAAACTACTTACTGCAATGGCATGTCTCAGTTTCTTACCCTTATTGGAAAGCATGTTTTTCTGTTGTGTTCTCTCTTCATTAATTCTCTGTATTGAAGTCCAAAATAACATTACAAATTTACACTTGTTCTTGCTTTGCATTTTTCTGGTCCTCTTATGATATAATTTTTAACGGAGCATGCTCAGTTTGGATGTCATGAATGGCATTGGTATACCATTGATTTAACCAAATACATGTTTGTGTACATGGCTGAAATTATAGTTTTAGAACAGAAGAATTTTTTGAATGGAATTTGAGAGAGCTAGGGCAGAATTGAAATGCATTTAAATTTACATTTTCAACACAAATTTACATCTAAGGCTAAGAAAATGGCATTAATAACATGGTTGTATTTGTCCCATTATAATTAGTTATTCAAACTCAATTCTATGTTCATAGAACAAGATGACATCCAAGAGAAAAGAAGGGAGAACATCATACATGTTGCTACAGGGTGTCTTCTTTCGGAATGTTCTAATCACTGGAAGATCCTGGCCATCTCACCCAATAACCTATCATGGGTCTAGATCTACTTCACTCACTAAAGCTCGGGCATCAGACCCGCTGAAATGCTTTGAAATCGGACATTAGTAACCCATTCCATACATGGATTTGGAGAATTTCAGTGAACATGCTTTGATACCATGATAAATTTTAGACAATGTTAAGCTTTAGACAGAGAAAAATGTAGTAGCCTATCTTGTATCATCAATTTTATCCACAATCCACACACATGTGTTACCGAGGCCCACTCCTCGATCAACAACAAAGTTCTACAAGTCAGAGTCAGAGTGCCACACACATCTGTTACCTGCAACTATATCAGTGCTTGCCTGCTAGTGCCCATTCACACTGCAGAGTCAAAGTGCCAGTGCTCTCTGCTCATGAGTCACAACACTCGTGACATGCGGCCTCACACTCGCACGATTCACGATAGGGTTTACCCATGGGTCACCCAAATAGTCAAATGAAATTTACATTAACATTCAAAATGGAAAAAAATAGTATCGAATAGTTCAAAGACTGGAATTTGTATAGCAATGCTTTCTTGTAATAATTTGAAACTTCTAACAACATTGATGGACCATGGCATATATGATGAATCATGAAACTTGGTCAAATAAAAGGCTAAAGAAACTCTTGAGCTCATATATGAGAGTTTGAACACAACCCCTGCTTCCAATGGTTCTACTAAGTCTCTGCCTTGATGGAGGATGTTACTGAGGTTCATACCAGAGTTGCAACTAATATGACTATTAAAGAGTACAGAACTAGGTATTTTGGATTCTCATAGACAGAGGGATTTTTCTACGATGATACTCTTACTTCAGGATTCTCTCAAGATGGAGTTGGCCTAGTTTAGGATAGTTCTATTGCCAGAGGATTTGAGGTGCATGAGAGAGATTCTGATGATGACATATTAACGATGACCTTGTAGAGTTCAATGACTACACCATGACTTTTGTAACTTAGGATTGATTTGATCTTGCATGGAGATATGATTATCATTGCAGGTTGTCCTGGTCAATTTATGATGTGGTACCCATTGATGTTGACCCGTGATGTTTTGGATGATGGAGGGTGGTAGTTGATTGTTTCTCTAGGGACATTCCTATATGTTCATAGGTGGTTATTATTCATTAGATGATCAAAATGTTGTGATGGCACAGTTGATAACTTTGTTGCAAATGGCATTGGTTGATTTGGGCCACAACCAATATTGATTTGTGGATAGCAGATTTGGTGGAGTTGTAGAGGGAGTCAACAGGTGTTGGTGTAAATGCTTTCCACATAAAGAGGGAGTGTTAGACTTTCGGGATACTCCAAAAGTGTTTACACCATGCTTAGGGTGGTTCATGAGATTTGGGGTACATGTCCTAGCCTTGAGAGGAGGCTATGGTTTCTATGTACTTCATTCATTGAACATATATATATGAATTTCCATCTGTCCACATATTGTGTATATTGAATATTTGATTTCAGGATTTTATCTTCTTGGTAAGGTTAATTCCAACTCTTAATTGTCATGCTGATTTGACACACTTAAGAGGAAACTATTAAGGGACTTAACACTAAGGTTTAAGATAATAGTACAACCATTTATTGTTGTTGTGTTTATTGTAATATCTGTTATAGAAGAAGGTTTACATATCTGATTTATGCATGTGAAGTTGCCCTAGAGGGATGGAATCTCATTGGAATGTTTGGTATTTTTTCTCCTTGAACTGCAGTGAATTTTGGGGTTACTAGAAGTGAATTATTGTGATTGTTCCATTGTTGTTTTACACATTAATTTACAGTAGTCCTAAAGGTTAAAAATTCTAGGGTTAAGATCAGAAGAACCTTCTTGTAAGAAGGTGAATTTTCAGATTTGCTTTAATTGGCAAGTGCAAATGAAATTTCAACACTCAATTGTAACCACATCCAATATGTAAACCCTCTCAAGGTGTAGAATGTAGTAATGAATTATCCCAACCTAATGGTGGAGAACAAGGTGGCATAATACCTAGTCCAGAAATATGGCTATTCTGCTCACTGTCAATAAGTTTTTGCTAATCATATGGATCCAAGGAGCCTTCTGGATATACTAAAGCATTATGTGAAAATTTTGCAGTTCTAGCATAAGCAGAGCTTGCATCGTAATCCAACTTGTTTTGATAATTCATTGCCTCATGTTGTAGCACATTTGAAATCTCAAGAGAAAATCTTACATAGCTGACCTACTAAATTATGAATATTCTTGTAGTGTTCCCTGCATTCCTTTGACTAATATGGTTCTTCAAGCCTAATTTCTCACTTTACCATCCTTAATATGCATCTCTCTGATTTTGGTGGGAAGCAGAATGGGGTCCTCAAGGAAGCAATAGTGGGTGTTGTTCCAAATTTGGTGAATCATCTTTTGTTGGTGCAACAAAAGTATATCAAACATGCATATTTTAGTGTATAAATTGTATTACTATTTAGAATTTATTGCTTAGCTCGTGACCTATATTTTTCCTATATTAGCTATTCTAGACTATATGAGGTTTACTACAATTGTTTCCTTCTTAGACGAAAGAGACACATGTTCTTAGATGTTAGGAGAAGGGATGTCCTTTCTCTCCTCTCATCTCCTAATACCTTTTGGTGCACCCTCTTTCCTTAGAAACAACCATCTTTTGATATTGATCCTAACACTTGTTGGACACATGCCTCCTCTCCCTTTGATGTTCTGGATCATCCCCCTTTTCAGGTATCCTCTCCCCTTCCCTCTTTCCATTTTTTCAGACCTAGCCTTATCTAGAGAATCATCTATAGACTTTACACTATTAAGTCTACTGACCTCAATGGCCTTCAGTCATAATTCCTCAGTTATGGCATGGGATCCTTGCTTTTCCCCTTGGCTATTTTTTTCAATGAGATTTTTTTATTGGTGTTCCCCACTCTTGGTCCCACCATAACAGTCACCTTATCCACAAATTTGTCAATTTTTTGGATCCCACTATTTATAAAACCATCATGATTGTTCATACTTTCACTAAACTTTATAACAAAACTCTTGATCTTTACCTTCTTCACTGATTCGAGAGGAATGATCAGAAAGGTAGAGACAAGATGGGTTCAGGAGACACTACCAAACAGTGGATCACATATTCACTCTATGTGCTATTATTGAAGAAGCTAGACAAAGGTCCTCGAATGTCTATTTCCACTTCATAAACTTTTACATGGCCATTAACATCGATCCTAGACACTTAGTCAATTTAGTGGGTTCGTTCCTTTTGAGTACTTGACCTTGTTGTTTCTGTTGTAATGTAGTTGTATGAGGCAGTGGTGGACTGTTTCTACATGTCTAATGTATTTTTGTGAGTATCAGGAGTACTACTGGTGTCAAATAGGGGTCTCCTCTCCCCTCCACCCTCTTTGTGGTCTACATTGATGAGACTTAACAAGTTACTGGGGATTCTACTTAGGCTGAGGATGGTTTCCTAGTGCACTAGATCTTGAGTTAACTCCCTTTATTTTTAAGTGATGTGGTATTGTTGGCTTCCACACTAGAGGGGTTATAGAGGCAACTTGATGCTTCACATCAAATTTTCCATCTAAAACAAGTGGTAGTCAATCTTGGGAAGACCAAAATCATGATCCTTAATACAACCAAAATCACGATCCTTAATACAACCAGAGAAGGCCTTTCTTATGTTCTATATTTCCTTTAGCAGGCAACTAACTGAGATAGCTACCTCATATACTTACTTCAGGGTGCAATTCACAGGGCCCACCTTCAATCTGAAACTTACATCCCAATCATAGGTATGTAAATAGTAAGAGGTATCCTTCCTTGGCCATGCATGAGAGACAATGCTTTCAACTTCATTTATAGGACATATCATCCAATATGAGATTCTTTGATGCACTCACTAAACGTGCTATTTTATATGGGTCTGAAATTCGGGGCCCTTACCTTCGCCATATAGAGTAGTCTCCAATCGAGAGGGTCCAGAGTCCAAATAGACTCTTACTCAGTGCAATGTTTAAGAAGATTTTGGTTCATATCCACTTCTTCAGTCTCTACCTCGACCATAAACAAGGGTATTTTGATGCCACCTGGAATTACTCCCTAGGGTCCTATCAACCCAAGGCACTCACTAGAGGACATTATTCGGAAGGCACTTAGTGTTGACATTTACACTATTGATTCATATGATGAGTGGGATTAACTCTGTCCTCCCTTTGATTTCTCAATATTATGTCTCCTTGATCTTCTTCACCTTCTAGGGTTCACCTTTTTGGTTTAACCCACTTGTATGTTTTATGGTGTTCCATGCTGCTATTTAGTACTTGTTTTTGTCTCCTTTCAAGGTGTGCTTCTTGAACCACCTTTTATGTGGCTATAACTATTTTTTGAATTTTCTAGTCCCTTTGACCTATTTTGGTCTTTTGAGGATATTAAAATAAATTTCACTTCATTTCATTTCTGGTAGCTTTCCCCCATCCTTAATAGAAATGTCTTTTACATTTAGCTTTCCAATACATTCAACATAAATGCCACCTATTTATTTTCATATATTACATTGTAAAACTCATCAAGTCATACATAGCAAATAATAAAATGTTAAGAATTTTTTAGGTGGCAAATTCTAGCCACAACACCTAAACATGTGAAAAATTCATTGTGTTTCATGTTAATTACTGAAAGAAACATTTTCTAGTTTGATAATGTCTTGCATAGTTATGTTAATGTATAAGAGGTGGAGGAAATAGTAATAGAATTAAAAATAGATGAAGGAATACCTTGTGGAATTCCCCAATTAACATTTAGAGGAAACATGGAATCTGTATCATTTATCTATGAAGCAGGTCTCATTGAGGCCAATGAGCTCTCTGAGGTGGCGAGAGATATTAACTAATTATCCACAGGAAACTGGCTGTACATGCCCAAATAACTTATGTGTTATTTAAAAGTAAAATTTTAATAGTTACCTTATGACTTCCCTTTTTCTTTTACCAAATGCCATACTTCTTATCGTCTCCTCCATTTTTTAGTTCTAGAAAATTGTTTGTGTTTATTCATATCACCTAACCTTTAAAACTTAGTTCTTTTTTCTTCTTTTTTATTGCTGTTACATCCCAAGAAGTATTTGCGGTATATGACCTAATTGATGATGGCTTAAATGTTAATCAAAGACAAAACTTAGACTCGGATAAGTACACTTGGTGACAAAAAATGAAGATAACACATAAAACCATTTGTGGATGCTACAGTTACTGCGATATTAAAAGTGGGCAGTGAGTCAATACAAGGTGCTACTTAGGGGCACTTGATTAACATTTTCACGGTGGCCATAAATTACCTAGGGCTACACAGGGCTAGTATATATTATATAACCAATATAGATCCATCTTATACTCAGATCTATCAAGCCAAGAAGGATCCAATTTCTTGAGGTGTAATTTTTTTTTAATCTTGAATTTTTTACATGTGAAGAAAAATTTACACCTCAAGAAATTTGATCCCTCCCTGTTCTTGATAGATCCGAGTTTAAGATGGATCCAATTTCTTGTGTAATTTTTTTTATCTTGAATTTTTTACATGTGAAGAAAAATTTACACCTCAAGAAATTTGATCCCTCCCTGTTCTTGATAGATTTGAGTTTAACATGGATCTATGCTGGTTTTAATCTTTTTATTTTATGAGCCAACATGATTTTTTTTAATTACTTTGTTTTTGGTAATGTTACGTTATGTTATGTGACATCTCCCCCATACTGGGCTCTAAAGCACCTTGCTACTCTCGGTGCAATAATAGACCTAGGACTTGTGCAATAATAGACCTAGGGCTTCTCAGGCTAGTATATATTATATAATAATAGACCTAGGTCTTCTTAGGCTAGTATATATTATATAATAATAGACCCAGGGCTTCTCAAGGCTAGTATTTAATGTACCACTTGTCTTTTTCTCATCATCTTGAAACTTATTTCACCTTATATTGTATGTTTTATTTTATTTTGGGGCGTTATTTCACCTTGCATTTAGTAATCAACATTATTCAATATTTTCATTGCTCAAATTAATTGAATAATCTTTCCTTTTGCGTTATCCTTTGAACATCAAAGTTCTCTGATTCACAGATTTTTTTCATACATCTTACAAAATATAGTAGATAAAAAAAGATATAGGGAGTCTGTCGTCTGGCTGGAGTGGATTGTTTCTAACATTGAGAAACTTCATAACACAATTCTACATTTACCATGCTGGTCCAACACATCAAATGAACCATATTTCCTCAAATATATAATTTAATGGAGTTCTATTTGTGCTCTGCATCATTGATAAGTTTGTGATTTGCCTTTGGTGCCCGTGCTTGCTTTTTTAGTTATTTATCGGTAATCATATTAATCTTTCTGCTTATTATTTTGTATAACTAAAAATTTCTTTTTTATTGTTAATTATTCATTTATGTAAATTTATGTGCGGTTCAACATCATTTGATCCCTATCTTTTTGTGTGGCATATTTTCAGATCATTACTTTCTCTTTGACTTCGTGGGGCAGGTTGAGCTCTTCACTCTTCATTCAAATACCAAGAATGTCATTCTTAAAATGAGCAGAAAGATGGACTACAATGTATGTGTGTAGTTAAGACCCTAAGAATGGGCAATTGCTTCTATAGAGGGAGGATTTAAAGCTGAACATCTTCATGATCAACCTAGAAATGTTTAGTTACAGAAATACTCAAATGACATGAAAAATAAATAGTAACGTGGTGGCTTTTAATTTATATGTTTCCATGCATCATGTTTTATACAAATTCTTCCTATGCAGCTTGCAGCAGTATACTTAGTTGATGCCCATCTTTGTAGTGATCCTGGGAAATATATCAGTGCTCTACTGTTGTCTTTGACAACAATGTAGCATCTTGAACTGCCGCATTAATGTATTATCCAAGATAGATGTTATTGAAAGTTATGGAAGGCTCGGTATTGTACTTATCGTTTCCTTTTATGATGACTCGGTCTTGCATGCCATGTATAATTGTCTAAACAATATATGTTTACATCATTGCCATGCTCTTGTTTTCGGCATTGACAGTGGCAATTTTGGTACTATTAGCTTGCATACATTTTGGAGGTTCTGGTAGAGATGATGAAGTGCCCATTTCTCCCCTTACAAATTAATTTTCAATTATTTCTTCATGTCTTATTTAGAAATATGAATCCATGAATTCATGATGTGTGTTTGGCAAGTTTTTTGGAAAAATAGTTTATCATATGTGATCATGGTTTGCATATTGTCAACTCTACAGTATGTTTTACTTTTACTTGAATACTAAATCACTTAATTTATTGCAGATTTCAATTTAGAATTCTGCACGGATGTGCAGGACTTGTCATATTTACAACAATATATAGATCAGGATCCTCGTTCTGCTAAATACAGGTGTGAAGCTTATTTATCTGGTAATATTTATTCTTTTTCATTCATTGTAGGTAGTGAAACTCAATGCCACTATTTATGACAAAACTTACCAAGGCATTATGTGAGGTGATTGAAGACTTTTCCTTGGTTAGTGTTGATGTATATGTAACTTCGGAATGTATTTCACCCATGTATTTCATATATGTATTTTGTACTCCTATAGAGATGTTATTATTCCTCTATACGGAAGTTTCATCATTTATATTGTAAGTGTCGTAACTTATACTTGATGGGTTATTAGACCACCTTGTTGGGATTGGCCCTATATAAGTCATGTGGGTCGAAGGGTTATTAGACCACCCTATTGGGGGTCGACCATGTGGGTCAAAGGGTTATTAGACCACCAAGTGTGGGGTCGGCCCGGATTAAGTTAACCATGGGTTGAGCTAGACATGTAGGCCCCATTAGTTTATTGGGCAGGACAAAACAAGTATAAATAGAGATCGAAGGATCTTTATTTGATCATTCATTCACACACTTCTCTCATTTAGAAAGTGGCGCACTTATGAGGAGGAGGATCTGCTGCTAGGAGAACACTATCTCTTGTATTCTAGTTGTATCATTGCTCTATCTATCTCTGAGAAAGTTATTGGGGTTTTTCACCTTTATGGTTTTCCCCAAGTAAACTCTGTGTCTCTTGTGTGCTTGCATTATTGTGTCCATGATTGATATGCTGTAGATTTGCTATACATGTTGTTCTCTTAGTTCAGATCCTAGATCATATTGAAGTAAATTTTGAAAATTTAACATGGTATCAGAGCTAGCCTAAGGAAGGCATGATATGGCATGTATGACACTTGTTGCACTTACGATGCTAGGGCTTGATATGGAGAAAACCAGTCATCGTAGCACTTTAGCTATAAATCCATTTTGGAAAAGTTTTCAGATCTAAAACTTTTGCAAGTCGAAGATAAAATCCCCATGTACCTTGTGTCCAAAAGACAACTTCTAATTCATTGTACTTTGTGATTTATGATCTGTACAATATAGGGTTTTTGCCTCTTCCAGATCTCAGTCATAAACATGTGAACTTGGAAAAAAGGTCATAACTTGGGATAGGAATATCCAAATGAAACTTCGTAAAATGTGATAGGTATTACAGAGACTTTAATATCTCAAGAAATGTTTTCAGAGGCCGAAGTTGAACCAGTGACACATGGCACACTATACAAGTTCGCTCTCATGTTTTATCCTATAAACAGGTCACGTTGCGACACTTGGCATAACTCTCTTTCAGAGAATACAATTGAGGTCAGACCTATCGGGATGGAAAGACGACAGGTTGGGATATCTTAGGAAAAATTTTCAAACCCTGTGGATAGAAAAGTTTGGAGTTACACCAGAAACAATCAGGTACATATTTCTGTCATAACAAAATTATTTTTGAGCACCTTCATTCATGGCTTCCGAAATTTAGGGTTTCGGAGAAAGTTGGAATTTTTGTAATCGGAGACTACGGATGAATGCCACTCATCAAAATAGAAATTTAGAGGCCAAGTTTAGAATTTTTGGTTGGGCAGAAGACCCGGCTTAATCAGACCCCAGTTCGGGACTTTGATTGGAAAAGTGGAAAATTAGGGCTTCTGCAAAAATGGGAATTTTTGAAATCTGTGACCACGGTTGGAAGCTCCTTAGAAAAATAGAAGCTTAGAGCTTTGGATCAAACCTTTTCATTGGGCAGAAGAGTGGACTTCATCAAACCCTAGTTCGGGGTCATTTCCAGTGAATCCAAAAGTTTCAAAGGAAAAATTGAGTGAAACTTTGCAGTTTTCAAATTCTGAATATACCAGCTTGATCAACTCATCAGGGTGCATATTTCTATCCTTTCGAAAGTTTGAATTTTTGGGGTTTCTCTGACAAACCCTAATCCAACTCTAGGTCCAGTTCTTGCAAATCAAGTGGATTGGGTTAATCCTAGAAGAAGAAGGATTGGTCACCTGCATAAGTGAAGAAGTTCCTGTCTCAGAGGGAGATGAGGCTAAGGCCTTCCATAAGAAGATTACAAGCAATCTTGACAGGTATGGCTTACATGTATGTTTCGAATTCTGTTCATGGTTAATTTTATGATATGTTTGTCTTCATATCATTACAGTACAATCTTGATTAATTACTAGACTTTTCATATTACCTTAATAGAAGATATTCATTGATTAAGGTTTTGACACTTATGATTGTACTAATGCATTGTGATGTTGTATCAGGTTTATGTTGTTCACTAACATAAAAGGTACACCAAGAAAGACAAATCATGTTCTACTTCAAGAACATATGATCATGGTGACATGAAGACAAAGATTCATCCATTGTCATGGATCACATAGAAGATCTACTTACGAGGTATGTATAACTTGGTTCTACAATGGTTAACTTATGAGACATCCAGGTTACTAGCACAAGTCACTGAAGAGAACCATAATACATTATGCAGGTATGTTAGACATAACTAGCTAGCATGCTAATCCAGGTATGTTTTTCCTATATTAAGCTAGAATCCTACCTTGTGTTAGAATCTTATACTGTTGTGTTGTTGATAATGATTATTCATGAAGTCATAGGTTTGAATAGTCATGGTTGTATGCATATTATGTTTCTTACCATAATTGATGATATGACTAACCAGAAGAATCATGAAGGTATAGGTTTGAGTAATCACGAGTTTATGCATTGATGATTTAACTAATCAAAAGATACCTATGACCAAATAAGAATATGCATGAGTAAAAGAAGACTTCCCTGAAACCTTGAATACTAATGTTTATTATCTGTGAATGATCATGACTATACCTGTTTAAGATTATTGTGTTTTGATAGTATTAAGATTATACTAATAAATGTGTGATTATGTATAAGACCTCAAGGATAACACAATGATGATACTAATAATCATACATAGTGATTAAGGATGGATATAAGTTCGAGGACAGGTAATCCAGGAAACAAAGATCAAGAGGGAGCACACTCCAGTTGTTCCTGCAAGAAAGCAAAGGAGCACACTTCAGTAGTTTCTACAAGGATGCAAATATTTAGAGGGAGTTGACCACTTCTCACAATCCACATCAGAATGGAGTTGCAAAGATTCAGAGGGAGTCCACCCAGAAACCAAACAAAGATAAGCATTTGAATTGTCATTTCTTAAATAATGTTATTCAATGATGCATATGCTTATGTTCCTAGAATTACGTTGTGTATTATGCATATTTGAATAGTTGCATTGATGAACAGTATACTACTAATATACATGGGTAAGTGGCCTATGGCACTGTACAACATTCCATTGCTACTTATCTAGAATGAAACCTCTTTGCTAACATGTTAGGAGTTGTGCACACTCTTAACAATGTTCTGGTAGATATTGTAAGGCATCTAGAACATTACGAAATATGGATAAATGTTGTATTGAAACATTGGCTAAGATAATTGCATGACTGTATGACATATTTCTTTATGTGTAAGAATTTGTTTTAAAAACTATGAGATGTTTTCTAATCATGCAATTTAACTTGTTGTGTAGGAAAGATCATGTACCATCACCTACAAAAGAATGACTACAACATTTGTTCAGCAACAAAGTTATCTATTGAAAATATTGAAGATATTGAAGTTCCCAGGATCTGGGAAGAATTCCATGATCGAGGAGTACCAATCAATCATGAAGATGTTTGGGATGTAGTCCCAAGACCTGAAGGGGAGTCTGTAGTGACTTCCAAGAGGATCTACAAGATCAATCATGATGCAGGTGGTAGCATAGAGACTTTTGCTCCTGTAGCCAGATACACTTCCATTAAATCAATACTTGCTCTGGCTACAGTAATGAAGAGGAAGATACACTTTCTTGAATGGTGTAGTTGAATAAGAAGTGTATGTGGTGCAGCCACTTGGTTCTTAGACATATGATAGGGAGTCATATATTTGTAGAATGTAAAATTAGTCACATCAGATCTAATGAACAAGTAAATCAATCACAACAGATGAACATAGAAAATATGGTGTAAAACTATGCAAAACATACATTAGTGCTCAATATCCCAATAAGGGTGAATGATTACAATACAATACAGTAACAATGACTAAGCAATTCGAATTGCCTTAGGAGGTCATTCGAATCACTGAATGGAGTAGCTTGAATCCAACTAGGAGTCCTCATCATCAATCAGTGGTGGTCATCAATGCACAAGAACCAGTCATCCAGGTGTCAATCTGAGTCTAATTGAGTGTAACATGTGTCACTGAAGTGTGTAGCACTGATATAGGGAAGTGGGCTCAGTGGAGGGCGCATGGGAGGCTAATTGAAGTCAGAACAAGTCATCTAGTCAATCTGGAGGTCCAATGGAGTGAAATAGTCAGTCGGGAGTGAAACTAGCCTCAAATCAGGGACAATCGGAGCTAACTGAGTGTAACTGAAGTGGAACTGTAGTGGTAGGTGAAGAAGTGCACCCTTCTCTGGCAGTAGGTGAGAAGTGGGCGCCTTCCTGACTAGGAGGGCTAATGAACTGATGTAAGAAGCTCTTGGGTGCTAGAATAAGGTGGCTAAGGTGCTGGAGGCATCAACCTGGTGACTGGGATGCATGCAAAGTGCATGTAAACCCTAGAATTTGCATGCAAACCCTAATTGCATGCAAGATCCTGAAAAAGATGATGTGGATATCTAAACACCCCCCCTCAAGCTAGACTATGATGTGCAAAAAATAATGTGGGGCCATGGTAACTAAGACCAAAGGTCACCCCAATACAATAATCCATAAAATGCTGAAAATAAACTAAGTAAGGAAAGAGGGAAAACCCAGTGGGAAGAAAGCCCCCCCTCAAGCTAAAGCATAATAATGGATCAATCTGTCTCCACCATGATGGAACTCACCCCCAAACAGTGAATGGAGGTAAGAGAACTTCTTCTCAGTGAAGCTCTTGGTGAAGATGTTTGCAATTTGCTCATCAGTAGGGCAATATTGCAGAATGATGGTGTGATCATGCACCAATTGTCGAATGTAATGCATATGAATCTTAATGTGTTTGGTCCTCTGCCAATGAATTCGATCTGTGGAGATCTTGATAGCACTTTGATTATCACAAAATAGGACATTCGAAGTAGTGCCACCAAAACCAAACTCGAAAAGAATACCCTGCAACCAAACTGCCTGAATGCAGGCATTGATTGCCCCTTGATACTCTGCCTCTGCTGAAGAAAGTGCAATGGTTGCCTGCTTTTTGCTGGACTAGCAAATAGCACCATGACCAATCATGAAAACATAACCGGAAGTGGACTTCTGATCAATGCTATCACCTACCCAATCTGAATTAGTAAAACCTATGAAATCAAGCTCAGAATCTGCAGCATAATGTATGCCAAAATGTTTCGTACCTTGCACATACTGCAAGATCCATTTGGTTGCTCTCCAATGAAGATCATGGGGCTGCTGCATATACCTTGACATGGCACTCACGGCATATGAAATATCAGGCCTTGAGAGTGTCAAATAAAGTATTGAACCAATCAACTGTCGATGCATATTGCAATCTGCAAGCGGTGTAGAATCTCCCTCCTCAAGACTGATTCCTGAGAGGAATGGGAATGGGGCTGCCTTACATTCATCCATATTAAACTTCAATAATAGGTCAGAAGCATATTTTTTCTGAGATATAGTGATCCCATCAAAATTTTGAGCTATCTCCAAGCCCAAAAAGTGACTCAGTAAGCCCAAATCACTCATGTCGAAAGCTAGATTTAAGGCAGTTTTTAGCTTGTTTATTGAAGTAAGAGTGTTATCAGTAATGAGAATATCATCAACATAAAGTACAATAACCAAAAAATTACCTTTAACTCATTGAAGATACACATTCGGATCAGATTTGCATCTTTGGAAATTCTGAGAAAGAAGGAAGGAGTCCATCTTTGCGTACCAAGCTCTTGGGGCCTGTTTTAACCCATACAAAGATTTCTTCAATCTGCAAACTAATGTTGGATCTGATGTGTAGCCCTCTGGCTGCTACATATATACCTCTTTAGCAAGGTCTCCATGTAGATATGCACTCTTCACATCCATGTGGTGCACTTCCCAGTGCTTGGATGCGGAAATAGCCAAAACAAGACGGATGGAATCCATCTTTGCAACCGGTGCAAAGGTCTCAGTGTAGTCCACTCCTTGGACTGGGGAGAAACCTTTTGCCACCAACCTTGCTTTGTATTTGCTGATAGATCCATCAGCAGCAACTTTCGTGTGGTAGACCCATTTACACTTCACTAATTTTCTTCCAAGTGGAAGAGAAACTAGCTCCCATGTATTGTTCTTTTGAAGAGAACTATACTCTTCATCCATGGCACTTTGCCATCTCAGATCTCGGTGGGAAGAATAGTATGATGTGGGATCTGAACCAGCCATCAAATAACAAATCTCAGGAAGTAATGGATCAGAAATAGAAAGATCCATACCTGCTCTTTGAAAGTCTGCTCTTGTTCATCTCGGATCAACAGGATTTCCAAGGTTCGAACCAGCAGATTGAAGAGTGTTTTGGGCCCAGTTTGGTAACTGAGGAGGATCATAATGGTTGGATTCCAAACTTGATATGTCATGATCATAATGTGCTGCTAAAATATCAGAAATATCAGAACTCATACCTTCATTATCGCTACACGGATCTTCTTTGGGTGAAGGCGGTGAAACGACAGTTTCTTCCTCGACTAGTTGCAATTCTTGAAGCGGTTCTTCAAATTGCACACTGCGCTCTATGAATATCTTTTTAGATTTGATATCCATGAGTTTATATGCTTTTGATTCTTCCCCATATCCTATCATTATGGACTCAATACTTTGTGGATCCAAATCTCGTCTCTTCTTGGAAGGAATTCTAGCCCATGTAGTAGAGCCAAAAACTCTCAAATTTGACACATACGGTTTGTGACCAAAGAATGATTCGAAAGGAGTCATACCTTTCACGGATGAATGTGGAACATGGTTCTATATGTATGCAGCAACATTGATTGCTTCAGCCCAAATATTTGCAACCAAACCTTTTGATTCAATCATGCATGTAGCCATCTCTTTCAGTGATCGATTTTTCCTTTCCGCTACACCGTTCTGCTAGGGTGTGTAGAGAAATGTATGTTGGATCTGAATTCCGCTTTGGGAAAAAGGTTTCAGCAACTCAGCCTTGATATATTCTCCACCATTATCAGATCTAAGAGCTTTGATCTTTCTCTCAGTGGCGGTCTCAACAGAAGCCTTAAAAACCTTGAATTTTTCAAGCACTTCTTACTTGTTTTTGAGAAAAAATACCCATGTAAAGCGGGAAAAATCATCAATAAATGTCAAAACATACCTTGAACCATTTAATAACGTATGGGATAGTGGACCACTGATATCAGAATGTATCAACCCCAAAACTGTAGAAGCTCTGCTAGCTTTGCCGCGGTCGAATCTGTGCTCGAGGTGCTTCCCAATAATGCAACCAGTGCATATTCCCTTCGAGGAACGGAGTTGTGGAAGACCATCTACCATGGAATTGTTTGATAACAAAAGCAAATACTTATAATTAAGATTTCCAAATCTTTCATTCCAAATCCTACTAACCTCACTACCATGTGTGCGAAGAGCAGTGGGATTTTCAAGCGGAATAAAGTGTGAAAAATCATAGCATTTTGCAGTGTGGTTCGCCTTTTCAACTGCAACAAGTCTTCCACTTTTGATATCAGAAATTTCAACTATATTAGGGTTGAATGTAACTTGCTTTGGTTCACCAGTGTGTGTCATTTGATACACAGAAAGAATATTTGAAGCCAAGGAAGACACATAGAGAACATTCTAAAAGCTTCCATGATCTACATGAATCATACCTTTGCCCTTTGAAGAAATTTTTGAGTCATCTCCCAAATGGATGGGGATGGAGCTATTTGGATCGAATGAAGAAAAAGAATCAATATTTGTAGCCATATGATTCGATGCACCCAAATCTATCAAGAGAGTAGTGGGCTTTGAAACAGTTACCATGAGTGTTTTTCCTCTTTCATGATCATCATTCCTATCCTTCTTCCTTGCACCGTCAGGAAGAGTTATGTTGTTATTTTCCAAAAGGAGGGCCATTTGATCTATAGTCTTCTTCATACATGAACTTTCGGGATGAAAGCCATGGTTGCAATAAGTACATTTAGATTTTTGGTTACCTTCTTTGCCCTTTTTCTTGAACTTCGACCTGGATGGTGCATCCGTCTGTTTGCCTTTCTCTCTTTGCTTGTGAGGTTCGAATTTGGGCTTCTCCTTTTGCTTTCCTTTACCATTCGAGATCTTGGGTCCTTGAACATATAGGGCTGAATCTTTGGAGCTTATGGACCCCATTTGAATCAACTTATCATGCTCTTTTGTGACGGACTCAATGAAGGCATTCAAGGTAGGCATCTTCCAATTCGGGGTAGTTAGCTGACCGGAATTGAAAGTAGAGACAAATACCGAATAATATTTACCAAGGTTGCTGAGAATGGAGAGCATCAATTGCTTATCCTCTTTGACAACTCCATTGTTCTTCAACTACATGTTCAAGTTCTTGAATTTTGTGAAGAATTCATTAATGGTCTCAAAATTCTCAGGACTAAGGGCAATCAATTCATTCTCTAATTGAAAATCCCTAAGCTCGTACTGCTTTTCAAATAGTGTTTCAAGTTGCTCCCATATAGCTTTTGGAGTCTTCAATCCACTGAGATGGAAGTGAAGATATTTGGAGATGGAGAGACAAAGAAGACCATAAGCTTCATCAAGCTTGTTGTAGTGTTTGGTTCTATCTGACAAGGTGTTTGGCTTCAATTCAAGACCAAGAGTGACTCGGTAGTAACCTTTTGAACGTAATATGATCTCCATATCATCTTTCCAATCAAAATAATTGAATGGGGTGAGGATAGGCTTTGAAGAAGAGTATTCCATTGCTAGGAACGAGTGCACACTGATGTAGAAATGCTTGCAAGGGCAAAGTAGAGAATGCAATTGATGGAGACAATAACCTGCAAATCACAATAAAACCAAGAACAATGAGGTCGAAAAATCCACCTTTTTAGAGTTCCATCACACCTGGTATTGGAGATCAAGCAATGTTGAATGGGTCCAATGTATCAGATCCAGGATTTATGTGGAAACTCAAGCTTTAGCTCTGATACCATGTAAAATTAGTCATAGCAGATCTAATGAACAAGTAAATCAATCATCTTTGGTTTCCATTCATCATAGTTGAATGGAGTAAGAATATTTTGTGAAGAAGTCTCCATCTTTGAATTAGCGAATGCACATGGAGGAAGTAAGAAACCTGCAAATCACACACGAACAAACACTATGTTTTCAGCCTTGCATGCATATGAGCGAATGCACATGATATTTTGCATGCCACTGCTGAAATATATTGGTGAGCAAAGATTGCTCTCTCTTCATGTAGAACAACTGTAGAAAATAAATCTTGTCCCTGCCATGGCTCTGATACCATGTAAAATTAGTCACAACAGATCTAATGAACAAGTAAATTAATCACAACAGATGAACATAGAAACTATGGTGTAAAACTGTGCAAAACATGCATCAGTGCTCAATATCCCAATAAGGGTGAATGATTACAATACAATACAGTAACAATGACTGAGCAATTCGAATTTCCTTAGGAGGTCATTCGAATCACTGAATGGAGTAGCTTGACTCCAACTAGGAGTCCTCATCATCAATCAGTAGTGGTCATCTATAATACCCCAATTTTGACCCTTATGAAATATTGGCTTCTAATGTAAATATTGTATACACACGTTGTATGTTTCCCTAGTGTGGATCTCAAGGCCAAGGCCCCGCTAGTTTATGCTTAGATTTTATTTAAATTAGACACGCTTTGATATTGTGTTACCCACGTGCTATTAAGCCATGGGATATTGTAAATTGATGTAAATATTTAATATTGAAATAAAATACCAAAACTGGCTATCGGAGCAACGAATGAGAAGGGGCCATGTGTATCCACTAGGGAGTGGTGAGGGAGTTGTGGGATTGAACCATAGGCTGCCGTATGTCACCTTGAGAACCCATTTGACTTACCTTGCTGACATTTATTTATGTTGTAAGGAACTGGTTGAGGAATTCAGTCCATGGCTTCAATGGAGCATGGGCAGCCCAGAAATTCGTATGGCAGAGTATGGGCTCTGTTTTCTTGTACCACAAGCCACTGTACCTCATGGGAGTTGCTTCTTACTCATCCCCATTCCATTGGAAAAGGGACCAACACCATTTTCCATCCAAAAAATGAATTGCCAGTAGGGAGAAAAACCAGAAATCGTGACCTTGAGAGAACCCACGTTTTGAAGAGCCAAAAATGCCGAGATTTGGCATTGGACAGTGAAATCCAATGGCGGATCCATTGGTATGAACCTTGGGGCGAATTTGGGAGCATTAGCTATCCCGAAATCCATAGGAATACCCAGTTTTTGTAGCCCAGAAAATCAGTGATGGAACCAGAAATCACAACTTTGAAAGAACCCACATTTGAAGAGCCACAAACACCCAAAATTGGTATTTGACAGTGAAATCCAATGGGGGATCCATAGATATGAACCTTGGGGCGAAATTGAGAGTATTAGATACCTCAAAATCCATTGGAAAACCCAGTTTTTACAACCCAGAAATGAAGTGACGGGATTGAGTTATTAGATAACAGAACTGTGAGAAATCCAAGTGTGAATGACTAAGCAGAGGTTTGGTTTGCTTGATAAACCCAATGAAGGCTAGAATCTCAAGGAATTAACAGCTGGACCTTTCTATGCCCACCCTGAAGAGCATTGGAGGGAAGGGACGTCTGAGGGACTGTGCAGCAGAGAAGGGGAACTTCCTTGTGTTGGGTGTGGTAGGTATTGTGGGTGTCATGACTGCTGAGTTCATTTGAGATGCATGTAGCTTTGTGGTTCAGCTCACTGGCTTAGCATCCTCCTCATTTGTCATTCGTATGCTTGATAAACCCAACGGTGTGTTGGCTTAGCATAGCTGATGACCGAAACCATGGCCGTGAGTGAGCCCAGCTAGTTCTTCCTTAGTGGATATACAACCCAGCTCGGGGGTGATCTCTCAGCTGAAAGAATATAGGCTGGACAAAGATCTATGGTTGGTGGAACGTTGCTCTCACATAGCCAGTTGTTTGGACAGCTTCATCTTCAAGATAAGTGTTCTATGTATTATAAATTATTTGCATTTTGTGTTATGCAATATGTTAAATTATCCATGTTTAATGAAATGAATTGATTATCTTAATTTGGAATCCATGCATGGCATTGGAATGAGATTGAGTCTTTATATGCTGAATCATCCTCTGCTGTGATATATGTATATATGTTAGGCATTACTGTTTGTGTGCTTGCTATTATGTTTAATTCCGTTGTGTTTATATTGAGTTGATTTTGCACACAGAAATTTTTAATTGTTATGAATTTATGAGCAATGAAAGAATATTGGGGCTAAGTCTGTCAAAAGCCCCCTATGATTGGTCATGTTCTCCCCCCTACATTTGGAAGGTGGGAGGGGACATTACAGAGTGGTATCAGAGCCCATGTTGCAACACTAGGGCTGCTTGGGCCAAATTCTGAGTTACAGGCAGGTAACAAAATGTTTTAATGTGATATTGGTGAAGTTTGGGGCGTCAATTTGATATGGAAAAATGGCAGGATCAGATTTCTCAGATGTAGCAGAGGATCACACCATTGCATAGATCTCTGTAATATATTTCCAACGATACCAAACTTGCCTTATTTGGTTAAGGGACGAGGGAGATATGACCCCCGCTAGCACGCAGATTGTGCGTGGATTACATGCGGCTAGTGCGCAGATTGCGCGCAGGTCGCTCATGGATTGCGCACAGATTGCATGTGGGTTGCACGTAGATTGCGCGCAGGTCGTGCATGGATTGTGCGCAGATTGTGTGCGGGTTGCGCGTGGATTGTGCGCAGGTCGCTCACAGATTGCGCGTAGATTGCGTGCGGGTTACGCGCAGATTGCGCGCAGGTCACGCACAGATTACGTGCGGGTTGTGTGAAGATTACGCGTAGGTCGCGCACAGATTGTGCACATATTACATGCGGGTTGTGCACAGATTGCGCGTGAGTCACGCACAAATTGCGTGCAGGTTGCACGCGGATTGCGCGCAGGTCGCGTACGGATTGCGTGTAGATTGCGTGCAGGTTGTGCGCGGATTGCGTGCGGGTCGTGCACGGGTTGCGCGCAGATTGCATGCGAGTTGCGCACGGATTGCGTGCAGGTCAAGCATGGGTTGTGCGCATATTGCGTGTGGGTTGCGCGCGGATTGCACGTAGGTCGCGCACAGATTGCGCGCAGATTGCGTGCGGGTTGCACGTGGATTGCGTGCGGGTAGCGCACAGATTGTGCGAGGATTGCGCTTAGATTGCATGCAGATGGCGCATAGGTCGCACACAAATTGCGCATAGGTTGCGCACGGATGGCGCGCAGGTTGCGCACAGGTTGCGCGTAGGTTGTGCGCAGGTGGCACATAGGTGGAGCACAGGTTGCAAAGAAAGTTAAAAAGGAAAAGTAGTTAAACCCAGAATTTTATAAAAGATGAATGGTGCATCAAAATTGAGATCCACGAATTGCTGAGTGTTCCTTGTTATATGGACTAACTTCTCCCGATATAAAAGTTTTTGTGATTCTTCATAGATTTTCTTCCACAGGTGGCTGAAGTTGGCATTTTGGACCAAAATACAACTGTGTAAAATGTGCAGAATTATTCGTAAGAGTTGTCATTTTTGAAACAATGCTGTTTCCACACCCGATGTCGAAATGGAGCATGGGGACAGGCATTGGAAAGCTTGTCTAGTAGGGAATAATGGTGTATGACCAGAATTGGAATGAAGTTATCATACCCCCAAATAATTAGAGCAGAAATGTACCAGCGACTGTTTTGACAAATTATTGATAAATATGGGCAATTTCCAGAATTGCTTGAATGGGCAAAGGAAAGGAATGCATAGCAATTGTGTGAATTATTCCATGAGTTCTATTATGTTAAATATTGATTGTGTATATTTCTATATGCATTCCTATGATGTCTGACAAATATTTTCATAATGCACAGTGCTTGCAGCTCATAAAATTTATAATTGTAGCAGAGGTAGTATACAGGAAAGATGGTGACCATAAATGATGCTCAAGATCCCTATGAACATGAAGAAGATGTTCTAGGAGAAAATTTGCATGAATAAAATGTGGAGACTGAATCCAATGAGAGAAGGAAGCAGGTGATTCCTGAGAATTTGGTTGAAACCATGGTGAGCTTCAATGAAAGATTGATGAAGGCTCAAGAAGAACAACACCAACTCAATGCTGCTATTTTGCAAAGCCTCACTGATATGCAGCATAAGATAAACTTTGGGTCCAACCCAAGCAATATGGGTGAAGAAGGAAGAAATGCAGGGAGTCATTCTAGAGGTCGCTCAAAGAGGAGGACTCCAAGCCCAAGGAAGAGTTCGGTGAGCAGAAAGCATAAAACATCTTCATCAAGGTCTTCTTCCAGCAGGTCATGTGACTCCAAATGTTCTAGAAGAAGTCCAAGACATGCACCTAAGAGATTGGATGGAAGAAAGAATTTCAAGGGCATCCCACAAGGAGAATTCAGGAAGGCAAGACCTCCCACATTTGATGGGGAAGGCAAGACTGTCCAAGAGGTAGAAGCATGGCTTCTTGGAATGAAGAAATACTTCAGAATTCAAGACTACTCAGGAAATGAGAAAGCCAGAATTTCCATTTACAACCTAAATGGCAAAGCTTCCATTTGGTGGGACAATCTCGTGCAAGTGAAAAGAATTAATGAGAGAAAGATCAGTTGGGAAAGATTTGAGAGGTACTTCAAGGAGAAATACCTTTCTGCTAAGTATTATGACAGTAAGAGAAAAGAGTTTAATGAACTCAGGTTGGGACTAAAGTCTATGGAAGAGCATGTCCACAAATTCTTGGAATTACTGAGGTATGTTGACTACATTAAGGATGAGAGAGTAAAAATCCAATGCTTCATTGGAGGTCTACCTCAAAGCTTCAAGGATCGTATTGAGTTTGTTAATCCACCTAGTTTGGATTAAGCCATTAGGATGGCAATGCATTGCTATGAGCAAAGTAAAGGAAAAATAGAGGCTAACCCAGCATGGAAAGGAAAGCCAAGAGGGAAGTTTGATCAAAAGAAGAATGACTTCAAGCCACCATTCAGAGGTCATCCTAGAACCTTTCCACAGGGACAGCAAGCAAGGAGTGGATTCAAACTAGCAGTGGCAGTAGACAAAGCATCAAAAGGACCACTTCAGTGTTGGGGATGTGGAGAAAACCACATGTTGAAGGATTGTCCACATCGAAAAAACAATTCTCGAAAGTTAAACAAATTGAAGGGAGTAGCTACGGTGGGGGACATGGCAAGGACAACACCTCGGATTTATGCAGCATTGGATAATCATCAAGCAGACCATCAATCATCAGTGGTGGAAGTCGAAGGTAAGATTGCTATGCAATCTATTACTGTTTGGATTGATCCAGGATCTACTCATAGTTATGTTTCTCCAAAAGTGGTTGAAGGTTTTTCTCTTAGAAAAATGAAGCATAACAAGTCTTGGCTAGTGCAATTAGCCACGGGAACCAAGAGAAAAGTAAGTGAGGTAGTGATGGAGTGTCCCATAGAATTGAATGGACTCCACACATATGCTGAATTGAATGTGTTACCATTAGGATACTATGATGCATTAATTGGCATGGATTGGTTAGAAAGACATAGAGCCAAATTGGACTATTGTGATGTAATGTCCCTTATTAGGAATTTTATTAAAATTGCAATTTTCCACTTTTTTTCCCTATTTCGACCTTTGACTAGTTTTGATCTCTAGATCCCAAATTTGCCCCAAATGATCCTAAATATTCTGAGAAGGTATATGAATGATATTAGAACATAAATATGTGTTTTAGGGATGCCTTTGGACCTTTAAAATACTTCTGCAAATCCTCTTTCAATTCTGATCAATGTAGGTAACTTTACTAGTGATTTTCCTTTGACTAGTATTGGTCTCTAGGTCTCAAATTGACTCCAAATGCCTTCAAATCTTCAAGGAAGGTGTATGAATGATATTAGAACTTGAATATGATTTTTATGGATGACATATGTCCACCAAAATACCTCTGCAAACTCTCTTAAGATTCTGGACCAATTATGCAATTTTACTAGTAATTTGGGGTTCAAATCCCCCTGGGGTAAGTACTGAAAATGGCTTCCCAAATGCCTCCAAACCCACTCAAATTTATGAACAAAGGTATGTAATGTGTTAATTATTTTATTAAAGTCTCATATTCACCATTAATGGATTATTACAACTGTTCTCACCCTCTCCCATTCAACTGCAAAAATCCCCAATTCGACCCTTGGGGAAATGGCACTATTTCACCTCCCAATACAACTAAACTGAGTAAAAATGCTTCAAATGCTCAAGTACAGTACATGAAACTTGTAGAAGACATCCATGGAATTATATTAATCACAAATATATCAGAGAATCATCCATTCATTCGAAATCATCATCAATACATTGGTTCACAACAAGGTAGTGGGGAAATGGCATTGTTCTTCCATTAAAAATGAGATTTATACATTTCTACTTGGAATTTCGACCTGAAACTTTTTGGAGATGAAGAAAAAAGTATTTAATTCATATTACAAAAGAAATGGGGCATTAAAATCTTCCCCAAAGAGTACAATAGCTCACCAAAAACGCCCTCCCTCAAGGATCAAGAATATGCCATCAAAACTGGAAATGGTTGAAGGAGTGAGCTGCAATAGAAGAAACCATGAGATGCCCTGTAGCTTACACCTGCAAATAAAGAATCCATTAAAGCTCCAAATTAAAGGTGTGAATGGCCTTTCCAATTACCAACTTGGATGGGAATCTTTCACCCTCGAAATTGGCTAAGGCAAGAAACTAGTCATCCACTAGCTCTCCCTCTTCACAAATGCAATTGCAAATTCTACAAATGATCAAAAGCTGGTTTCATTCTTTGTTATTGACATTTATAAAGTTCTAATGTCCTCCATGGGTCGAATTCCTTCTAAGAGACTCATGCCAACTCAATTTGGGAAGAGATTCCAAAGAATGCCACTTGTATAACAATTCCTAGTTTCCCACTTCCACCAAATCACATGTGGAAGCATCTTAGCTGCCCTAACACCCTTGAGCGCCCTCTTGGAGTCTATTTTTAGCCCTGACATGTCATATATGTCATATGTCAGCCTTCAAATCTGATTTGTGTCATAGGTGTCATAGCATCTTCATCATTGTTGTCATAGAGCTAGGGAATCTAGCCCAAGTGTCTCACTAACTCCAAATTGCCTCTTCCTCTTCCATGGGAGTTACTCTTCCTCTATATTTCGACCTTTTATGAGTCATGCCATGAATAATACCTTTTGGAATCCCTCAAGTATGTTACCATTCACCTTGAATTCGAATTGGTGAGAGAATGATGCCAAGTGTAGTGGGGAAATCTAGCCATATGTGGGTCCCACTTCCTCCATGTGTCTTCATGATCAAATGCCACTTTGATTTGCACTTGTATATATTTATTTAGATCCTTTATTAAATATTTATTCCACTCTAATGTTCAAACATCATTTATTATCCCCATTATTCCAAATCCCAAAGCTTCCACCCCAAACCTAGGTAACTAGTAATTTTCCTCCTTGGCAATTATTTGACCTGTAACATCAATTTTACAAACTCTAATGAATATGGCCAATGTGATTAGGCCATTGTGACCCAATTCCAAATTTGGGACATGAAAAGTCCTCCCTTCCCAATATTGCTTGTCCTCAAGCAATTTCAAACATGGGTGTTGAAGAACCTGCTTCCCGTATAATTCTTTGAAGTTGCCATTGAATTGCCCAACCTTGAGTCTTTGAGTTTCCTTGAAGATTTTAGAGAGGAACCACCATGCTTTCTACTGCACTACTCTGATAAAATTCACTTTATTAAGTGGGAAATCCATCTCCCATACTGCTTGTTTCCCAAAAAAAAATTCAAACCAATGAGACAAAAATTATTCCAGGGTCCCATTGCTTGTATTGCACCCCAACAATTAAAAGTGCTCTCCAACCCATACCATCAGATAAGAGGATTCCTGTATCCCATTTTCTTGTATGCATTCTTCCAAACATCATGAGTACAAAATATATATCATCAAAGTACATAACAACATAATGAAAATGTACATCAAGAAGATGCTTCATCAAAGAATCATGAAAGTGTTTATACCTCCAAGTAAGTAGACCACCATTTGCTAGGTGCATACAATCTTCAAGTGACCAATCAAATCTGCTCCAATGACATAGGTGAGGATCCCATGTCCGATAGTGCTACTCCAAAAGAGCATGATATGCATCAAAATATTCAGCCATGCATTCTTTCATCCAAGAAGTGAATGAAGAATCTCCACTAAAATCTGAACCAAATAATGAGCAGGAAAAACAAGGAGACTTCAAAGGACTCAAAGAAGTCTCATCCATACATCCATGAGGATATGTATCATCATAAGGTAAAGCAATATGCTGCTGCAATTCTAAATAATAAGGTGCTCTATTCATGTCATCATCAAAAGGAGAGGTAGGAGTTTCATACCCCTCATGTGGCACCACTAGAAAAAAACCTTTCACCCAATTTTCATCCCAAAGTGATGTGGTTGGAAAAGAAGTGTGAGGTGAGGAATTATGAACCAACTTTAATTCTTTACAACTCTTACCCATTGAAATATTTAATTCATCTTCTCCATAATTGCTTGGTCCAACTATTGTGAGATCATGTACCTCTTCCAAGGCTTTGCAACTCTCTCCATGAGGCAACTCATAATCCCTTTGAACAATGACAAGTTCTTGTCCTTCTTCTTGTTTTAGTGTAGCATCTTCAAGAACCTGCATATCAACATGTACCTCATGTTCCACAATTACATTAGGTTCCTCTTTTGTGGCATAAACTGTTTCATCCTTTTCCTTGAAAAGAGAACCATTGCTCGTTATTTTTTCCGAGTTGCTTCCAATTTCACTAAGCAACAATTTGAAATCTTGAAAGTATTTCCTCCACTTGTCTTCAAAGGAAGGTTCCAATAATTTTCTAAACTCCTCATTCTCCTCTGAGGTTCCTTTCTCATCCTTACTCATGGTGACCAATGAATGCACTTCTTCTCCTATTTCTTCCCTTTCACCAAAGTACATCCAGTTTCAGTTTCTAAGGGTGGTGGCTTATTTATTTGACTCCTAGTCTTCATTAATGTTCTACCACATCAGGTGCCAAGACCATGCTCTGATACCACTGTAATGTCCCTTATTAGGAATTTTATTAAAATTGCAATTTTCCACTTTTTTTCCCTAGTTCGACCTTTGACTAGTTTTGATCTCTAGGTCCCAAATTTGCCCCAAATGATCCCAAATATTCTGAGAAGGTGTATGAATGATATTAGAACATAAATATGTGTTTTAAGGATGCCTTTGGACCTTTAAAATACTTCTTCAAATCCTCTTTCAATTCTGATCAATGTAGGTAACTTTACTAGTGATTTTCCTTTGACTAGTATTGGTCTCTAGGTCTCAAATTGACTCCAAATGCCTTCAAATCTTCAAGGAAGGTGTATGAATGATATTAAAACTTGAATATGATGTTTATGGATGACATATGTCCACCAAAATACCTCTGCAAACTCTCTTAATATTCTGGACCAATTATGCAATTTTACTAGTAATTTGGGGTTCAAATCCCCCTGGGGTAAGTACTGAAAATGGCTTCCCAAATGCCTCCAAACCCACTCAAATTTTTGAAAAGAGGTATGTAATGTGTTAAGTATTTTATTAAAGTCTCATATTCACCATTAATGGATTATTACAACTATTCTCACCCTCTCCCATTCAATTGCAAAAATCCCCAATTCGACCCTTGGGGAAATGGCACTATTTCACCTCCCAATACAACTAAACTGAGTAAAAATGCTTCAAATGCTCAAGTACAGTACATGAAACTTGTAGAAGACATCCATGGAATTATATTAATCACAAATATATCATATAATCATCCATTCATTCGAAATCATCATCAATACATTGGTTCACAACAAGGTAGTGGGGAAATGGCATTGTTCTTCTATTAAAAATGAGATTTATACATTTCTACTTGGAATTTCGACCTGAAACTTTTTGGATATGAAGAACAGAGTATTTAATTCATATTACAAAATAAATGGGGCATTAAAAGCTTCCCCAAAGAGTACAATAGCTCACCAAAAACGCCCTCCCTCAAGGATCAAGAATATGCCATCAAAACTGGAAATGGTTGAAGGAGTGAGCTGCAATAGAAGAAACCATGAGCTGCCCTGTAGCTTACAACTGCAAATAAAGACTCCATTAAATCTCCAAATGAAAGGTGTGAATGGCCTTTCCAATTACCAACTTTGATGGGAATCTTTCACCATCGAAATTGGCTAAGGCAAGAAACCAGTCATCCACTAGCTCTCCCTCTTCACAAATGCAATTGCAAATTCTACAAATGATCAAAATCTGGTTTCATTCTTTGTTATTGACATTTATAAAGTTCTAATGTCCTCCATGGGTCGAATTCCTTCCAAGAGACTCATGCCAACTCAATTTGGGAAGAGATTCCAAAGAACGCCACTTGTACAACAATTCCTAGTTTCCCACTTCCACCAAATCACATGTGGAAGCATCTTAGCTGCCCTAACACCCTTGAGAGCCCTCTTGGAGTCTATTTTTATCCCTGACATGTCATATATGTCATATGTCAGCCTTCAGATCTGATTTGTGTCATAGGTGTCATAGCATCTTCATCATTGTTGTCATAGAGCTAGGGAATCTAGCCCAAGTGTCTCACTAACTCCAAATTGCCTCTTCCTCTTCCATGGGAGTTACTCTTCCTCTATATTTTGACCTTGTATGAGTCATGCCATGAATAATACCTTTTGGAATCCCCCAAGTATGTTACCATTCACCTTGAATTCGAATTGGTGAGTGAATGATGCCAAGTGTAGTGGGGAAATCTAGCCATATGTGGGTCCCACTTCCTCCATGTGTCTTCATGATCAAATGCCACTTTGATTTGCACTTGTATATATTTATTTAGATCCTTTATTAAATATTTATGTCACTCTAATGTTCAAACATCATTTATTATCCCCATTATTCCAAATCCCAAAGCTTCCACCCCAAACCTAGGTAACTAGTAATTTTCCTCCTTGGCAATTATTTGACCTGTAACATCAATTTTACAAACTCTAATGAATATGGCTAATGTGATTAGGCCATTGTGACCCAATTCCAAATTTGGGACATGACATGTGAGAAAGCACTTGAGTGCATTGATGAAAAGGGAAGGCCAACATTGGTAAAAGGGATTCCCAAGCAAGTTTCAGTAAGGCAGATTTCAGCCCTGTAGTTGAAAAAGTTTTATAAGAAGGGTTGTCAATTATATGCAGTCCATATGCCAGATTCATTAGAGGGCAAAAGGCCAAGAGTAGAAGACTTCAGGATGTTGCAAGAGTTCCAATATGTGTTTTCGGATGAGGTACCAGGGTTGCCACCGACGAGAAATATTGATTTTACCATCGATCTTGTTCCAGGGGCAGCACCGAATTCCAAAGCTCCTTATAGAATGAGTGCACCGGAGTTGGTGGAATTGAAGATACAGCTGCAAGAATTAATGGATAAAAGGTATATCAGGCCTAGTGTGTCTCCTTGGGGAGCACCGGTGTTATTTGCCAAGAAGAAAGATGGGACTTTAAGGCTGTGTATTGATTACAGGCAGCTCAATAAAGTGACAGTTAAGAACAAGTATCCATTACCAAGAATTGATGACTTGTTTGATCAAATGAAGAAAGCCAAATTATTTTCAAAGATTGACTTGAGGTCTGGCTACTATCAAGTGAGGATTAAAGAAGAAGACATTCACAAGACGGATTTCAGAACTAGATATGGTCATTATGAGTTCATTGTGGTTCCATTTGGCCTTACCAACGCACCTGCCACATTCATGTGTCTTATGAATAGTGTATTCAACAAATATTTGGATAAGTTTGTGATTGTGTTTTTAGATGACATTCTTGTCTATTCAAGAAATGAAGAAGAACATGAGGAGCATCCAAGAATGGTGTTGCAAGTTCTTAGAGAACATCAGCTGTATGCCAAGTTAAGCAAGTGTGAATTCTATCAAAAGAGGATTCAAGATTTGGGTCACGTCATTTCAGAAGAAGGAATTGCAATGGATCTGGAGAAGATTAATTCCATCATGGATTGGCCAACTCCAAGAAATGTTTCAGATGTTATATCTTTTATGGGCCTTGCTGGTTACTACAAAAGGTTTATTGAAGGATTCTCCAGGATAGTTCATCCGATCACTTCATTGCAAAGGAAGAACGTCAGATTTGTATGGTCTAAAAAATGTGAGAAAAGTTTTCAAAAGCTGAAGGAGTTACTTACCAGCACTCCTGTTTTGAAGATAGCAGATCCAAGGAAGGATTTTGTAGTGTGCACAGATGCTTGCATTGAAGGACTGGGTGGGCTTCTCATGTAAGAAGGAATTGTGATTTGCTATGAATCTAGGAAATTAAAAGAGCATGAAAAGAATTATGCCACACATGATTTAGAATTAGCAGCCATAGTGCATGCTCTTAAGATGTGGAGGCATTACTTGATGGGAAGAAGATTTGAGCTTAGAACAGACCACATGAGCTTGAAGTATTTGTTTGATCAGCCAAACTTGAATGCTAGGCAAGCTAGATGGATGGAATTTCTTTGTGAATTTGATTTTTAAATTAAACATGTAAAAGGGAAGAAGAATAAGGTTGCAGATGCTCTTAGCAGAAAATTTCATGTTTCAGCGGTAAGTATGTGCAAATCAGATTTGAAGACAAGAGTTCTTGAAGCCCAAAACGGTAACGAAACTTGCCTTCAAATTAAAGAGAAGTTGCAATGGTAATGTGGATGAAAAGTGTCCAGGATATCAGCTGGGTGAAGACAGTATCCTCATCTACAAAGATAGGTTGTACATTCCAAATAATGCAGATTTGAAGAAACTAGTGATGGATGAAATACACCAAATGCTGTACTCTGGACACCCAGGATATCAGAAGACTATAACAGTGGCAAGAAAGCAATACTTTTGGAATGGCATGAAGAAGAACATAGCTGAGTACATTGCTAGGTGTCAGAAGTGCCAACAAGTCAAGGAAAAACACTAACATCCAACAGGGTTATTGTAGCCCTTACCCATTCTGGAATGGAAGTGGGAAGTGATCTCCATGGATTTTATAATAGGTCTGCCCATGACAGTGAAGAAGCATGATTCAATTATGGTTGTGTTGGATAAGCTATCGAAGGTAGCTCACTTTATTCCAGTGAAGTCCACTCACAAGGCTAGTGACATTGCGAACATCTTCATGAGAGAGATATTCAGATTGCATGGATTGCCTAAGGCAATAATTTCTGATCGTGATACAAAGTTCACCTCCAATTTCTGGAAGGGATTATTTCAGGAATTGGGAACTAAATTGAATTTCAGCATAGCTTACCATCCTGAAACAGATGGCCAAACCGAGAGGGTGAATCAGGTTCTTGAAGACATGCTGAGAATGTATGTGATGGACAAACCATCCAAGTGGGAAGATTATTTACACTTGGTTGAATTTGCATACAATAATGGACACCATGCATCCTTGGGAATGAGTCCATTTGAAGCATTGTATGGCAAGGGATGCAGGACGCCAGTGAATTGGGATGGCCCAGTGAACAGGGTAGTTCTTGGACCAGAGATGATCAAGGAAATGGAACAGGAAATTGTTAAGATCAGGAAGAATTTAAAGGCGGCTCAGGACAGGCAGAAGAGTTATGCAGATTTGAAAAGAGCACATAAGGAATTTTAGATCGAGGATCATGTTTAATTGAGAGTGAAACCAAGGAAGAGTTCCCTCAAGTTGGGGAGTTGTGGCAAGTTGTCACCAAGATATTGTGGGCCATTTGAAGTCCTTGATAGGATAGGGCTAGTTGCATATAGAATTGCATTGCCTGCTAACATAAGAGCTCATAATGTTTTCCATGTATCTTTGCTTAAGAAGTATGTACATGATCCTAATCATATGATTGATTGGAATGTGATATAGGTGGAACCCGAGGGAGAGTTCCAAGTAGGACCTATGCGCATCCTCGACAAGAAAGTCACATCGCTCTAGAACAGAGCCATCAGGCAGGTAAAGGTCCAATGGGAGCGCCTTAGTCCTGATGAGGCTACATGGGAGCTAGAGGATGCCATGAGGGAGGCATTCCCATTTTTGTTCAGTTTTGAGAACACCGAGGACGATGTTGTTCTAAGGGGGAGGGGAATGTAATACCCCAATTTTGACCCTTATGAAATATTGGCTTCTAATATAAATATTGTATACACACATTGTATGTTTCCCTATCATGGAGCTCAAGGCCAAGGCCCCGCTAGTTTATGCTCAGATTTTATTTAAATTAGACACGCTTTGATATTGTGTTACCCACGTGCTATTAAGCCATGGGATATTGTAAATTGATGTAAACATTTAATATTGAAATAAAATACCAAAACTGGCTATGGGAGCAACGAATGAGAAGGGACCATGTGTATCCACTAGGGAGTGGTGAGGGGGTTGTGGGATTGAACCATAGGCTGCCGTATGTCACCTTGAGAACCCATTTGACTTACCTTGCTGACATTTATTTATGTTGTAAGGAAGTGGTTGAGGAATTCAGTCCATGGCTTCAATGGAGCATGGGTAGCCCAGAAATTCGTATGGCAGAGTATGGGCTCTGTTTTCTTGTACCAGAAGCCACTCTACCTCATGGGAGTTGCTTCTTCCTCATCCCCATTCCATTGGGAAAGGGACCAGCACCATTTTCCATCCAAAAAATGAATTGCCAGTAGGGAGAAAAACCAGAAATCGCGACCTTGAGAGAACCCACGTTTTGAAGAGCCAAAAATGCCGAGATTTGGCATTGGACAGTGAAATCCAATGGGGCATCCATTGGTATGAACCTTGGGGCGAATTTGGGAGCATTAGCTATCCCGAAATCCATAGGAATACCCAGTTTTTGTAGCCCAGAAAACCAATGACGGAACTAGAAATCGCAACTTTGAAAGAACCCATGTTTGAAGAGCCATAAACACCCAAAATTGGTATTTGACAGTGAAATCCAATGGGGGATCCATAGATATGAGCCTTGGAGCGAAATTGAGAGTATTAGATACCTCGAAATCCATTGGAAAACACAGGTTTTACAACCCAGAAATGAAGTGACGGGATTGAGTTATTGGATAACAGAACTGTGAGAAATCCAATTGTGAATGACTGAGCAGAGGTTTGGTTTGCTTGATAAACCCAGTGAAGGCTAGAATCTCAAGGAATTAGCAGCTGGACCTTTCTATGCCCACCCTGAAGAGCACTGGAGGGAAGGGACGTGTGAGGGACTGTGCAGCAGAGAAGGGGACCTTCCTTGTGTTGGGTGCGGTAGGTATTGTGGGTGCCATGACTGCTGAGTTCATTTGAGATGCTTATAGCTTTGTGGTTGAGCTCACTGGCTTAGCATCCTCCTCATTTGTCATTTGTATGCTTGATAAACCCAACGGTGTGTTGGCATAGCATAGCTGATGACCGAAACCATGGCTGTGAGTGAGCCCAGCTAGTTCTTCCTTAGTGGATACATAACCCAGCTCGGGGGTGATCTCTCAGATGAAAGAATATAGGCTAGACAGAGATCTATGGTTGGGTGGAACGTTGCTCTCACATAGCCAGTTGTTTGGACAGCTTCATCTTCAAGATAAGTGTTCTATGTATTATAAATTATTTGCATTTTGTGTTCTGCAATATGTTAAATTGTCCATGTTTAATGAAATGAATTGATTATCTTAATTTGGAATCCATGCATGGCATTGGAATGAGATTAGGTCTTTATATGCTGAATCATCCTCTGCTGTGATATATGTATATATGTTAGGCATTACTGTTTGTGTGCTTGCTATTATGTTTAATTCCGTTGTGTTTATATTGAGTTGATTTTGCACACATAAGTTTTTAATTGTTATGAATTTATGAGCAATGAAAGAATATTGGGGCTAAGTATGTCAAAAGCCCCCTATGATTGGTCATGTTCTCTCCCGTGCATTTGGAAGGCAGGAGGGGACGTTACATCATCAATGCACGAGAACCAGCCATACAAGTGTCAATCTAAGTCTAACTGAGTGTAACATGTGTAACTGAAGTGTGTAGCACTGATATAGGGAAGTGGGCTCAGTGGAGGGCGCATGGGAGGCTAATTGAAGTCAGAACAAGTCATCTAGTCAATCTGGAGGTCCAACGGAGTGAAACAATCAGTCGAGAGTGAAACTAGCCTCAAATCAGAGAGAATTGGAGATAACTGAGTGTAACTAAAGTGGAACTACAGTGGTAGGTGAAGAAGTGCATCCTTCTCTGGAAGTAGTTGAGAAGTGGGCGCCTTACTGACTAGGAGGGCTAATGAACTGATGTAAGAAGATTCGGAGTGCTAGAATAAGGTGGATAAGGTGCTGGAGGCATCAACCTGGTGACTGAGATGCATGCAAACCCTAGAATTTGCATGCAAACCCTAATTGCATGCAAGATCCTGAAAAAGATGATGTGGATATCCGAACATAGAACTTGGTATGCTAGGATAGATAGCTTTCTATCTAGTTTGGGATTTACCAAGAATAAAGCAGTTTCCAACCTTTACTACAAGGTTGAGGAAGGCAATCCAGTGATACTACTATGTGGATGACCTATTTGTAACAGGTGAGGATAGATTGATTGTCGACATGCAGTGGAAGCTTGCTGCCGAGTTTGAGTTGAAGAACTTGGGGATGATGCACTATTTGTTTTTGGCATGGAACTGTGGCAGAGTGCAGATGGAATCTTCCTTAGACAAGGGAAGTATGCAGTAGAGATCCTGAAGAGGTTCGAGATGATGGAATGCAAGGCTATGGCAACACCTATGGCATCGAACCTGAAGCTTCTGTGTGATACTTCATCTGAGCCGGTTGATATCACTATGTATCGTCAGATGATTGGGTCCTTGATGTACCTGACAAACACGAGACCAGATATTTTCTTTGCGGTGAACACATTGGGCTAGTTCTTGATGGATCCGAGGAGTGTTCACCTGGTTGTTGTAAAGCATATTTTGAGGTACCTGAAGGGTACAGTTGATTATGGGCTCAAGTATGATGCGAATCAAAAGTTTAACCTGCAGGGTTATGTTGATTCAGATTAGAAAGGCAATGCTGCAGATAGGGATCAGGTGTGATCTCTTGGTTTAGTAGGAAGTAGTCCTACGTAGCACTGAGTATAGCCGAAGCAGAGTATGTTGCGATGTATGAGCAGGTTGCAGATGTATTGACCAAGCTGTTGGCCAGAGTGTAGTTTGAGTACTTCAGGGAGAGGCTTGGTGCACTTCAGATCGAGGTTCCTTCCAAAGGGAAGTGATGAGTCCGGAAGATGCAGATGCACATGAGATTTTCTGACATGGTTGATGTGTTCTCCCTTGGTCGTGATGTAATTGCTGAGCCATTTTTCACATGGTGGTAGATTTGTTCTCCCATGGTGAAAAAGCAAGGGCTGGAGCCTTCCCCGAATGGTGGTAGATGTGTTCTCCCATGTCGGTGGTGTAAGTGCTGGATGATGTGCATCTAGGTTGTGCTTCGTGGACGATGAGATGATCTGAAGAGGACTATGCTATGATGATCAGGAGGATCATGGATGATGAGCATCATGATCGGGAGGATCATGGATGACGAGCATCAGGATGATGCTCCAGTTACTACTATGTATATGTACATGCATCATGTTGGATGCTTGTTATGATCAGTTGGATCATTTATGTATATATGCATTATGTTGGATGCTGGATATGATCAGTTGAATCATTTATATATGTATGCATCATGTTGGATGTTGGATATGATCAGTTGGATCATTTATATGTATTTTGTGTTGATGTATATGTAACTTTGGAATGTATTTCATCTATGTATTTCATATATATTTATTGTACCCTTATAAGAGATGTGTTATTCCTCTATAAGGAAGTGTCATCGTGTGGATTGACAAGTGTTGCAAGTGTGTGTACTTGCCGATGGGTTATTAGACCACCATGTGTGGGGTCAGCCCTAAAATATATATTATATTGTGGATGTATGTAGATAGACAAGTCGGCCCCATAAGGTCACTGGGAAAACAAGTTAAGTATAAATAGAGATCAGGAGATCTCTATTTTGGATCATTCAGAAAGTCACACTTCTCTCACTCAGAAAGTGGAGCACTAGTGAGGAGGAGGATCATTTGCTCTACGAGACTATCTCAAGTGTATTTTGGTTGAGCCATTGATCTCTGTATCTCTGAGGAATTTGTGGGGTTTTTCACCTTAGGGTTTTCCCCACGGAAACTCTGTGTCTCTTGTCTCTTGTGCTTTTGATTCTTGTGATGCTTGTCATGCTTATTGTGATCTCTTGTCTCTCATGCTTATTGTTATGCATTGATATACTGTATATGTTATTCTCTCAGTAAAGATCCAAGAGTATTGTGAATTAAAGCTCAAAATTCAACATGGTATCAGAGCTAACCTGAGAAGAAGACATTTTGCAGTGATGGGAACTTGAGTTTCTTGTTTATTAGGTTTCTCTCCACAGTTTTTGGAAAAGCAGTATAGTAGATTGACTCTACTCATCAAGGAGAATCTATCTGTCCAATCAAATTTCAATTTTGAGCATTTTCAGATTTGGCCCTAAAAATTAGGGTTTCCACAAAAATAAGAATTTCTGAAATCTGAAGACATAGCTGGAAGCTCCTTGCAAAAATCAAAGTTTAGAGATTTGGATCGAGATTTTTGGCTGGGTAGATCTCCGGGAAACTCAAACCCTAATTCAGGGCTCTCCCTAGTGAACCCGGGAGGACAAAAAGGCAAATCTGAAGGGAAAAGCTTTGCTGATCTCAAATTCTGAATACACCAGGCTAATCAGCTCATCAAGGCGCATCTTTCTATCCTTTCATAAAGTTGAAATTTACATTTTTAATTTTTAGGGATTTTTTGACAAACCCTAATCTGGGACGATATCCAGTTTTCAGCATTTCAAGTGGTAAGACCTAAATCTTTTCTATTTCTATTTGAAGTACTCTTTAAGATGTCTCACCACACCAAGCTTGAGGATAAGCTTGAAGGGGTTGATAAATTCCTAGCTTGGAAGTATAGGATTGGGTTAATCCTGGAAGAGAATGAGTTGGACTCATATATAAAAGAAGACATCCCTATCCCAGAGGATGAAGAGGCTAATGTATTGCATAAGAAGAACTTGGTCAAGGCAAAGAGAATCATTGCTGATTCTATCAAAGACCATCTCATACCCCATGTGTCTTCTCTAAAGACACCCAAGGCTATGTTTGACTCCTTGACCAAGCTATTTGAAGGAAAGAACATAAATTGGAAGATGACCCTGCGGAATCAATTGAAAGGGGTCAAGATGTTGAATGGAGAAACTATTGAAGCCTATTTCTCCAAGGTCTCTCAGATCAAGGAACAACTTGAAGCTGTAGATGAAATGGTGGATAATGGTGAAATTGTTATGACTACTTTGAATGGCCTACCTAGGTCATGGGACTCTTTTATCTAAGGGATCTGTGCCAGAAAGAAGTTAATCTCCTTCAACAAATTATGGGAGGAATGTTCTCAAGAAGAAGTGTTATAGGTCAAACCTGCACCTCTCTATCCGTGATCACCTTGAGCTATTGATCACACAAAAGAACAACTTGGATGGAGGAGCATGTTGACCTTAGATGAGACTTTGATTTACTCCACCTCTAGACAACACTGAAAAAACCCTAAAAATATCATTCTAAGATATGAGTGCTACTTTACTTCAATAGACTAGCGCCTGTACGCTACTCTAGTGTATAATAGTAGCGCTCAAATCCTTCTAAGTGCTACTCCTCTTTAGCATAGTAACGCGTAACATTTGAAAATCGATGAGCGCTAGTTTACAAGCACTAAAGTAGCACCCTAAACGCTACTTCACTGAACAATACTAGCGTACATATCAAAAGATGATTAAAAAATAATTAATTTCACGAAGAGGATTAGTTGATGGTAGTTTTCCAACTTCCCCGACTTCCTCCATAACCATCTCTCGACCTGAACTGCTTCTCTGATCCTATAAATACAGGGAAGAATAAAGAGAGGGGTTAGATGGAGAAACATAGAGACATGAGTATTGTGAAGAGACTTTTAAAGAGAAGCTTGCATTGGAGGAGTTTATTCTGAAGATATCCAAGCCAGAGAAGAGCAGGAGCCCAGAATCAAGTTGCAGGAGCATGTCACAAAGTTAGGTATATTTGTAACATCAATTTTCATTTGACAATAAAAGGTTGAAGTGTCTTTCTTGTCCCAAATTAGGTGTTCGTTGAAATAATATACTAGTTTGGATTTGTTTTGGTTAATATTGGATGTTTACATTGTTTTGTATCTTTCCATCATTATATATTATCCAAGATACGCTGAGAAAGGTATTTGTATTGCAGGTTTACTGAACGGAAGGTGGACTTTAGGATCGAGCACAAGATCAAATAAGAGCTAGGATCGAACGTCGTTTGAAAGGTATGTTCTCAAGGCCTATAACCTATTTCTTTTCATGAACATCTTTGTAATACAGTTAATACACTTACCTGTCATCCCATTCTAGTTGATAGTATCAGTTTCCTTACTATAGGGTGTTTTTCCCCACCAACAGACTGGCGATTCCGCTGGGGATAGTTGTGTTTTTGCTCTAGGAAACATTTTCTTGATTGTCTTCCCAGAACTATTTCAACTCCTTTTTGTGCTGAGAAACCCTGTAGGTACCCCCTGCTTGTTTTTCTCTGCTTCAATCAGTCTTTGTTGTATCATTTCAAAGTCAGTTTTTAAACTTCTAAGATATGAGCACTACTTTGTTGTACATACAGTAGTGCCCATACGCTACTGTGCTATACATACAGTAGCACCCATCTTTGTAGGAGCGTGAGTTTCCCTACTACACAGTAGGGTACATTTCCTGAAGCCTTCTATTAGTGGTCTGCTTGAGTTTTTAACCTTTTTGGTGGTCTTCTGACTTTGCTTTTAGATCTGCTTGACTAGTGTATGAGGTTTTAAACTTTTTTTTTAAAGTCATAGAACCTTTCTTTGAGTCTTTTTACCATCTTTAGATCGCTTGTTTACCTGTGGAACGTTTGGACTGTTTATAACTTTTTTGGAAGACTAGGTTGTGTTTTGTGGTGAGCACTTCTTCTCTTTTGGCCTTGACTGTATGTTGCTGGTTTACAAACCTGCATACTTTTGTATCTGCTATTTGTGGCAACATTTGTCTGCTCTTTACCTATCATATCCTTTGTTTTAGGGTTTGGTCTGTTTTAGAGCCTTTAGGGTGTCTTCCGAACTTGTTGATTTCCAACCTTCTTGGACTTCTTGTTTTTTTTGGTTCAAGTGTATTTAAAGTGCTTTAGGATGATTCATTTCTCAGTTCCTTGTGTTAGTAGGGTAGTTGGTAGCTTCCTTGCCTACTTTTTGCTTGGCATAGTGGTCTTGCTAGGGTTGGATGCTTTAGGTCAGTCCTCTTGTATCTATCTCCTTTGTTTTCTCCCACTTTGTTTCTGAGTATAGAGGTTTTTTCTTTGCAAAAAACCTATAGGTCAAGTCTTTTTTGAGCTAGTGCCTTGATAGCTATAAGCTTAAGAACCATTTTTAGCCATACTTACACATTGCACACAAGTCTTATTTACTTTCCATGTTTATAGTTCTTTTTCGTTTATGATAACAGAAAAAGCAAAAAATTTGGTATTTTAAGTTTAATAAGGCTTATTTTTGTTACAAGATAGCATAGGTTATTTTGTGTACAATTTCAAAAGAAAACAAAAAAGAGATTTAAGTAGATTTGCTCAGTTTTTCAGTTTGGAAAAGAAGTTTAAATGAAAAAAAAAAGAGCTTTGTTGTCGAAAGTTAGAATTTATGCACTTTTGTTTTCCTGTTGCAACCACGCCACACAAAAGCACTACCTTTTGAGTAATAACAGCCCTAAATTTTTTTTAATAAAATGAAATAGAAACACTTTTTCTTTTTTAGGGATACACTACACCAACTAGCCTTGGTTAGGATCTTGAGTTTAAATCACCTTAAACCACTCAAGATCACACATTACACAAAAATCGTAGTTTGACTATCACAGGTAAATCCATTTCACTCAAAGCTTGCCTGGGATTTATGCAGTAGGTCTTGTGAGATCAGATTGTTGGGAATTCTCCTCCTACTTTCTGTTTCGAGCATATACCAGGATTGGATCGCGTATGGGGACTCTTTAGAGTTTCGGGCTCAGTTACCCTGCCCACGCCTTCTGATTCGACCAGCGACTGTTCCCCCAGGTGTTTTCGGTGTTGTGGTATCCTTAGTATCTGACTTTAGGTTCATACACAGGTGATAGCAGAGGGTATATCTGTTGTACCTAGGACAGACGTGGGAGGAAATCCCTTGCAGGTCTTTGGGAGGGCGGTTGGGTGATTCCAACGCTTGCACCCTTAGTCATTGTATTATGGACCCCGGGTAACTGTCCTTCTTCCTTCGTTGATCTGTTATGGGCCCTCATCATCCCAGACTCTTCTCCGGAAGGCATCTCGTTTTCCTAGTTTGCATACTTAGGACGTTTTTAGTTGGTGTGCTATTTGCTCCCTAGTCGTAGTGGCCACTAGGTTCTAGTTTGTTATTTTATATATATAATCATGGAGAATCAAGAACTTCATAGATCGAGAAGGCTTCAAAACCTTCCACCAGTTAGAACAGAACCTTTACCGCCAGCTAGATGGCAGTGGGTAAACCCCAGTGTTTCTTTAGAAACCATTCCTGAAACAGAATTTCCTAAGGAAATTTTTACAACGAAAAATCCTGAAATAGGAATTCTTGAGGAATTACGACTTGAATTTGAGTTTCCTGAAGAACAACAAACAACAATAGAAAACCATGAAATAGAGGTTCCTGAGGAACCACAACCAGGTACCCCAGATCAGCGACACTTTAGTTCAGTTGAGATTGAAGATCTTACTTCTGCGGAGTATGGCACTCCCTTCAATCCTCCTCTGACCAATCCTAGAAATTTGCTTCTATTACCTATTGGTTTCCAGCAGCCGCATTATAGTGCATATAATTTCTTGCCTGGACATTTGATGTTTACTCTAGAGGTGAACAGGGAGTTCCAAAAACTCCCACCATAGGTATGAACACTAACACGGTAAATCCTGCTTTTACTGCTACACCGAGTCTGGCACAGACAACCTCTGTGTCTACTCCATCTTTCATTTTTAATACTGGTACATTAGGTATGCCAAGTTCAGCAACTATGGCACCTACCTCTACACCTACTGTTGGACCTAGTAGTACAGTCAATTTAGTGACACGTCCTGCATTTCAACCGTTATATCAGATACCCAGTACTTGGATTTCCACACCCGCTATAGGGCCAAGTGATTCTGCAACTGTGCCTTTCATGAGTACCATCATCGCACCGTCTACATCAGCTACCACTGGTTTCAATACCTTTGCAGGTCCCAACATGAATCAATGTAATATGCCTATAGTTAACATCCCTTTTTCCTTATTTTCAGGGGGAGGGGGTAATATTTTTAACCAGCAATATGGTGGGGCTAACACCCAGCCACAGTGGATGAAACCACAGAACACTAACCTGCTTTCATATGGGTGGGGAAATTTCAATAATACTTTCGCGCAACAACAAATGGCAGGGGGCAACCCCTACCAACAAGTGGCTGGGGGAAACCCCTATCAACAGATGGTAGGAGGAAACCCCTATCAGCAAATGGCCGGAATCAATCCTTACCAACAGTTGGTTGGGGGTAACCCCTACCAGCAAACGGCTGGGGGCAACCCATACCAGCAGTTCACGGGTCAACCTATGGGTAGTTCCCCTTTTTCAACCCCAGCTTATCAAGTACCATCTTACCGGCCTCGTTTACCATTTCTGGCAACTTTAAATTTGCCAGATATTTCCAAACTGACCGATGATCTAGTGTATCATAATGCTACATGGCCATCAGTTCCCACCAAGTTACCTTCGGAAATTCCAAAATTCGAAGGCAAAACAGGTGAAGACCCTGGTGACCATGTCACTACTTTCCATTTATGGTGTTCCTCGAACTCATTAAATGAAGATTCCATTAGATTGAGACTGTTCCAAAGGACTTTAACCGGTTCTACAGCCAAATGGTACATTGAGTTACCTGCAGCTACATTCTCTAATTTTGGGGATCTCGCGACTGTCTTTTTGAATCACTTCCAGCTTCCTGTTTGGTATGATGCCGGAACAGACCTTTTGTCTACATTTAGGAAAAATAAAGCCGCTCATTTATCTGACCACATTCAGGAGTGGCGAAGATGGAAGAGGCTCATTAAGGCCAACATACCTCCAGAATTCCTTCTTGAGTGGTATTTGAAATCACTCCTTCCTTACATTTCTAAGGAAGTAGCTACATCTGGAGTATCTAACAAGGAAGAAGCCATCCTACAGACTCAGCAGTTAGATCTCGTTTATGCACAATCCGAGTTACTATATGAGATCATACCTGATGCACTGCAATCGAATACCGATTTGAGTAGACCTAAACCTGGACCACATGCTGACGGCATAGTGGGTTCAGTTGACTCTACAACTTTCGAAGCATTGACCAAACAGGTTCATGCCTTATCTGTCAAATAATCGACTGTAGATGTTTCTTCCATCACAACCTCTCCTTCTACTTCTGAGCCTGTCAACCAGGTTCGAAACAATCAAAAGGGCCCTCGACAGCCCAATAAAAAAAAGAAGGGCAAGAAAGGAGAGGGGAACAATCAGAATCCCAAGAAAGAGAATGCCGAAGAGGGTAACAAAGAGAAAAAGAAGGTTAAGTTCCCTTGTAAACTTTGCAAGCAGGATCACCTTACTCACCAATGCCCTCTGCTTGAAGAAGCCCAGAAGCTATTAAGAGAAAAGAAGCCTGTCGTATTGAAAGATCCATTCCCTAAGGGGCAGAGCTCAGCTTCTGGCACCTCCAACACTGGGGGAACTACACATTCCACGGTTGATCAAACTTTTCTTAACATGGTTAATTCGGATGCACTCTTACAAACGAGAGCCAGGAATTATACCCTGGATGCACAAAAAAAGGATAAAGAGATTCCAGAATCCTTCACTCCACTCCACATACCTGTGGACCCAATGCCCAAGATCCCAAAAGGTGTCTTGAAATGGGCATCGCACAATCCCAACACTCGGGCCGCCTCCAACTACAACGTGGTTGAAGATTTAGCCCAGACCCCTTGTGCCATGTCTACCTTAGAAGTCTTGCAAAGTTGTCCTTTACAATGGAATGCACTTCTGGCAGCTATTGGAAGTATGGAATCCTCTAACATGTCTGTACGATTTGATATGACTGAGATCAAATACCGGTTTCCCTACCACATTACTCTTTAGATTGAAGTCATCCATGGCCCAATGACCATCAGATGAGCTATCGTAGATGAGAGCGCGTCGACCTACATAATGTCAATTTCCTGTTGGAAAGCTTTAGGTTCCCCCGAGTTAGCCCCTTCTAACACACTACTTACTGCATTTGATGGCAGGACTTTCCGCCCACATGGGGTTTTTCCATCATTTGATGTCACATTGTCCGGTAAGACAGTTGCTGTAGAAGTAGAAGTTCTGGATGCTCCGCTCGATTAAAATATGTTATTAGGCAGGAGCTGGACATATGCCATGCGAGCCATTGCATCGGCAGTTTTTTGAGTTATTATGTTCCCATTTGAAGGTAAGGTCGTTACAGTCAATCAGCTTTCTTTCACTCAGAGAAACAACTAGACTTCTTCAGAGACCACAGTTCCCTTAGTTGATCAAACCGCCCCGGTTAATGAGAGTTTAGGAGCAAGGCTATATGAGTCATTAATAGGCACTTTCGACCTTCCCTCCCCTGTTCTTTTTATGCGTTCTGATGTGGGTACCGCTACCGAAACATTCACGGTTGGTTTAAGAACTGATCCTTGGATCCTTCCCACTACATCAAAACCTTTTGTGCCTCCATCCAATACAGAAGTAGCCTATATGGAAACACAACATACTGCAATGGAACATATCATGACTCCGCCAGTCTCTACTGAGTCAGATATGGACTATGCTCCGGCATGGTCACTAAATTCCACTCACTTGTTTGATTGCCTAGATACGGTTTTGCAATCTGATGAAGCCATCTTAGAATTCATGATGGGCCTGGACCAACCATGGGAACATATGCATCACAAGTCCTACATGCTTCCAGATCTAGACAGGATTGAGAGAGGAGAATTCCCTGTGAGACCGGGTGGATTGGTTGATTTGTCATCTTTTCCTTCTACTTCAAGAGCAATTTATGCTAAGGGAAACATGGCTAGTATATCGAGAACAATTTCAATCAACATTTCCACCAAACCTGGGGTCGTGGAAAACATTTTTATTGGTGCAAAGTGTTCTCCAGAAGAGATCGCTCTATATACAAAACTTTTTAAAGAATTCCGCGACGTTTTTGCCTGGTCATATGAGGAGATGACAGGTATAGACCCAGCCATCATGGAGCATGTCATCATGATATATCCTAATGCAAAACCTATGAGACAAAATCTCCATCCTGTGAACCCTAGAAAAGTGGCCGCCATCAAGGCGGAGGTTGAAAAGTTGCTTAAAGCCGCTTTCATCTATCCGATTGACATGATGGAATGGGTTTCAAACCCCATTCCGGTTGATAAAAAGCAAGGTACCATTAGAGTCTATATTGACTTCCAGGACTTGAACAAAGCTTGTCCGAAAGATGACTATCCTACACCGTTTATCAATCAAATCATAGATTCTTGTCCATGACATGAGATGTTCTCTTTCATGGACGGTTTTTCGGGATATAATCAAATAGAAATCAAACCCGAGGACCAGCATAAAACAACTTTCATTTGCCCGTGGGGAACCTTCGCTTACAGGAAGATGCCATTTGGTTTGAAGAATGCTGGAGCTACTTTCCATCGTGCAATGAATTTTGCTTTTCATGATATCAAACACATAGTAGAACCTTACTTGGATGATCTCCCAGCGCGATCTCGAAAGAGACGGGATCATCTAGCTCATCTTAGACAAGTTTTTGAAAGATGTAGACAATATAAGATTCGTTTGAATCCTAATAAGTGTGTGTTCTATGTCGAGTCAGGATGTTTACTGGGCTTCATTGTCTCCAGTCGTGGCATAATGGTCGACCCGCTCAAAGTAGAGGCGATTGTAAATCTGCCTCCTCCTCGCACCTTGCAACAACTCCAAAGTCTACAAGGCATGTCTAATTTCTTATGGTGATTTATCATAAACTACACTAAAATTAATAAAGGTTTTATGAGGCTACACAAACAAGACTCCTACTTTGTTTGGGACGAGGCTGCTCAAGCATCCTTTGAAGCCTTAAAGAAGGCACTCCTTTCAGCACCCTTGTTGAGCCCGCCAGACTACTCAAAATATTTTCTTTTATATCTGGCAGCGTCTCTTAATACAATTGGTATAGTTTTAGTTCAGGAAGATGATACGCTCCAAGAGCATGTTGTCTACTATGTTTCTCGCGCATTAATAGCCCTTGAGGTTAAATATTCACACGTTGAGAAGTTAGCACTTGCCGCGGTCTATGCAGTACAGAGACTTCGTCACTATATACTTTTACGAACTACCGCTGTGATAGCAGAAGTCAATCCTTTCCAATATGTTCTCACCTGACGAATCATCGGTGGGAAATACAATAAATGGATTGTAATCCTATAGGAGTTCGATTTGGTCTTCCAGTCAGCCAAGTCTAAGAAATCACTAGTGTTCGCTGAGTTAATCTCAGAATTTCCAAGTGACCTAGAATGCATTGAGGAAGAATCATCATTCCCAGACGAACATATCTTCCTCATTGTTTCCTCTGACCCATGGTACGGGGATATCCTAATATATCTCCAGACTTTGAGGTGTCCTACTACTTTTTCTCGAGAAGAGCGATGCAAGCTCAAAAGCCATGCGAAGAAGTACCTTATCATCTCAGATACTTTATATCAACATGGGGTAGATTCCATTTTACGACGTTGCTTAACTCGAGAAGAAGCCGAAGCAGTATTAAATGATGCCCACAGTGGAGCTTGTGGGGGACATCTTTCTGGGTTGGCAATAGCTCAGAAGATACTGTTGATGTATATGTAACTTCGGAATGTATTTCATATATATTTATTGTACCCTTAGTAGATATGTGTTATTCCTCTATAAGGAAGTGTCGTCATGTGGATTGACAAGTGTTGCAAGTGTGTGTACTTTCCGATGGGTTATTAGACCACCATGTGGGGTCGTCCCTAAATTATATATATTATAATGTGGATGTACCTAGCTAGACAAGTTGGCCCCATAAGGTCACTGGGAAAACAGATTAGTATAAATAGAGATCAGGTGATCTCTATTTAGATCATTCAGAAAAGTATCTCACTCTCACTTAGAAAGTGGCGCACTAGTGAGGAGGAGGATCATCTGCTACTAGGAGACTATCTCAGTGTATTTTTGTTGTACTTTGGTTGAGCCATTGCTCTCTCTATCTCTGAGGAAGTTGTGGGGTTTTTCACCTTAGGGATTTCCCCACGGAAACTCTGTGTCTCTTGTCTCCCATGCTTTTGATTCTTGCAATGCTTGTCATGCTTATTGTGATTCTCATGCATTGATATACTGTATATGTTATTCTCTCAGTAAAGATCCTAGAGTATTGTGAATTAATGCTCAAAATTTAACATGGTATCAAAGCTAACCTGAGAAGAAGACATTTTGCAGTGGTGGAAACTTGAATTTCTTGTTTATTGGGTTTCTCTCCATAGATTTTGGAAAAACAGTATAATAGATTGACACTACTCATCAAGGCGCATCTATCTGTCCAATCAGAATTCAATTCTGATCATTTTCAGATTTGGCCCTAAAAATTAAGTTTTCCACAAAAATAGGAATTTCTGGAATCTGAAGACACAGTTGGAAGCTCCTTGCAAAAATCAAAGTTTACAGCTTTGGATCGAGATTTTTGGCTGAGTAGATCTTTGGGAAACTCAAACCCTAATTCAGGGCTCTCCCTAGTGAACCCCGGAGGACAAAAAGTCAAATCTGAAGGGTAAAAATTTGTTGATCTCAAATTCTGAATGCACCAGGATGATCAGCTCATCAAAGCGCATATTTCTATCCTTTCAGAAATTTGAAATTCACATTTTGAATTTTTAGGGTTTTTCTGACAAACCCTAATACGGGACCAGATCCAGTTTTCAGCATTTCAAGTGGTAAGATCTAAATCTTTTCTATTTCCATTTGAAGTACTCTTAAAGATGTCTCTCTTAAAGATGTAATAACAACAACTCCAACAAGAAGAAGAAGGGTAGCAAAAGAAAGTTTCATGCTCATGCTGCCGAGGATGATAAACCTCCAAAGAAGAAGGCTAGGGCAGAAAGTGATGATAGTGATGTTGACTCATCAAGTGAAGAAGAGTATGTTCTAATATCTTCTTTCACAGGTACCATATCCCATGGTTTTAATTATTGGTTGATTGATAGTGGAGCTTCCAAACACATGACTGGGTTTAAGGAATCTTTTGTGAATCTATCTGAACATGAATCACCCCATAAGGTGAAACTTGGGGATGATTATCAATACCCAATCAAAGGAAGTGGTGAAGCCTCCTACAACCTAGATTCCGGAAAATCTTTGAAGATGAAAGAAGTCCTTTATGTACCTGGGCTCAAGAAGAACTTACTCTCCATCTCTGCTTTGGATGCAAAAGCTATGAGGGTTACATTTGCGGATGGCCAAGTCCTAATGTGGCCAAAGGGAAAGACCATAGATGATGCAATAGTGATTGGAGAGTAAGAGGGAGGTTTGTATAAATTGAAGGGACAACCTGAACATGCCATGGTGCATGAATCCATGGAGCCAAGTGAACTTTGGCATAGAAGACTTGCTCATATGCACTATAGGGAACTTCCAATTGCAAGCAAGGCTGTAGAGGGTCTTCCTGAAATCAAGACCAAACATGAAGGTGTTTGCAAAGGATGTGCAAAAGGTAAGAACATTAAGAAGGCTTTCCCAAGTAGTGAAAGCAAGGCAAAAGATATCCTGGAAATCATCCACTCAGATGTATGTGGTCCTATGTCATCCAGTTCTCTAAGTGGGTATGTTTATTATGTCTCATTTATTGATGACTTCTCCAGGAAGACTTGGGTCTACTTTTTGAAGAAAAAAGATGAGGTGTTTGATAAGTTCAAGGAATTCAAAACCTTGATGGAGATTCAAACTGACAAGAAGATCAAAACATTCAGATCCGACAATGGTGGAGAATTCACCTCAGGTGACTTCAAGAAGCTTTGTAGTGATTCAGGGATTAAGAGGGAGTTGACTACTCCTTATAATCCTCAACAGAATGGAGTTGCAGAAAGGAAGAATAGAACTATCATGGAAGCAGCAAGGGAAATGCTGCATGACCAGGATCTACCTATGCATCTATGGGCAGAAGTAGCTAGAACAGCTGTATATGTGCAGAACAGTACACCCCACAAGATATTGGACAACAAGACACCAGAATAGGCCTTTTCTAGTAAGAAACCTGAAGTCAGTCATCTCAGAATATTTGGTTGTCCAGTATACACTCATGTTCCAAAGGAAAAAAAGACTAAACTAGATCCTTCAGGAAAGAAGGGTATCTTTGTGGGTTATAGTGAAAGCTCAAAGGCTTACAGAATATACTTTCCAGGGTTCAAGAAGATTGATGTCAGCAGGGATGTAACATTTGATGAAAACTCAGCATTCATCAATCAAGAAAGGCACCTATCGAGGTTTATGAAGAACCTAAGGAAACTAGATTTCAAGACACTACCATGACTGAAGTAGTTCCAGAAGTTGTTCATGAGTTTGAAGATCCACAAGAACCTGTAGATCCACCCCGTGAGGATAACTCTCACAAAAGGAAACCCGCATGGGCTAGGGAGCTCATTCAAGATGCAGAAAGATTTGGCATTCCAGAAGAAGAACACAGAGCAAAGAAGAGAACCAGATAACATACCAGCTATGTTGCTTTACTCTGTGACATTATGAACAAAGAGCCTTCTAGTTATGAAGAAGCAGCGGAAAAGAATGAATGGAAGGATGCCATGGTTGAGGAATACAAATCAATAATGAAGAATGATGTTTGGGATGTTTTCCCAAGACCTAAAGAGAAGTTTGTTGTGACTTCTAAATGGATCTTCAAAATCAGGCATGCTGCAGATGATAGTGTAGAGAAATACAAGGCAAGATTCGTAGCTCGTGGCTTCTCTCAGAAAGAGGGAATAGATTATGAAGAAACTTTTGCACCTGTAGCCAGGTATACTTCCATCAGAATAGTACTTGCCATGGTTGCAACAATGAAATGGAAAATACACCAGATGGATGTCAAGACTGCTTTCTTGAATGGTGTACTTGAAGAGAAAGTATATGTGGAGCAGCCACTCGGTTTTGAAATACATGACAAGGAGTCATATGTATGCAGATTGAAGAAAGCCTTGTATGGATTGAAACAAGCTCCCAAAACTTGGTATGGTAGGATGGACATTTTCCTATCTAGTTTTGGCTTTACCAAGAGTAAAGCGGATTCCAACCTTTACTACAAGGTTGAGGAAGGGAATCTTGTGATTCTACTCCTGTATGTGTATGGCTTATTTGTAAAAGGAGATGATAGACTGATTGTAGATACTAAGAGGAAGCTTGCTGCTGAATTCGATATGAAAGATTTGGTAATGATGCACTATTTCCTAGGTATGGAGGTGTTGCAAAGTGTAGGTGGGATCTTCCTTGGTCAAGGGAAGTAGACAATAGATATCCTTAAGAGATTTGGGATGATGGATTGCAAGGCCATGGCCACACCTATGGCATTGAATCTGAATCTTCTATGTGATGCTTCATCTGAGCTGGTTGATGTTTCTATGTATCGTCAGATGATTGGTTCCTTGATGTACCTAACGAACATGAGACCAGACATTTGCTTTGTTGTGAACACATTGATTCAGTTCCTGACAGATCCGAGGAGTGTTCACCTGGTTGTTGTAAAGCATGTTCTGAGGTACCTGAAGGGTACAGTGGATTATGGGCTCAAGTATGAAGCGAATCAAAAGTTTAACCTGCAGGGTTATGTTGATTCAGATTGGGCTGGCAGTGCTATAGATAGGGAGAGCACATCTGGATGCTGCTTCAGCATGGGTGTTAACACCCAAAAAGTGTTCACTACCTCATTACCACATTATATGGCTCATTTGTCCATTTTCCTACCATTTTTCCCTTAAAAATCCCAAAAAATCCCATTAAAAAGCCTCCAAAAGGCCTAAAATGCCTCCAAAAGGCCACAAAACCATCAAAATAGCCTTAAAAAGGCTAAAAAACCCCCTTTTCCTCCAAAAATAGCAAAAATCCCCTAAAAAGGGAATAAAAATATAAAATAATGAGGAAAAGGAGGAAAAAACCCTATACAGCTGCCTAAAACCATGTGTTTCCTAAAACCATGGGTCAGCACTCCACCACCAAAAAACTATAAATAGGTGATGGAGATCCCTTATTTCATATCCACAATCACAAGCACCCTTACTCTGCCAAAATCTCTCTCGAAACCCTAGTTCACCTTTGAACTATTTTCACCTTGAGAGCCACCTTTGGCCCATCCCCCAACATTGGAGAAGGAGAAGGAGCATTCAGAAGCTTGGAGCATCCTCTTGGACACTGCAAAGGGCTTCACCAACCTTGACACTCAAGGTAACATCAATACAAAGTCATTCTTTCATTTTGGTGTTTAATGCTTCATGCTTGTCTTAGAAATAATTTAATTTTTGTTTTTTGCATAATTAGTTTAATATACTGAACTGCTACTAAGGAGTCCATTCTCCTTAGTAGGTGCTCATTGGCACAAGCTAGGGGTAAAACCCTAGCTACAGTTTTGGCGACTCCCCTAGTTTTCGAATTTCTGGTTTCCGTTTTTAAATTTTTTCTTTCGGCTGTCCCTTTCGGCCGCTGCATACCGCGTCTTTTTCCTCTACAGTCGCGTCCCGACCGCTCCTTTCAGGCCTTTACCCGCGATCCGACCGTGGCTCTCAGACTGCTTCCGACGCTCTGCCGGCGGATTCAAGTCTGTTACCTGCGATCCGACCGTGGCTAATCAGCCTTTTTGCCGCGATCTGACTGCGCCTGTCGGCCTTTTTCCTGCGTCGCGACTGCGGCTTTCTGCCTCTTTCGCGCGTCCCGACTGCGGCTGTTAGCCCTTTTGCCGCGACCCGACTGTGTCTTTTTCCATTTTTCCTGCGTCCCGACTGCCACTGTTGGCCCGATAGCCGCGACCCGACTGTGCCTTTTCCCCTGTTTCCTGCGTCCCGACTGCCACTATTGGCCCGATAGCCGCGACCTGACCGCCGCTGTTTCCCTAAAACCCGCGGTCGGCCTGTTCCAAATCGCCACAGACCCGCGGTCTGTTTTCTGCTCTTTTCCTGTTTTGAGCCCAGCCCCTCTTGCTGCAATATTTTCTGCATTTTGACAGCCCTCTGTCCCACCTGCAGCCCACTTCCTTACAGCCTTTCTGCAACATAATTTCTGTTCCTTTTACAGAATCTTTTTAAAATTTCAGTATTTTTATTTCAGAAAATTTTGCAAAGTTAAACTTTCAATTTCCATACTATTGATAGATTGGAAGTTGCCCTCCCTTGTGGCACTTCTGTTTTTGGGTTCAACACCTCACGAGCACACACTCTGTCACATTAAATCAAGTGAGCCTTAAAAAGTACCTAACTAAACCAACATTCTAACCCCACTTGGGGAACACAAAAGAATCATTGTAGTTAGGTAGGATCAGGGGGATAGGCTTCCAATAACACCCCTTGGTTATTTCACTTGAGACATAGTTGTTGTCCAAATAGGGAACCAAAATCCCCTAGTACTTTTTGGCACGGTCACGACCAGTTTATCAGAGGGCCTCTCCCTTAGGAGGGTTGAAGTCGGGAGACTGGTTCCGGAGGCCTGAGTGGAATACCGCACTCCATTCAGTAACCGAAGGGCTACCTTTCGCGGTTCGCGGGATATCCCTGTATAGGGGTATTGCGGTCAACGAACTAAACGGCAGATTCACCTTTCTGGACGTGTCATGAACGGGGTATCTTAGTTGCCATTCTTCTAGGATTGACTACCCGGTGTCCCTCCCGGTAGGGGGATATCATAGCCACTTGGCTTTCCTACTCATATTGTCTGACTTGGATTTCATCACCTTGCAGAGGATATGTTTAGTTAAGTCAGAATACTTTTAGCTAGGTGTTTGCATGCTCCTTTACCTCCCTTTGGTCTAGTGAGTCCACCATTTTTCTTTTTTAGGAAACCTGCTGCTTGTTGGTATTCTGACCATCTTTGTTGTTACTCCACCTATTGTAGCACAGCTGTTACACTGGGTGTTTTGAGTTGGTTGTTGGCCTGAGTGCCTTGCTTTTTAGCTCTCCTTCTGCACACTCGGTTGCATTAGGATTTTTGAGCTGTTTTCATACTCACCTCAACCCACAGAGATTTAGACACCATCTGTCACCATTGAGTCCCCGAGACATTCTCGGCGCCTCAGGGGCGAGCCCCCACAGCACGGTTCTCTCGACACCACTCGTCATAGATTTCGATCATTGTCCGTTGATACCACTCATCACAGATCTAGAGCCTTGTCACTTGACTCCACTCGTCAGCGACGTAGGTCTCCGTCACCAGATAGTGACGCACCTTACTTTACCTCTGATTCTGATGAAGAGTCTGAGAACCCTATTTATACTGCCCCTACTAGCCCCATGGCTGGTACGACTTCCACTCCATTTGTCATAGGGACCATTGGTGGCACATCCACCACTACACCAGTTACTACACCTGTTTTTGGTATGCCCTCCATGGGCCAACCATCTACCGTTCCCCTCACGGTACCTATTCCCACAGCAGGAATACCTATCCCCACTACATCAGTGGCTCACACTACCCATGGTGGTGCTGGACCATCCTCCACTACCTCAGTTCCCCCACTTGGGGGCACCACCCTAAATCTTGTCCCTCCACTTGGGGGCACTGGCCCCAACTTGGTCCACAGCACTACTGTGTCACAGCCTTCTTCCAGTTTGCCGTTCATGGCTAGCCTCAACCTACCTGACCTGGCCAGATTGACCAACGATCCTATTCGACACGACCCTATGTGGCCTCATATGCCTACCAAACTACCCTCTAACATCCCTAAATTCGAGGGTAAGGCCGGTGAGGACCCACAGAACCACATCATGTCTTTCCACCTATGGTGTTCCTCTAACTCCATAGTGGACGACTCTGTTCGCCTCCGTCTCTTACAGCGCACCTTTACTGGCTCTGCAGCCAAGTGGTATATTGAGCAGCCTCATGGGACCCACGCCACCTTTTCTTCCCTGGCCTCGACCTTCCTGCAGTTCTTCCAGTTGCCAGTCCGCTATGACGCGGGCGTTGAGATCCTTCTATCTTGTAGACAAAACACAGCTACCCATATCACGGACCACATCCATGAGTGGAGTAGACGCCGTAGCTTATGCAAGATTAAACTAGATGACCGTATCTTCCTCGATTGGTTCCTCAAGTCCCTGCTTCCCGTCATTGCTAAGGATGTAGCTTCAGAAAGACCCCAGTCTGAAGAAGAGGCCATCCTTAAGGCACAGCAGTTCGACCTCATTTACGCCCAGTCGGGTTACCTTTATACCATTATACCTGACGCCCCTCGCGGCGAGTCCTCCCATCATGATGCGCCGGGGGCATCCCACGCTGCAGATGGTATCATTGGCCGTGTTTCTTCGCATCCCCAACCATTTTCTATAGCACGTCCTACCCCTGGCCCCGACCTGTCGCGGGCTACTTCACAGTCTGGAGCAACCAACTCATATGCTCCCATGACACATCACCATTCCCATGGGCCCTCATGTCCACCACAGTGCTTCGGGTATGCGACTCCTGCTTATGCTCCTCCAGTCGCCCCTCAGCCTTACTACCATCAGCAGGCTGCCTCCGCTCCTGCGCCTCCACAAGCCCCACCTGCTTATTATCCGCCCCAGGCAGCCCCTGCGGCACAACCACAACCTGCTCCGCAGTCCTATCAGCAACACCCTCAAGTTGCTGCACCTGCTCAGCCTCAACCTGCATATCATCCTCCGCAGCCTGCTCCAGCACCTGCGCAACCTCAGAATCCACCTGCTGCCCAAGGGCAAGTTTACGCCCAACACAACCCGCAGCAAAACCAGAATAACCAACGTAACCAGGGCCAACAGAACCGCGGCAAAGGCCGTAATCGGGGAAATAACCAACCTGCAGACCAAGCTGGTCAACCGGCTAATCCCCCTGACAATAACAATGCGGCCCCCGCTAATCAAAACCCTGATCGCCCGCCCAAGCAGGCCAAAAACCCCAATTTGCGGACGAACCACCCTTGTTCTATTTGTGGGGTCTATGGACATTACACCCATGCTTGCCCACACTTGGAGCGAGCTCGGCAGCTTTGGGTTGACGAGGCCCATCGCCAAGGGAATGCGGCTCCCCAAGCACCGCCCAACCCCCCCCAGCCTCAGCAACCCCCTTTGGTGCTGCAAAACCCCTTACCGACCCAAGGCGTGGTGAACACTCAGCCGTTGGCCCCTCAAGCTAACGTGCAACCCCAACAACAACAGATCACCTACGCTGCTCCTGATCAACCCATGTTCGACTCAGGTACCCACCACTTACTGATGATGTCATCCGCTGACGTCAACCTCCAGACCCGTCGGAACCAATATGGCTCCACCTCTGAAGCCACTCCCACGGATAAACCCGCTAACGCCCATCCCACCGATCAGGCGTTACGTATACCTCCGCCTCCCATAGACGGCGCTGCGAAAGCACCTCGTTTCCCACTTCGCCGAATCAACAATAACCCTAACGCGCGTGCTGCGTCAAACTACAACATCGTAGACGACCTAGCCCAATCTCCCGCAGCCATGTCTGCGTTGGAAGTCTTGAAGAACTGCCCTTCCCAGCGCAAGACTTTACTTTCCGCCATCGGGGGGATTGACCCAACTGATTCACACTTGATGGCATTTGATTTAGACCAGTCTGAACCACGCCTACCTTCCAGCTTAGCCTTCCAAGTTACAGTCTCCGTTAGGAATCTTGTTATCCATCGGTGCATCATCGATGAGGGTGCTTCCACATGCGTTATGTCTACATTTGTATGGCAGAAGCTAGGATCCCCTCCTCTCCAGCAGTCCACCACTGCGTTACGTGCCTACGACGGTCGTTCGGCCCAGCCCCAAGGCCTTCTACCCAACGTTCCAGTCCAGTTAGGTGGTAAAAATGTTCTTATTGACATAGAGGTAATCAATGCCCAATTGGATTACAACCTTCTACTTGGCCGCAGCTACATGTATGCCATGCGGGCGGTTGCCTCTTCTGTCTTTCGCACCATGATGTTCCCCCATGAAGGACGCGTGGTTAAGATTGACCAGCTCACGTACTATGATCCCAGTGCTCCGGCGGCACCGGAAAATGTTCTCCCCATGGTTGAACAACCTGTTTCTAGTGCCACCACCTCGATTGTTTCCTCTACGGGGCCTGGAGTCTACTCAGACGCGCCGATGACCTCCACCTTTCAATCCATTCCTCCGCCGTCATCTACGCCCGAAATGTCTGACTTATGTACCTTGTCCCATGACATCCTACCACCTAACAATCAACCATCCTTGTTGCCTAAACCACCATTGGTACCTAGTCACATTGGTGTTACACCGATCCATACGATCCCCTTCCTAGTTCCTCCAGCAGGAGTAGTAAGCGCCCCGGTCATGGCTACCCTTAGCCTCCCTGGGTTAACATTGGGATTACCTGTATGGTATCTTTCGCCTCCCGTTCGCCCGCCGACACCAGATGTCGTCCTCCAGCCGGTGCAACCCATGGCTACTACCACTCAGCCACCTCCCGGTGTCTCTACCTCTTCGTCCTCCACGACACCTCCTCCTCCTCCTCCACCCACTGGGGGCAGAGGTCCACAACCTTACACTGCTGTCCCACCTCCCAAGACAGTCAAGAACTCTCCAGTGTTCCGTGCTCCTCCCAAATGCTCGCTGTGTGACGAGTTGGGCCATGCGACCCACCAATGCCCACAGTTACCCGCATTGCAGAAGCACATGCAAATGCTCGATGATGACCCCAACATCCCAACTGTCGAACTCAACCCTACTCCTAAGCCTAAAGATAAGTCCCTACGTACCAACCACTCCTGTGCCATATGCGGTATTTACGGGCACTATTCACATCATTGTCCCGATCTCCCGGATTACAGAGCAGCTCTTTACGAGATGAACAATCTGGACCTTGAGACGGCACCACCTACCATTGAGGAGATCTACCCCCCGGTCTCTCCCCCTTCTGAAGAGGTTAATATCATCTACATGATCTCTTCAACCAACACTTCTACTACCCCCTCGTCAACCGATTTGACGACGCAGACTTTCCGTACTGATGAGGAGATTCTTGAGGCCCTAACTGCCCCGGATTATCCTTGGGATGATATGCACCACCGTTCCTATTTCATCCCAGAAGCGTCTTCCTCTAGCACCGCTACCCAATACGCGGTCGAATCCAAAGACTTCCTCCCCACCAAGGTTGACTGGTTCAAGGACCCTATTCCTGCTCTTGATGCCTTCGAGGAGGGCAACATGGCCAACATCTCACCTGTCATCCAAGTTGATATTGCTGCTCCAGGTCGTGCCCCTGAACTCATTACTTTAGGCGCATTCTGCAGTAAACAAGAGATTGAGGACTACACACACCTTTTCCAAAAATTCCGTGATGTCTTTGCCTGGTCTTATACCGAAATGCCTGGTCTTGATCCCGCAATTATAGAGCACCACATTGACACATGGCCTGATGTAACCCCCGTTCGTCAAAAACAATGTCCTCTGCCTCCCTCAAAGTTCCCAGGATATGCCCCTGAACTCATCACTTTAGGAGCCTCCTGCAGCGAGCGGGAGATTGAGGATTATATACAACTCTTCCAAGAGTTCCGTGATGTCTTTGCTTGGCCCTCTAACGGAATGCCCGGTTTCGACACCACCATTCTCAACCATCACATAGACACACGGCCAGAGGAACTCCATGTTCTTACTGAAACCAACTCTAAAGGCCTCCCTTTACGCAACCCCCATGATGGGTTGCATCCTACGGAATCTCTATCCATAGAATAATTCGCGGCCCCATTTTGGTCCGCATTGTACAGTTTGCTCTCTTTTTTGTTTTTCACTTTTTTACCATCATCTCACATTCATCCTTTATGCATGATTACAGATGGACCATCTTCCACCTAGTTACACTGGCTTCGCTGACGGCGCAAGCCGCTGGTCTCCCAACCTGGCTTCTGCAGCATGGGTCTTGTACTCCCCTTCCAACGAGATGATTCACCTTGACGGGATATGTATAGGCGCTGCTACCAATAACCAGGCGGAGTATGATGCCGTGACCGGTCTCCTGACTGCCGCCCTCCAAATGGGCATAAGTCACCTTCATGTGTTCCTTGACTCCCAGCTACTTGTCTCCCAGCTCAACAACTGCTACCAGGTGCGTGATCCCTGCCTTTTTAGAAAATTCCTGCGCACAAAACAACTCAGTCGACAATTTGAATCCATCACATTCACACATGTCCCCAGAGCTCAAAATCGTGTCGCAGACCAAATGGCCAACAACATCCTAGACTGGCATATCAATCACACCATGTAACATCATGCATCATCATCCCATAGCATCTCATAAAAATACATATAAAAACCCAAAAAGATTGCATCGCATCCACATTTGCATCCCTGTACATACACCACATACATATCCATAGAGGCATCCACGTGCCTAAACAAACATATATCATGTCACATCACATAAAATACACAAGGGGCATCCATGTGCCTAACATCCTAACCTACTTGCATCCACGTGCAATGTAAACATATCATAACACATAAAGCGCATCCACGTGCGTACAAATACAACATCATATAAAAAGGTGCATCCACGTGCATATATATATCTCTCAAAAAATATACATGTTCAGTACTATACATGTCCTGAGTACCCCTGTACTCAGCTATACAAAAAATGGCTATACATGCCTACAACCTCATCTACATACATGCCGTAGCTACAAAACTCGGGGGGGAGTCCCCTGCACTCCCTAATGAGAGTCGTATCCTGCATCACTGCCAGCATCGGCTGCCTCTGAGTCCTCCCCTCGCTCCTCCTCCGGCAAGTCCTCCTCGCCTCCGGCCTCCTGTGCCCGAGCCCGGTCCACCAAAATCGCCACCCGAATCGCGATGGACCTAAACTCACGGGGTGCCCCCATGCAATCCCGTACCACATCCGGATCGACATCTCGCCAACCCTCGTCGGTCACTCCTATCAATAACCGATCTAAAAGCTCCCGTACAGACTCTAGAGTCACCTCTGGGTCCCGGCGCCGCACCTCTCCTCGTCCAGGCAGAGCTGGCACGGCCACAATACCCCGCCGGGCCACATGCCCTGGAGGTGGCCTCGGGCCCACATCTGCACAAACCAACCATATGTCAGTCACAGTATATCCATCTACTATCATATACATAAAATATGACATACATAACATGCAATAAAAACACACACGTACCGTCGGGACCCCATGCCTGTCCTGGTGCCCGTGGCGCCTCCGGATCTCCTGTGAAGTCCATATCCCGATACGGGAAGTCATCCAGCGTCAGTGGTATCTGAAGCCACTGCAGGTACAACTCCTGTGTAAAATACATGCCCACGTCGCCACCACCACGGCGGCGCATCATCTCACCCCAACGGACCATCCTCGGCTCCCTCATCCCTCCTGCCCTAATCGGCACCTGTGGCCGCAGTGTGGGTACCCTCTCCATAAAGAAGGCACATAGGAAGGACCCAAAGCAAAAGCCCTTGCCATCTTCCTTCGCTGCCGTCAGCTGTCGCTGAACGCAGGTCAGGAACATCTGGCCCCAGGCGTATATGTCCCATCTAAGACGCGCTCTACCATCTGCATCTGACCCCCAGACACCTTCTCCGGTGACTGGGAGCCCAATACCCGTACCACACACGCCGCCATGGCCTGCACTGCCGGCTCCTGTAGATCCCTCACCAGGAGTGCATTCCTATGCACCCTCGCATCCTGACCGCAGTACCTCTCCAACATGTCCTCCATGTCGACGTCCGCGGCAACCCGCGGCTGTGTGTCTGCCACCCTGCCCAAGCAGGGCAACCCCGTCAGGAAGTATACATCAGTGAGGGTAAGGTCTACCCTCTCCCCCTGTACCCGGAACGCCTGTATGTCCGGCTCCCAGAAGCTGATCAGACGGTTCAGCAACAATGTTGCTGTCCGTATCATAGGTATCTGTGCGAACTTCAAAAGTCCGCACAATCCCAGCACAGATCGCACATGGCGATTCTCTCGGATGAAACCCATGGTCTCATCAGGGATCTCCCGCTCTCTCCAAAGAACCTGGGGCATCCTGCCAATCACACAAAGTGAACTCATCAGTCTCATGACAACTTAAGAAAAATACTTTTCCCCCTCCAAGAAGCCCTAATAGCTCGGCCCAAAACCGCGGCTTTCGGGCTTCATGCCACGGTTTCCAACCGCGGCTGTCAGGCAGATAGCCGCGGTTCCCAACCGCGCCTGTCATCCCAAAACCCGCGGTTGGGAACCGCGTGTTCCTATTTGGAACTCGCGGCACTCGACCGTGGTTCCATCCAGGAATCACGCGGTCTCCAACCGCGTGGTTCGGCCCGAAACACGCGGTCTCCAACCGTGTGGTTCGGCTCGAAACCTGCGGTCTTCAACCGCGGTTTCGACCCCCTAACCCGCGGTCCACCCCACGTGGACCGTACAAGTCAACCCTGGGACCCACTACCCAACCCCCCTCCCGAAAAAATATGCAGGTATGAGTTTACTGAAATACCTGTATCTCGCGGATCTGCAAACAGCCAGACGGATCGTCCAGAAATGCCACCTAAGCTCTGGTCCACTCAACTCACAAGTCAAAGTCAAACACAGTACAAATGACACATGTCATGTTGGACCCACCACTATTTATAGTCGGTTGACTTTTTCTTGTTTTGGTCACTCTGGCCCCATACGGCGTCCGTTTTACAAACCGTTTCCACCACTGGAATCAGCGCGACGCGACCGTCATGATGGTCACCTCGTTGCATTATTTTTGTTCTGTCATTTTTTACCCATTTTTCAGACGCCACTAGTCGCCTCGGTTTGCGTGCCACCTCGGCCGTTCTCCGTGTTTCACATGTTTTATATCATCGGATTCATTTTTCCGAGCCGGTGATGATGCTAGAGATCATTTCTCGCTCTCACCTCCAGATTTTCCGGGCATTTTTCAAAATGCCCCCGTCACCTCAGTTTGCGTGCCACATCGGCCGTCACCCGTTTTTGACATCCTTTATATCGCCGGATTCATTTTTCCGAGCTCGTGATGATGCTTGAGATCATTTCTCGCTCTCACTTGGTACAATTTCAACATTGTGTCCCAACACCTTGCTGCCTCGGTTTGCGCGCCACGTCGGCCGCCATCGGATTGTTCCACATTTTTACATGAGCCATTCACTCCTGTCATACTGCAAATGTTTCGTTATTTTGCCACCATTTCATCTACCCCGCAAGGAGGTCCATCAGTGTTCCCACCTACCCTCGTTCTTGGTCATCATTACTAAACCTTGATTGAACACTTCCTCCTTGCCTGGCCATTCCTTTTGTTCGGTATAATTTTATCCCTTTTTCGGGCCGGACAAGTCCTTTACGAAAAAGGCACTTAGGGAGTTTCCGTTAAGCTCTTTTCTGACTCCTAAAAGAATGAAAAGATCGCCGAGCAATCTTGCTTCCTTTCATGCTCGTTAAAGTACCTGAAAGGGCGTCTATCTGGTATAAGTTTAACCCTTTTCCGGACCTGGTAGACTAATTACGAAAAAGGAATACTCTAGTCACACCGGCTAGAAGAGTTCTTCATTGCATCCTTTTATGCTTCTTTGGGCCTTGGAGACTAAATCTACGAAAAAGCAACCCCCTGGAGTCTTCTTACTTGCTTTCAGACTCTCTAAAATTGAAAGCAACCACGAGCATGCACTGTCCTGGGCTCGTAAAATCCACACGACAGTACCATTCCACTACCTCAGAGTCTTCTTATCGCTTTCAGACTCCTTAAAATTGAAAGCAACCACGAGCATGCACTGTCCTGGGCTCGTAAAATCCACACGACAGTACCATTATACACACACTTCTTCTAGTTCCTTAACCCCTGAAGAAGTTTTCCCCCGTGCCTCTTGGCACTTTGATCTATCATCTCGGCAGCACCCCCAATCAGGTCGCCTTTGTTCAGAATATTCAGCAGTCTTCTGCCATTTTAAACCAGCTTGAGTCTCCCTCAGCCAGTTATTCCCCCAGATCCATTACAGCTATGATCCCTTTCCCCTGAGTCAGTTTCATATGCTGCCAGATCATTCCCATTATCATACTCTGAACAAAGGAAGTTTGAGTCCACCCGCTCTACTTGCCCAGTTGTCCCCCCACAGTTTATCAGTTCTGCCATCAGTACTATCACATTTCGGTCTTGTACCTCGCGCTCCTGTCAAGGAAACATCATTGCCTTGATAGGGGCAGGTCTCCCTCTGTCGACGACAGCTCCTCTATTCCAGAGGATAGGCCCAGAGGTCCCTACGCCTTGGACTTATCACCATCTGTGGTAAGTGCCTACGGATCATTCTGAGAGGAGACATCATTGCCTCTCTGAGTGGTTGTTCCTCACATGCTCGACTTCAGCACCTTGATCGCATCGTTGAGGATCGCGTAGGATTATATTCCATCAGTTTTTTGTCGAAGACCCCGGATTTCCCCCGACTCTAGCACATTGGTGAGTCACTTCGGAACGCCCAGTTGTATGTTCCTGTGGATGTCCGGGCTGCGTTGGCGTTTGTATTCGGAAGCCATCCAGTTTCATGCTTCCTTGAGTACCCAGTTTCAGTTCCAGTTCAGTGTACCATGGAGAGTATGACCCCAGTCACTATGATCCAGCAGCTCATCAGTTCCTTTGGTACCACACTCAGTAGCACTGTTGATTGTTCCGGTGCACCAGTTCTGCAGTTCACACATGATCCGCTCAGCAGTATGTCCCAGATTTGTGTCCCCTCTGGACTCTTATGATGTACAAAGTGGTCATGTATCTTAAAGGTCCCCCTTTTTTCGGGCCTTACAGTTATATTTATGTATCTTGATACGAGCATGGGTATGCCCGCCTCGTCCATAGATTACGATTATTCCTCAGTCAGTATTTGAGGTCATGTATATTTCAGGTCCCCATTTTTGGACCCCATTGTTGTTATTATGTTATATCCTGATACGAGCATGGGAATGCCCGCCTCGTCCATATGATCAGATGATTCCTCATCCATTATTGAGGTTATGTACTTTTAGCTCTTGCAGTTGTTCGGGATCGTTGTTCCGGGCTTCAGTTTGTTTCTTCTCTCCTCTCCACATCCCAGGAAAACCATTCATGACTTATGATGTCCATCGGCCATACGATTAGCTCCTGACCTCGCCCATCAGGGGGCAATCTGTTAACACCCAAAAAGTGTTCACTACCTCATTACCACATTATATGGCTCATTTGTCCATTTTCCTACCATTTTTCCCTTAAAAATCCCAAAAAATCCCATTAAAAAGCCTCCAAAAGGCCTAAAATGCCTCCAAAAGGCCACAAAACCATCAAAATAGCCTTAAAAAGGCTAAAAACCCCCTTTTCCTCCAAAAATAGCAAAAATCCCCTAAAAAGGGAATAAAAATATAAAATAATGAGGAAAAGGAGGAAAAAACCCTATACAGCTGCCTAAAACCATGTGTTTCCTAAAACCATGGGTCAGCACTCCACCACCAAAAAACTATAAATAGGTGATGGAGATCCCTTATTTCATATCCACAATCACAAGCACCCTTACTCTGCCAAAATCTCTCTCGAAACCCTAGTTCACCTTTGAACTATTTTCACCTTGAGAGCCACCTTTGGCCCATCCCCCAACATTGGAGAAGGAGAAGGAGCATTCAGAAGCTTGGAGCATTCTCTTGGACACTGCAAAGGGCTTCACCAACCTTGACACTCAAGGTAACATCAATACAAAGTCATTCTTTCATTTTGGTGTTTAATGCTTCATGCTTGTCTTAGAAATAATTTAATTTTTGTTTTTTGCATAATTAGTTTAATATACTGAACTGCTACTAAGGAGTCCATTCTCCTTAGTAGGTGCTCATTGGCACAAGCTAGGGGTAAAACCCTAGCTACAATGGGATCAGGTATGATCTCTTGGTTTAGCAGGAAGCAGTCCTACGTAGCACTGAGTACAGCTGAGACAGAGTATGTTGCAGCCTATTGAGCTAGTTGTGAGGCAGTATGGCTACGAAAGCTACTGTCTGAGTTATTTGATCTCCCATTGGATGCTACTGGTATCTTTTGTGATAACCAGAGTTGTGTGAAGCTGTCCGAGAACCCAGTGTTTCGTGACAGGTCGAAACACATAGAGATCAAATATCACTATATCAGGGATATGGTGCAGAGAGAAGCTATGAAGTTCCTGTATGTTGCGATGGACGAGCAGATTGCAGATGTGCTGATGAAACCTCTAGCCAGGGTGAAGTTTGAGTACTTCAGGGAGAGGCTTGGTGTTCTTCAGATCGAGGACAGTTCGAGGAAGAAGTGATGGACACATTTGCTGAAGCCATTCCAAGCATGTTGGAAGGAGGATCCTTCACATGTCTGTGGATGTAAGCGCTGGATGATGAACATCAGGATGATGTTCTGGTTTTTGCTTTATATGATCAGTTGGATCATTTATATGTATATGTATGTACGCATCATGTTGGATGCTAGATATGATCAGTAGGATCATTTGTATGTATTTTGTATGCATCATGTTGGATGCTTGGACTATGTATCTATATATGTATCAGGTGGATACATCGTATGATAAGGTGGATCATGTATGGTGATATGTATCATGTATTTGTATTTGTATTAGGTGGATACATTGCATGATCATGTGGATCATGTATGATGATATGTATCAGGTAGATACTTGGTATGCATCAGGCAGATACTTGGTATGAATCAGGTAGATGCATTATATGATCAGGATGATCGTGGATGACGAGCTTCAGGATGTTGCTCCAGATGACATGCAGCAGGATGTTGCAGTGATGATGATCAGGATGATCATGTGTACATCAGGATGATGTATGGTGAGTATCAGGTTCATACTCTATGGCCGTGGATTAGGTTGTGAAGATGAGCATATAATTTGGCCTTGGGAGATTTGCAGATAGTCTTTCGAGGTTTTGCCTATGGCATGTAATTCGTGCCCTGGGATATCTGGAAAATGCTCTTTCGAGGTTTTGCTCTGGGAGGACATATAATTTGGCCCTGGGAGATCTGCAGATAGTCTTTCGAGGTTTTGCCTATGGCATGTAATTCATGCCCTGGGATATTTGGTAGATGCTCTTTCGAGGTTTTGTCCTATGGCATATAATATGTCCCTGGGAGATCCGATAGGTTGGGCTGTGTGCCTGTAATAAGTCCTGGGATGCTCTTGCGAGGTTTTTCCATGACCACATATAATCTATCCCTGGGAGATCCTATAGGTAGAGTTGCGTGCTCGTAACAGCCTGGAATGCTCTTGCGAGCTTTTTTGGTGACCACATATAATCTGTCCCTGGGAGATCCTATAGGTAGAGCTGCATGCTCGTAAAATCCTTGGATGCTCTTGCAAGGTTTTGTGGTGAGGTCACATATAATATGGCCCTGGGAGATCCTATAGGTAGAGTCGTGTGCTCGCAACAGCCTGGGATGCTCTTTCGAGGTTTTGTGACACATGTAATAAGTCCTGAGGATTCCACAGTATGGCCAGTGATGAAAAAGACCTGCAGGTAGTGGGCCTACATCCAATATGAAAAAGGACTAGCTCTGTAGAAATTCCTATGATGAGTAGAGTTAGAGATTGTTTGAGATAACAGCAGCAGTGACGATGACGATGATGATGCATCGATGATGATGATCCTGAGAAGAAGACTTGTCTAGTAGAGCTATGTCGAGAAATACCTTCCTAGTTAAGAGGGAGTGTTGATGTATATGTAACTTTGGAATGTATTTCATCTATGTATTTCAATGTATTTCATATATATTTATTGTACCCTTATTAGAGATGTGTTATTCCTCTATAAGGAAGTGTCGTCATGTGGATTGACAAGTGTCACAAGTGTGTGTACTTGCCGATGGGTTATTAGACCACCATGTGGGGTCGGCCCTAAATTATATATATTATAATGTGGATGTACCTAGCTAGACAAGTCGGCCCCATAAGGTCACTGGGAAAATAGATTAGTATAAATAGAGATCAGGTGATCTCTATTTAGATCATTCGGAAAAGTATCTCACTCTCACTTAGAAAGTGGCACACTAGTGAGGAGGAGGATCATCTGCTACTAGGATACTATCTCAGTGTATTTTGGTTGTACTTTGGTTGAGCCATTTCTCTCTCTATCTCTGAGGAAGTTGTGGGGTTTTTCACCTTAGGGTTTTCCCCATGAAAACTCTATGTCTCTTGTCTCTCATTCTTTTGATTCTTGTGATGCTTGTCATGATTATTGTGATTGTCATGCATTGATATACTATATATGTTATTCTCTCAGTAAAGATCCTAGAGTATTGTGAATTAATGCTCAAAATTTAACAGATACTGCGTGCCTGATATTCTTGGCCACGATCTTTAAAGATTGTGTGGAAGCAGTGAAACGCTGTCATCCGTGTCAGTTTTTCACTAAGAAAATGACGGCACACACAGCTCCTCTTCATCCTATGATTACAGTAGGTCCCTTCACAAAATGGGGGGTTGATTATATGACTTGCACTCCAGTTTCGGCTAGAGGACATCATTACATTATCATTGCCGTGGACTACTTTACTAAGTGGGCGGAGGCAATGCCTATTGTTAAGGCAGATGGAGAAACTGTCTCCTATTTCATGTTTAATCAAATTATTGCACAGTTTGGCATACCTAAAGAGATAGTGACTGATCATGGCAGTCATTTCCAAAATAGCATGATGACCGAGTTGTATACAATGCTTGGTTTTCGACAAGAACATTCGTCTTCATACTATCCACAGGCGAATGGACAAGTTGAAGCAGTGAACAAAACTTTAAAAGTTATACTGTAGAGAACTGTTAATGCTAGTCAAAATAACTGGCACATCATGTTGTACCTAACTCTTTGGGCTTACCGAGCCAATGTTAAGACTGCTACCAGATTCTCTCCCTTCCAACTTGTGCATGGGATAGAAGCAATCGTACCGATTGAATGCGAGATTCCTTCGCTAAAACTAGCAGTTCAGTTATTACCAGATACTTCAATACTAGAAGAACGTTTGTTACACTTAGAACATCTAGATGAACAGCGCCGTGATGCACTTACAACAAACGAGGTCCACAAAAAATGAGTCAAAGGATAGTATGACAAATCCGTCAAACCTAGGGTTTTCATTGAAGGAGACTTGGTCCTACTTTGGGATCAAGACAAAGAACCCTTAGGACCTGGCAAATTCAAATCCAGGTGGCTCGAACATTTTATAATTTCCAAAGTACTAAATAAAGGTTCCTACGAACTGATAGATTACGAAGGTAATAAGCTGGGCGAGCCTAGAAATGGGCTCTACCTGAAAAAGTATTACGCTTAGGCTGACGTACTTTTTCTTGTAACATAGCTGTATATTTTTGTAAAGCTAGTTTTTCGTTATGCTTGTTAATTAATCTTATGTGTGCTTTTCGTTTCATGTACTAGATGTCAACCAAACATTTCTTAGGATTTGCTGATGGTGCTAGTCTCCACACCTGTCAGTTGGCTGTAGCAGCTTGGGTCATTTACTCACCTGCTGGCCAACTTGTCTCTTCGAGGGGGGTTTGTTTGGGTCCTACCCCGAATAATGTGGCTGAATACAGTGCAGTTATAGAACTTCTCCGAGATGCTCTTAGTCATGGCATTTCACATTTGGAGGTAAGACTTGACTCACAATTAATTGTATTTCAGTTAATAGGTGTCTACCAGATTAGAGATCCTGGATTGCTACGTCAGTTTCTACGAGTTAGATTATTGGAAAGGCAATTTGATTCTATTATATATGAACACATTCCAAGAAGTTTAAACACATTAGCTGATTCATTAACAAACTATGTGTTATACTGGCATTTGTATCATACACTTTCATAAACAACATTGCACACATAAAATTCAAACACATACATATGTAAATAGTTGATACTGTATATAGCCGATACTGTATAAAAAAATATATGAGTTTTGGATCACAAGTCTGTCAAGTCATGTCATAAAAGTACAAAACTGGGCATAGTAGCCTCAAAAATATATACATAGAATGTATCCCTCTCCTATGGAGAAGCAGGGACCTCATCATCATCTACTGCACTGCGATATCATATGACTAGCCTAGCTATCTTCCACAGCACTCTAAGCCATGCTGGGGGCACCCCAACTACATCTTCCTGCATATCAATAGGTATTTGATCCATACGACATGCAGGAACTTCGTGAGTCAACCGACTCATTTTTCTCTCTAGGGTCCCCAACATAGCATCTGTTGCAGCAATATCAGCTAGTCTCACAAAGATGGTAGGATGTCCCTCGGGACAAACAAGCCCAAGATCTGCATATGACATTTGATTTGCACTTCAAAATTCATTCATAAAAATCAAATACTTGAAAAGTTTGAAAAAATTGAATAATTCTCAAAAATTAAACATACCAATATCTCCCCAGTCTCCACCTGGAGGAAGCACTAGTTCTGGATCATGATGGAAATCCAATCCAGCATATGGAAACTACTCAAAAGTAGGCACTTGCCTCTCCCACCACCCCCAGAAATCATCAGTATGATAACAGTAGTGATTTTCCACACCACCCTGGCAGAGGAATATGTCACCCCAAAGGCCTAGTCTGGGCTCACAGGGGTTAACCTGAGGTAGAGGCATCCCCAAACTGATAGCAGGCATCCTCTCAAAGAAGAATGTACACAAAATGCTACCGTACCCAAAATTCTTCATTGTGCCAGATTTACAACTTGTCAATTGAGATTTCATGCTCGCTAGTAAACTAGTACACCAATCATAGACATGGCCGTGCAAGCATTGTACACCAATATGCATAGAGTGTCTGGAAGCTAGGTGAAGTGAGGCACTACTTGCCACTCGGTTGATCATACTCACTATCACCTTCAAGGGGAGGCCTTCAATGGTTGAAATCAAGACTTGGCTTCCTGATTTCTTAGCTCCAGCCACACAGTATGAATTCACATACTCTTGCATAGATCTTACACCCACACGAGAAGACCCTTTCAGATTAATTACATCTCCTCTCTGTGAGAGACCAGTAATGAAATATATGTCATCAACTGTAAGCTCCAAAGTTTTGCCCAAGGATGACAAAAGTATTGGTATCCACATCCCAGTACTGAATAAGTCTTCGAAATAGTTTGCTTAAGGCCCTCATGTTTATGGTTCGGTAGAACTTCAATAAACTGCATCTTCAGAGAGCGTGTAGAGTGGCTGGCTCTTGCATGGCCAACCTATCCATATCCTCATGTTCTCTCTCCCTCCATTGAAGAACCATCCTGCACAAAAAATCACATTTTTTTGAGTCTTGGCGCTTGCTTTTAGGTTTTTTTCGGCTTGAGCGCTACTGTGTATACTACATAGTCATGTATGGGTGCTACTCTGTTTGAGCACAGTAGCGCTCATCTCGTTCATACGCTACTGTTATTGTTACATAGTAGCACTCGTGTACTAAGGGTTGTGAGCATCACGTTGCAAGCAATTTTTGGCTCAGAAAATGAAAACTAAACAATGAAAATGCAAGTAGAGAGGATTCTAACTCACTTGGTGGAAGAAGAACAGCGTTTGGATGCTTGATTTGATCGCCACGGAGATTTGAAAATGTCAAAGGTTTCCCCAAATATTTTCCCTACAAAACAAATTGGAAATTGATTTTTAAAAATGAAATTATATATATGAATTGGATTTTAATCTTTACCCACCATTGTTTAGTTTTCTATAGTTTCAAAAAAATTTCAAAATCACCTAATTAATCAATTCAAACATACATATGGTGCAATACTAATCCAACTCGCATTTTTTCCTTAAATTTTTGTAGGATCGATCTCCTAAGTTCAAAAACTCTCGATGTTGGACCTTGTCAACTAGTTGATAGTTCAAATTCATATATCATTCTAGATTTTTTGCCATATTAACTAATATTTTGTTGAAGACCTAGTTTTGGCAGAGTATGAAGCTATGATCCTAGAAGTTGACCTTTAAGTCATTTTAAGCTCTTGTTTGGACTATTTAAACCTAAACAAGATTGCTGAGCAAGATTGTCCTCTTCGAGCTTGTTAAAGTAATCGAAGGCTCATCCACTCAGGTATAGAATTACCCCTTTTCCCGGCCTAGGTGGATTAACTATGGAAAAGGTATACTCTAAGTATACTTCTGTATGCGCTAGAAGAGTTCTTCTTCCATTGTTTTATACTTTTTCGGGGGAGGAGACTAAATGCAAGAAAAGGACCTTTTGGAGCCTTTCTTTAGGGTTTTCAGGCTCTCTAAACATGAAAATACCAAGCGAGCATCCACCTACTCGGGCTTGATGTGAAATCCACGAGAGGGTAAATAGAGGACTGTTTAAGTTTTTCAACTCTATAAACAAGAAAACACCGCCGAGCACAGACCAATCCGGGCTCGATATAAAATCCACGGATAGGTGAAAAGAGTATTGTTTAAGTTTTTCAGACTCTATAAATAGGAAAACACTGGCGAGCATTAATCTGCTTGGGCTTGATACTAAAATCCATGAGCAGATATATGGAGTTATTGTTTAAGTTTTTCAGACTCCTTAAAATTGAAAACACCGGCGAGCAAGAACAGATCTCAGCTCGATATTAAAATCCAGAGATCAGTAATATAGAGTAATCTTCTATCTCTTCTTCGAACTCTATAAACAATGAAGAAGGTCCTGAGTCTTCCTCCCATGGGCTCGTTAAACTTTTTACATGGTTGGATCTATTGAGTTTTCATTCTTTCTTGGACTCATTAAAACAACAAGAAAGGTATTCTTTTATCTAAAAAGAATAAGGGATGGGAAAGACGTATCATATCTTCATTGTCAAAGGCAGCTCAGTCAGTTCTATCCTTGAACACAGCACCTACTTGAGTTTATCTTGTCGGTTGGGTTTAGTTTTTGACCTCAGGGTGAACCTGTCCTCTGAGTTGTTTACTCCCCCGGTTGGTTATTCTTCCACCCATATGGAGGATCTGATAATGTCTCTTACATTTCAGGTTTATCATTTACCCCATTATGTCAGAAACTTCCTGAGTCACTTTGTGTCATGCTCAATGTTCAAGGATATACCCTGTGTCCGCCATTCTGCAGTTTACCTTGACCTCATGTGTTGGCCATCCTAGTGTCAGTCTTGTTACATATTATTCCATATCAGCTCTTACCAGTTCAGTGCTCCTCGAGTTGGATGATGGAGGATGCCTTAAGGCCTCCCTTCCAACGAACTTCTTCCCATCGACAACTCATTTTACTCTGGGAATGAAGTTTAGAGTTTCGGTTAGTACCTTGGAGATTGCAGTCACCAGTGGCAATTTTCCTCGCTCTTGAATGATGAGAATACATCAATGTCTCTTCTTCGACAGGATCCCCAAGTGTTCGACTCCAAGTCCATTTATTCACACTTGGCGGATCCTACTTGGTACCTTGGACCCCATCATCATTATCGATGGAAGTCCTCGCATTTGTTAACGATATACATCAATGACCGGTAATCAAACGATACCCCCCATGTTTGACTATCAGCTCATCTATTCACATGGTTAGGGTTTGTACCTAGAGTTGTTTTGGATGAAGACCTTGGGATTGTAGATGAAATTACCTCATTTTGTTATCACCAAAGTTGCGCAACACTAATCCTCACTTATATTCATCTCTCCATGAGACATAGATCCAGTTTGTTGTTATGGCTATGATATCTCAGTTTGACATGGATCCACGCTTGTATTCCAAGTGGCCATGCTATATATACATCTCCTTGTTATGTATCAGAGATCATGTTGTACCACACTGCACATCTATATGATGTCAAAGATGTAATTGCTAGCTGACCTTGATCTTTGTTGCAGGTGTTCTTGTGACTTGTTTATGTGGTTCTTTTCTCCTCCTCTGGTTTTGGATTATAATGTATTTCGGCCATCGTTTCCCTCTGACCTCACACATTAGGGGGCATCTGTTATAGGTCAAACTTGCACCTCTGCGTCTGTGATCACCTTGAGCTATTGATCACACAAAAGGATAACTTGGATGGAGGAGCATCTTGACCTTAGATGAGACTTTGATTTACTCCACCTCCAGACAACACTGAAAAAACCCTAAAAATATCAATCTGAGATATGAGCGCTACTCTACTTCAATAGACTAGCTCCTGTACGCTACTCCAGTGTATAATAGTAGTGCTCAAAGCCTTATAAGCACTACTCCTCTTCAACATAGTAGTGCTTAACATTTGAAAATCCATGAGCGCTAGTTTACAAGCACTAAAGTAGCACCCTAAATGCTACTTCACTGAACAATAGTAGCGTACATCTCAAAAGATGATTAAAAAATAATTAATTTCATGAAGAGGATTAGTTGCTGGTAGTTTTCCAACTTCCCCAACTTCCTCCATAACCATCTCTCAACCTAAACTGCTTCTCTGATCCTATAAATACAGGGAAGAATAAAGAGAGGGGTTAGATGGAGAAACATAGAGACATGAGTATTGTGAAGAGACTTTTAAAGAGAAGCTTGCATTGGAGGAGTTTATGCTGAAGATATCCAAGCCAGAGAAGAGCAAGAGCCCAGAATCAAGTTGCAGGAGCATGTCACAAAGTCAGGTATATTTGTAACATCAATTTGCATTTGACAATAAAAGGTTGAAGTGTCTTTCTTGTCCCAAATTAAGTGTTCATTGAAATAATATACTAGTTTGGATCTATTTTGGTTAATATTGGATGTTTACATTGTTTTGTATCTTTCCATCATTATATATTATCCAAGATACGCTGAGAAAGGTATTTGTATTGCAGGTTTACTGAAGGGAAGGTGGAGTTGAGGATCGAGCACAAGATCAAATAAGAGCTAGGATCAAACGTCATTTGAAAGGTATGTTCTCAAGGCCTATAACCTATTTCTTTTCATGAACATCTTTGTAATACAATTAATACACTTACCTGTCATCCCATTCCAGTTGATAGTATCAATTTCCTTACTATAGGGTGTTTTTCCCCGCCAACAAGAAGCAAGGCTTGTGGCAAGAGAAGAGAAGATGGGAAATGAAGATCAAGCTCTCACAGCTCACACTAAGAAGGGCAAGTTGAAGAGGGAGCCATCCCATCACAAGAAGAAATCTTCTCATCATTTTCACAAAGAAAAGAAAGATCTATGGTGTTTCACTTGTAATGAGAAGGGTCACTTTGCTTCAGAATGTCCCATGAACAAAAGGGACAAACACAACAACAACAACTCCAGAAAGAAGAAGAAGGGTAACAAAAGAAGGTACCATGCTCATGCTGCCGAAGATGATGAACCTCCAAAGAAGAAGCCTAGGGCAGAAAGTGATCATAGTAATTATGACTCATCAAGTGAAGAAGAGTATGTTCTAATCTCTGCTCTCACAAGTACTATTTCCCATGGTTGTAATGATTGGTTGATTAATAGTGGGGCTTCCAAACACATGACCAAGTTTAAGGAATCTTTTGTGAATCTATCTGAACATGAATCACCCTATAAGGTGAAACTTGGGGATGATTATCAATACCCAATCAAAGGAAGTGGTGAAGCCTCCTACAACCTAGATTCCGGAAAATCTTTGAAGATGAAAGAAGTCCTTTATGTACCTGGGCTCAAGAAGAACTTACTCTCCATCTCTGCATTGGATGCAAAAGGTATGAGGGTTGCATTTGTGGATGGCCAAGTCCTAATGTGGCCAAAGGGAAAGACCATAGATGATGCAATAGTGATTGGAGAGCAAGAGGGAGGTTTGTATACATTAAAAGGACAACCTGAACATGCCATGGTGCATGAATCCATGGAGCCAAGTGAACTTTGGCATAGAAGACTTGCTCATATGCACTATAGGGCACTTTCAATTGCAAGCAAGGCTGTAGAGGGTCTTCCTAAAATCAAGACCAAACATGAAGGTGTTTGCAAAAGATGTGCAAAAGGAAAGAACATTAAGAAGGCATTTCCAAGCAGTGAAAGCAAGGCAAAAGGTATCCTGGAAATCATCCACTCAGATGTATGTGGTCCTATGTCATCCAGTTCTCTAAGTGGGTATGTTTACTATGTCTCATTTATTGATGACTTCTCCAGGAAGACTTGGATATACTTCTTGAAGAACAAAGATGAGGTGTTTGATAAGTTCAAGGAATTCAAAACCTTGATGGAGAATCAAACTGACAAGAAGATCAAAACATTCAGATCCGACAATGGGGGAGAATTGACCTCAGGTGACTTCAAGAAGCTTTGTAGTGATTCAGGGATTAAGAGGGAGTTGACTGATCCTTATAATCCTCAACATAATGGATTTGCAGAAAGGAAGAATAGAACAATCATGGAAGCAGCAAGGGCAATGCTGCATGACTAGGATCTACCTATGCATCTATGGGCAGAAACAGCTAGAATAGTTGTATATGTGCAGAACAGAACACCCCACAAGATATTGGACAACAAGACACTAGAAGAGGTCTTTTCTAGTAAGAAACCTGAAGTCAACCATATTAGAATATTTGGTTGTCCAGTATACACTCATGTCCCAAAGGAGAAAAGGACTAAACTAGATCCTTCAAGAAAGAAGAGTATCTTTGTGGGTTATAGTGAAAGCTCGAAGGCTTACTTTCCAGGGTTCAAGAAGATTGATGTCAGCAAGGATGAATATAAGTTCAAGGACAGGTAATCCAGGAAGCAAAGATCAAGAGGGAGCACACTCCAGTAGATCCTGCAAGGATGCATATTTTCAGAGGGAGTTGACCATCTTCCTACATTCCACAACAGAAAGGTGTAGGAGAAGCTACTTCAGCAGCTCCTGCCAGGAAGCAAAGACTCAGAGGGAGTCCACCCAACAAACAAACAAAGATAATTACTTCAATTATCATTTCTTGCCTATTTTGTTTATTTTAAATAATATTATGCTTATGTTCCTAGACTTAGGAGATGTATTGTGCATACTACTAATATGCATGTGATGGGTAAGTGGCCTATGGCACTGTACAACATTCCAGTGCTACTTATCTAGAATGAAACCTCTTTGCTGACATGTTGGGAGTAGTGCAAACTCTTAACAATGTTCTGGTAGAGACTAGAAGGCATCTAGAAAGTTGTGGAACATGGATAAATGTTGTATTGAAGCATTGGCTAAGATAACTGCATGACTACATGACATATTTCTTTATGTGTAAAGAATTTGTTCTGAATATTATGAGATGTTTCTAATCATGCAATTTAACTTGTTTTGTAGGAAAGACTGTATATCTTCACCTACAAAAGGACTACAACATTTGTTCCAGCAACAAAGATATCTATTGAAGATATTGAAGTTCCTAGGATCTAGGATGAAGAAAAGGAATCCCATGATCCGTCAATCAAGAAGAAGATGTTTGGGATGCAGTCCCAAGAACCTGACTGATTGCAGATACTAAGAGAAAGCTTGCTGCTGAGTTCAATATGAAAGATTTGAGAATGATGCATTATTTCCTAGGTATGGAGGTGTGCCAGAGTGTAGGTGGGATCTTCCTTGGTCAAGGGAAGTATACAGTAGATATCCTGAAGAGATTTGGGATGATGGATTGCAAGGCCATGGCCACACCTATGGCATCGAATCTGAAGCTTCTATGTGATGCTTCATCTCAGCTGGTTGATGTCTCTATGTATCATCAGATGATTGGGTCCTTGATGTACCTGATGAACACGAGACCAGATATTTGCTTTGCAGTGGACACAATGAGCCAGTTCCTGACAGATCCAAGGAGTGTTCACCTGGTTGCTGTAAAGCATGCTCTGAGGTACCTGAAGGGTACAGTGGATTATGCGCTCAAGTATGAAGCGAATCAAAAGTTTAACCTGTAGGGTTATGTTGATTCAGATTGGGCTGGCAGTGCTACAGATAGGAAGAGCACATCTGGATGCTGCTTCAGTATGGGATCAGGTGTGATCTCTTGGTTTAGCAGGAAGCAGTCCTGTGTAGCAATGAGTACAACTAAGGCAGAGTATGTTGCAACCTGTTCAGCTAAGTTTGAGGTAGTATGGCTACGAAAGCTACTGTCTGAGTTATTTGATCTCCCGTTGGATACTATTGGTATATTTTGTGATAACCAGAGTTGTGTGAAGCTATCCGAGAACCCAGTGTTTCATGACAGGTCGAAACACATAGAGATCAAATATCACTATATCAGGGATATGGTGCAAAGAGGATCTGTGAAGCTCCTGTACATTGTGATGGATGAGCATATTGCAGAGGTGCTGACGAGCCACTAGCCAGGGTGAAGTTCAAGTACTTCAGGGAGAGGATTGGTGTTCTTCAGATCGACGACACTTCAGGGAAGAAGTGATGGATACATTTGCTGAAGCCATTCCAAGCATGTTTGAAGGAGGATCCTTCACATGGCTATGGATATAAGCGTTGGATGATGAGTATCAGGATGATGCTCCAGTTACTGCTCTGTATATGCATCATGTTGGATGCTGGATATGATCAGTTGGATCATTTATATTTGTATGTATGTACGCATCGTGTTGATGATGGATATGATCAGTTGGATCATTTATATTTGTATGTATGTACGCATCGTGTTGATGTTGGATATGATCAGTTGGATCATTTATATTTCTATGTATGTACGCGTCATGTTGATGTTGGATATGATCAGTTGGATCATTTATGTATGTATGCATCATGTTGGATGCTTGGACCATGTATCTGTTTATGTATCAAGTGGATACATTGTATGATCATGTAGATCATGTATGTTGATATGTATCAGGTATGATCAGGTGGATCATGTATTTGTATTTGTATCAGGTGGATACACTGTATGATCAGGTGGATCATGTATGATGATATGTATCAGGTAGATACTTGGTATGCATCAGGTGGATGCATTGTATGATCAGGATGATCAGGATGATGAGCTTCAGGATGTTGCTCTAGATGATATGTACTAGGATGGTACAGTGATGATGATCAATATGATCATGGGCATCAGGATGATGCCTCGTGCGATGATGATCCGTTGGATCATGAGTATCAGGTTGATACTTGAAGGTCAGAGATGATATGTGGCAGGTTGTGCAAATAGCATGTAATCAAACTTGGAAGATCTTGCCGGTCGTGCTGCAGCACATAAATGTTCCTAGGGTACTCTTTCTAGTATTGCTATGTAGTATGTAATCAGTCCTCAGATATCTGATAGGTTGGGCTGTGTGCTCGTAATCAGTCCTGGGATGAGGTATTACTACGGAGACATGTAATCAGTCCTGGAGATCCGAGAGGTTGAGCTGTGTGATCGTAATTAGTCTTGGGATGCTCTTTAGAGATCTTGCTGGTCATGCTGCGGCACATAAATGTTCCTGGGATGCTCTTTAAAGGTTTTTTCTATCCACATGTAATCAGTCCTAGAGATCCGAGAGGTTGAGATGTGTGCTCGTAATAAGTCCTGGGATGGTCTTTAGAGATCTTACCGGTCGTGCTATGGCACATAAATGTTCCTGGGATGCTCTTTAAAGGTATTGTGGAGGATATGCATGTAATCAGTCCTGGGAGATCTTTCTGGTCGTGCTTAGGAACATAAATGTTCCTGGGATACTCTTTCCGGAATTGCATCCGCACATAAAATTAGTCTTGAGAGGCCACCTCTATCAGACCGTTTGCACAGATGATGAAGACTTGCAGGTGGTGGGCCTAAATCCAGTATGAAAAAGGACTGGCTCTGTAGAACTTCCTATGACAAGTAGAGTCATAGATTGGTTAAGATAGCAGCAGCAGTGACGATGATGATGATGATGCATCGATGACGATGATCCCGAGAAGAAGACTTGTCTAGCAGGACCGTGTCGAGAAATACCTTCCTAGTTAAGAGGGAGTGTTGATGTATATGTATCTTCGAAATGTATTTCATCTATGTATTTCATATATATTTATTGTACCCTTATAAGAGATGTGTTATTCCTCTATAAGGAAGTGTCATCATGTGGATTGACAAGTGTTGCAAGTGTGTGTACTTGCCGATGGGTTATTAGACCACCATGTGTGGGGTCGGCCCTAAAATATATATTATATTGTGGATGTATCTAGATAGACAAGTTGGCCCCATAAGGTCACTGGGCAAACAGTTTAAGTATAAATAGAGATCAGGAGATCTCTATTTTGGATCATTCGGAAAGTCACACTTCTCTCACTCAAAAAGTGGCACACTAGTGAGGAGGAGGATCATCTTCTCTAGGAGACTATCTCAAGTGTATTTTGGTTGTACTTTGGTTGAGCCATTGCTCTCTCTATCTCTGAGGAAGTTGTGGGGTTTTTCACCTTAGGGATTTCCCCACGGAAACTCTATGTCTCTTGTCTCTCATGATTTTGATTCTTGTGATGCTTGTCATGCTTATTGTGATCTCTTGTCTCTCATAGTTATTGTTATGCATTGATATACTGTATATTTTATTCTCTCGGTAAAGATCCAAGAGTATTGTGAATTAATGCTCAAAATTTAACATTGTGTATATGCATCATGTTGGATGCTTGGACCATGTATCTGTGTATGTATCAGGTGGATACTGAGATCATGTATGTTGATATGTATTAGGTGGATACATTGTGTGGATCATGTATCTGTGTATTTATCGGGTGGATACATTGTATGATCAGGTAGATCATGTATGATGACATGTATCAGGTAGATACTTGGTATGCATCAGGTGGATGCATTGTATGATCAGGATGATCGTGGATGACGATATTCTCTAGATGACATGCAGTAGGATGTTGCAGTGATAATGATCAGGATGATCATGTGTACATCAGGATGATGTATGGTGAGTATCAGGATGATACTTTGTGGCCATGGATAAGGTTGTGCAGATGAGCATGTCTGGGAGATCCTATAGGTCGGAGTTGTGTACCTATAATAGCCTAGGATGCTCTTTCGAGACATTGCTTTGGGAGGACATGTAATTTATGCCATGGGAGATTTCAGGTCAGAGTTGTGTACTCATAACATCCTGAGATGCTCTTGCGAGGTTTTGTCCTATGGCATGTAATTTGTGCCCTGGGAGATTTCAGGTCGGACTTGTGTACTCATAACATCCTGAGATGCTCTTTCAAGGTTTTGCCATGACCACATGTAATTTGTGCCTTGGGGAGATTTCAGGTCGGATTTGTGTACCTGTAACATCCTGAGATGCTCTTGCTAGGTTCTGTGGTGACCACATGTAATTTTTGCCCTGGGGAGATTTCAGGTTCGAGTTGTGTACCTTTAACATCCTGAGATGTTCTTGCTAGGTTTTGTGCTGGGGTCACATGTAATAAATCCTGGAAATCTGGACAGGATGAAAAAGGCCTCCGATGCTCTTTAGGGTTCTTGCTAGGCAAGAGACTATTTAAAGGTTTTGTGGCACATGTAATAAGTCCTAAGAATTCCACAGTATGGCCAGTGACGATGAGGACCTGCAGGTGGTGGGCCTACGTCCAGTATGAAAAAGGACTGGCTCTGTAGAACTTCCTATGACGAGTAGATTCAGAGATTGATTGAGATAGCAGCAACAGTGATGATGATGATGATTCAAGGATGATGATTCGCTGATGATGATCCAGAGAAGAAGACTTGTGCTAGCAGACCTGTGTCGATAAATACCTTCCTAGTTAAGAGGGAGTGTTGATGTATATGTAACTTCGGAATGTATTTCACCCATGTATTTCATATATGTATTTTGTACTCCTATAGAGATGTTATTATTCCTCTATACGGAAGTGTCATCATTTATATTGTAAGTGTCGTAACTTATACTTGATGGTTTATTAGACCACCTTGTTGGGGTCGGCCCTGTATAAGTCATGTGGGTTGAAGGGTTATTAGACCACCCTATTAGGGGTCAGCCATGTGGGTCAAAGGGTTATTAGACCACCAAGTGTGGGGTCGGCCCAGATAAAGTTAACTATGGGTTAAGCTAGACATGTAGTGTGAAATTGCCCACATAAGATCCAAAGAGATGATGTAAACCTCACAATGAAAGAATTTAGGAATAATAGAAGAAGAGACAAGCAATAGAACTTAGATCCAAAGAAACTCTGATTGAGGCAGAATAATTACACATGTTACTATTAACAGAATAATTGAATGGTAAATATACAATACTAAGTATGAGGATTTGAATTCACTAGGAGGAATTTGAATTGGCCTTCATCCACAGATCCATAATTAGTGGAGGGTCATCAATGCCTAGCTAGGAGTCCACCTTCTCATCAGTGAAGTCATTAGTGCACAGGTAATGATCAACCGGGAGTCAAACTGAGTCTAACTGAATGTGGTTGGTGTAACTGGAACATGGAAGCACTAATATAGTGAAGGAGGCTTAGTGGAGGGCGCCACAAGTTCTAACTGGAGTCAGAATGGTCAATCTAGTCTCACTGGAGGTACAATAGAGTGATAAACTCAGTAAAGAGTCAGTTAATCCTTAAATCAAGGAAATAACTGAAGATAACTCAATATAACTGAATATAACTTGACTGATAGGTGAAGAGGGTGCCCTTGTCATGCAGTGGAGCAAAGGAGGGTGCATTAGTCACTGGGAGGCCTAGAAATGATCTGAAAGAAGCTCTGGGGGCTAGTTTGCTGAGGACTAGGTGCTAGGACTGATGACCTATAATGCATGCAAAATGCATGCAAACCCTAATTTTGCATGCATGACTGAAATTGAAAATGGCTGGAAAGCTAGTAGGACTAGGATGGAGTATAGGAATATCCTAACACCCCCCCTTAATCCATCCTGGGCCCTGGTAACTAGGACCAAAGGTCACCCATACAATAAATGAAATGATAATAAAATACATAATTGTCCATAAACTGAGAAAATGGGGAAAAACCTCATGGGAAAATTACCCCCCCTCAGAAGAACAGTAAATAACTCAAAGAACCATCATGCAGAAAAGAAAGAAGCTTTCATCAGTGAAAACTTTTGTAAAAGACTTGGCAAGCTGATCCCATGTAGGAAGGTCTCCCACTGTGTGGAGGATGAAGCAAGTCTTTCAGGAACTTTTTCTGTATCTGGAGCGAATGTAACATGAGTAGTCTTCCCAAAAGATGGAAGAGAGAATCCCGTCATCATGTTGCATCTCTTATGGAGAGATGGATGGCATAATGCAAGGTTAGCATGTTGCTAAAGTCTAGTAGTTCTGTAAGCAAATAAATCATCAACTGTGTTCTCAGTAGTAGCAAGGACTGTGTGAGAACATATTTCTCTTGAATCTGGATTGAGAATAGGTGTTGGTTCTGAATCTTCTTGAACCATGATCTCAACATCAAAATCTTGATCTTCTTCTTCACTAGAATAGGAGTCACTGGAAGAGAAGTCACTGTGATCTTCATCAGAGTCTGAAGGAATAGTTGGAGAGAAGGGCATGAAGTGTGAGAACTCATATGCCTTTGAGGCATGATTTGCAATCCCATTCACTATAACCTTTCCAGTGGAGATTTCTGTAATCTCTACTGTGTCTGGACCAAAAATTACTTGTTTTGGAGATCCTATATGAGTCATTTGATATACTGACAACAAATTAGCTGTAAGAGAAGGAACATATAAGACATTTTTGAACTCACCATGCTCCATATGAACTGTACCCAAACCTTTGGCAGAAATATGAGAGTTGTCTCCCATGTTAATGGTAGGCCCATCTTGGAGATCCAAAGAGGAGAAGGATTTTTCTTGTGCCATCATGTGGTTGGAAGCTCCAGAATCTATGAGGAGAGCTTTTGTCTTTGAAAAAACAGCCATCAATGCATGACAATCATCAGATCCACTTCCAGAATCAGACATCTTTGCTTCTTTTGCAACAACAATTTGGTTTTGTTCAAGAAGCTTGGTTAGAAGATCAATCTTCTTATGCATGCAGGCATGCTCAGGATGGTTCCCTCTCTTGCAGTAGGTACAATTTGGTCTCTTTTGTTTGTCATTCTTGGATCTTGAAGGTTTCTTGCCTTTGCCTTTTTTTCCCCCTTTTGCATTCGCTCCACTTGATTCACCAACTAAAAGAGCTAGATCTCTCGAGGTTTTGATGTCACCCATTTGAAACAGTTCGTTCTCTTCTTGAGTGAGAGCTTCAATGAAGTCACTTAAGGTGGGAAAATTCCATCCAGGGATGGACATTCGAACAGAATGAAAGGTAGATACAAAGACAGAAAATTGAGATCCAAGTTTGCTCAATATAGAGAGTATCAATTGCTCATCACTTTTAGTGATGCCACATTGCTTGCAATGCAAAATGAAATTCTGAAATTTGGAGAAGAAATCTTGGATGCTCTCGAAATTGCTAGGTTGAAGGGAAACCAATTCATTCTCAAGAATGTAGCCTCTCAGTTCGCCTTGTTAGCCAAAAAGACTCCTCAATTTTATCCATAAATCATATGGAGACTTCAATCCATCAGTATGAAACAATAGATCATCAAATATATGAGGGCATATGAATCCAAAGGCTTCATCCATTTTGTTTAGGTGCTTGATTCTCTTTTCAGCTTGATGTGGTATGGCATCCTTTACCTCAACTATTCTAGTAAACCCTCTTGATTGCAAGAGTATTATCATCTTCCTCTTCCATTCGAAATAATTGAAAGGAGTGAGAAGTATAGAAGAAGGAGCATTCGAATTGCTCATCTTGACTGCTTGAACAAGTGCAAATAGAAGGCTACTAAATCTGCTACTGGAACTTCAAAAATACCTGCAAAAAACTCTCAAGAATGGAGGTAGAATATACTCTCAAGGCTCTGATACCATGTGAAATTGCCCACATAAGATCCAAAGAGATGATGTAAACCTCACAATGAAAGAATTTAGGAATAATATAAGAAGAGACAAGCAATAGAACTTAGATCCAAAGAAACTCTGATTTGTTGAATATTGTAACTTCTAAGAATATTATATTTATACATTACTTATTCCGGAGATGTTCCATCCCTCCGAGGTGATTTTATTATGTATCCGGAGATGTTTATTCCTCCGAGAAGTTGTGGTAACTAGGGTTATTAGACCCACCATGTGGGGGTCGGCCCAGTCAGTTATAATAGGATATTTAACCTAATGGTTAAATACGAGCCTACATGTACTTGTGTAAAATATATGTCAGAGTAGTGTATAAATAGAGGAGGTGTGTTCCTCATTTGACACTCACTCACTTAAGAGAGGCGCACTTGTAGAGGAGAGGTCTTCTATGGTGGAGGAGGAGATCATGTCTTTGGTTTTCATCTTTGTATATTGCTGGTCATCTATATTGAGGAAGCTTTACTGGGTTTTCTACCCCATGAGGGTTTCCCAGGATAAATCTGTGTCTCTTGTGTTTATGCTATGCTTGTTGTTTATTTAGTGATCCTATATATGCTATTATTGTGAAATGGAATTTAATGCTACCATTTTATGTCTTATCATATTGAATTTTAACATGGTATCAGAGCTAACCTGAAGGAAGGCAATGTATGCAACTTACGACACTTGCTTCTCTTGCGACAATTTGAAGGTTAGGGTTTTGTATAGCAAAAACCAGTCATCATGGAACTTTCACTATAAATCCATTTCTGAGAGGTTTCAAGATCTAAAAAGTTTACAGGTCGTAGATAACATCCACAGGTACCTTGTGTCCAAAGGGAACCCTCATATTCATTGTACTTTGTGAGTTATGATCAGTACAAGTTAGGGTTTCTGTCTCTTCCAGATCTCAGTCAAAATCAGGTGACCTAGGAAAAAAAGTCATAACTTGGGCTAGGAAGCTCCAAATGAAATTTAGTAAAAAGTGACAGGTAGTACACAGACTGCACTATCTTAGAAAACTTTTGTAGAGGCTGAAACTGAACCAATGACACGTGGTACGCCATACAAGTTTGCTCTCCTGTTTTATCCCATAAACAGGTCACGTTGCGACACTTGGCATAACTCTCTCTCAGAGAGTCCAATTGAGGTCAGACCTGTCAAGATGGAAAGCTAACAGGGAGAGCTATCTCAGGAAACGTTTTCAGAGTCCCAAGTTCAAACAGTGACACGTGGAATGCTGTACAAGTTCGCTATCCTGTTTTATCCCATAAACAGTTCACGTTGCGACACTTGGCATAACTCTCTCTCAGAGAGTCCAATTGAGTTCAGACCTGTTAGGATGGAAAGATAACAGGTCAGGCTATCTCAGGAAATGTTTTTAGACCCTGTGGATCGAAAAATTCAGAGTTACAGCAGAAACAATTAGGTACATATTTCTGTCAAAACAGAATTATTTTTTGAGCACATTCATTCATGGCTTCCGGAATTTAGGGTTTCGGAGAAAGTCAGAATTTTTGGAATCGGAGTCCATGGCTGAATGATACTTAGGAAAATCAAAATTTAGATACCAAGATCAATTTTTTTGGTTGGGTAGAAGACCGGGCTTGATCAAACCCTAGTTTGGGATTTTGATCAAAAAGATGGAAAATTAGGGCTTCAGCAAAAGTTGGAATTTTTGAAGTCTGTAACCACGGCTGGAAACTCCTCAGAAAAATAAGAGTTTAGAGCCTTGGATCCAACCTTTTGATTGGACAGAAGGGTGGGCTTCATCAAACCCTATTTCGGGTTCCTATCCAGAAGATCCATAAGTTTCGAAGGCAGTTTTGAGGAGTCAAATTTTGGAGATTTCAAAATTGAAGTATGCTAGTTTGATCAGCTCAACAAGACACATCCTTCCATCCATTCAGAAGTGTGAAAGTCAAAGATTGAATTTTTATGGTTTCTCTAGCAAACCCTAATCAAGCTCCAGATCAAGTTTCAGGGGGAGTTGAGGCTAAGGCCTTACATAAGAAGACTACAAGAAGTCTCAACAGGGTTGACTTAAAGAGGTTCAGGTATGTCTTGAAATCTGATTCTTGATTAAGTTCATAATGTGTTTGTCTTCATATTATTTATTAGTACAATCTTGATTAATATTAGAATTGTCTTATCACCCTAGTAACAATATGAATGCATGTGAATGATCGAAGACATTCATTAATTAGGGCTATATGATTGTACTAATGCATTATGGTGTTGTGTGAGGTTGATGTTGTCTACTAACAAGATACAGGTACATCACAAAAGACAAATCAAGTTCCATGACCATGACAACATGAAGACAAAGACTCATCCATAATATTTGTTCTACTTACAAGGTATGTATGACTTTGTTATATTATGCTTAACCTATGAGACATGTAGGTTCTAGCTCAGGATCTCTAAAGCAATGAAGAGATTGTTTAGGTATGTTGTACATAACTAAGCAGGTATACTAATCCAGGTATGTTTTGCTATGTCAAGTTAGAATCTTACCTTGTGTTAGGATCCCTTGTATAAGTATACTTGGTATGATTGGTTATGCTTATTCATAAAGTTAGTAATCAAGAGTTTATGCATATTATGTCTCTTATCTTGGTTGATGATTTAACTAACTAGATCAAACAAGAATATGCATGAGTAAAAGAAGACTTCCCTGATACCTTGAATATTATCTATAATCATGACTATACATTTTCAAGATTATTTAGAACTATAATGTTTTGATAACATTGAGAATATACTAATGAATGTATGTTTGTGTATGAGATCATGAGAATGACACTAGTGCACACTTGAGCATGCATAGTGGTACAGAATGAATAGAAGTTCAGAAGACATACAGAAGATCAAGCAGGAGGCAACCACACAAACATAAAATATAAGTATTTGAGTTGTTATTAGAAATAGTAAATGATATTGCTTGTATGCATATTTGTATTACTAGAATATATCATGCTACTAATATGCATATGATTGGTAAGTTGGAAAAAAATTCTATTGTTGCTTGTCTAGAATGAAACCTCTTTGCTGACATGCTGAGAGCTGTGCACACTCTCGATAGTATGTTCTAGTAGAGATGGAAGGCATCTAGATAGCCACTGTATGAATACAAGATATGGGAAAGTGTTGTGCCAAAGTATTGGTCAAAATAGTTGCATAACTATGTAAGTGATAACTGTATGCATAATAGGTTATCATGTCAATATGATTTAATGATTATGAAGTATTACTAATCATGTACTTAATTTTGATTTGTAGGAAAGATCATGATGAATGATGAAAACTGAACAAGCGATGGATGTTCAACAAAAGATTTAGAAATCAAACACACTATAGAAGGCTTGTGGCTAGAAGAGAATCATGATGAGATGTTTTGCTCCAAGTGGCTAGATAAGACCATTCTCTTAATGGTGTAATTAAAGAAGAAGTGTGAATCAGGTTCTGTATGGGTACCCAGGATTGGTAGTCAATTGATAAGCTTAATGATCATCATGGGTGATGTGGATCTCAATCTTTGCTACAAGGTTGAATATGGCTTCTATACACATATGACATGGATGCAAGAAGGAACTCACCACAGAGTTCGAATGATTTTGAGGCTCATATTAGTAGACCCATCTGATGAGAGATGGCACAGATAGATATGCAGAAGATCACTCAATGCAGAGTGTGAATAATGGAGAATTGACAGCTTCATGACGAAGCTTGGGCTTTACCAGAAGTAAAGCTGATCCTAACCTTTACCTTAAGGTTGTGTATGATGAACCTATCATACCATTATGTATGACGATGATCTCTTTCTAACAAGGAATGAGAAACAGATCATGAAATTGGCTGCAGAAATGAAAATGAAAGATCTCGGATTAATGCACTGCTTCTTAGGTCTAGAAGTATGGCAAGATCCAAAAGGAATCTTTTAAATCAAGGTAAGTATGCTGTGAAGTTTCTAAAAAGATTTGATATGTTGGAGTATAAAGACATGGCCACTCCCATGGACTCCAACTTGAAGTTATTAGTTAATGACTCATCGGATTTAGTGGACCTAACCCTATATAGACAAATCATTGGGTCATTGATGTACTTAACAAATACTAGGCCAGTTATATGCTTTGCTGCAAATACCCTAAGTCAGTATCTAGTAGAACCTAGAAAGGATCACTTAATAGCTACAAAGCATGTAGTGAGGTACCTAAAAGGTACATTAGATTTTGGTCTATATCATCTTGGAGGTCATGAACTCCGTTTACATGGTTACTCAGATTTTGAATGGGTAGGAAGTGCCTCAGATAGAAAGAGTACTTCAAGTGGATGTTATAGTCTTGAATCTACCATGATCTCATGGTTCAGCAAGAAACAATCTAGTGTGGCTCTCAGTACTGCTGAAGCAGAATATATAGCTGTCTGCTCTGCCAGTTGTGAAGCAGTGTGGCTTCAGAAGCTATTATATGGAGTGTTTGACTTACAAATGGATTCCACTGTGATTATGTGTGACATTCAAAACTGCATCAAGATAGAAAATCTTGTATTCCACAATAAGTCAAAACACATAGAGATCCGATACTTCTATATACGAGATATGGTGCAGAGAGAAGCTATCAAGCTCAAGTATATAAGCACTGAGGATCATATTGTTGATATATTGACTAAACCTCTGTCTCGAGTAAAGTTTGAATACTTCCGAGACAAGCTTGGTATAGTCCAGAAGGACCCTCCACGAAAGGGGGTGTAGTATAGTATCTGATAACAAGTCTATCCCATCGATTTGCTGCACTTAGTTACTTAGAATTATTTAGATTTAGGAATATTATATTTTTTCTTTTGATGATAGATGTATACATGCTTTTGATGATAGATGTTATGCATGTTTTGATGATGAGGATACATGTTTTGTTATACATGTTTTGATGATGAGGATACATGATTGACACATGTTTCAAGAATGAAGTTCTTGGTGAACATGTGAGGGGATTGGATCATCCCTGGACTACAGTCCGAAAGAAGAGCCGTAGACGTATGTCTTCGAGAATGAAGTTCTTGGTGAACATGTGAGGGGATTGGATCATCCCTGGACTTCAATCCGAAAGAAGAGCCGTAGACGTATGTCTTCGAGAATGAAGTTCTTGGTGAACATGTGAGGGGATTGGATCATCCCTAGAATTCAGTCCGAAAGAAGAGCCGTAGATGTATGTCTTTGAGAGTGAAGTCCTTGGTGGATGGTTGAGGATTAAGTCATCCTTGGACGTAGTCCTAAATGTACGGTGGAGGATTAAGTCATCCTTGGACGTGGTCCTAAATGTACGGTGGAGGATTAAGTCATCCTTGGACGTGGTCCTAAATGTACGGTGGAGGATTAAGTCATCCTTGGACGTGGTCCTAAATGTACGGTGGAGGATTAAGTCATCCTTGGACGTGGTCCTAAATGTACGGTGGAGGATTAAGTCATCCTTGGACGTGGTCCTAAATGTACGGTGCAGGATTAAGTCATCCTTGGACGTGGTCCTAAATGTAGGGTGGAGGATTAAGTCATCCTTGGACGTGGTCCTAAATGTAGGGTGGAGGATTAAGTCATCCTTGGACGTGGTCCTAAATGTAGGGTGGAGGATTAAGTCATCCTTGGACGTGGTCCTAAATGTAGGGTGGAGGATTAAGTCATCCTTGGACGTGGTCCTAAATGTACGGTGGAGGATTAAGTCATCCTTGGACGTGGTCCTAAATGTAGGGTGGAGGATTAAGTCATCCTTGGACGTGGTCCTAAATGTACGGTTGAGGATTAAGTCATCCTTGGATGCGATCCTAAATGTACGGTTGAGGATTAAGTCATCCGTGGACACGGTCCTAAATGTACGGTAAGGATTGGATCATCCTTGGACTTTGGTCCTATGAACTGAGCCGTAGACATAAGGTCTCTGAGAATTGATAGGACTGGATCGTCCCTGGACTTCGGTTCAAAAGGTACATGTTAGGACTGGATCGTCCCTGGACTTCAGTTCAAAAGGTACATGATAGGACTGGATCGTCCCTGGACTTCGGTTCAAAAGGTACATGATAGGACTAGATCGTCCCTGGACTTCGATTCAAAAGGTACATGATAGGACTGGATCATCCCTGGACTTCAGTTCAAAAGGTACATGACTGGATTGCATCATCCTTGGACATAGGTCCTAAAGAGAACTGGATTGATCATGTGATGACAATGCTGCTGATCGTGTGATAACGATGCTGCTGATCGTATGATGACGATGCTGATGACGATGCTGATGATCGTGTGATGACGATGCTGCTGATTGTATGATGACAATATTGATTATGATGCTGATGATCGTGTGATGATGATGCTGATGACGATGTTGATGATCGTATGATGACGATGCTGTTGATCGTGTGATGACAATGCTGATGATTGAGTACTATCAACTCTGATGATGTTGATGTTCCAGTAATTAGTCAAGTTAATGATGATGATGAATTGAAGAAAGCTTCCGATGATATATAGATGATGTAATGAATGACTCCTTGCTCCTGCAGATGTTGTTATAATATCCTTCTCGTTAAGGGGGAGTGTTGAATATTGTAACTTCTAAGAATATTATATTTATACATTATTTCTTTCGGAGATGTTCCATCCCTCCAAGGTGATTTTATTATGTATCCGGAGATGTTTATTCCTCCGAGAAGTTGTGGTAACTAGGCTTATTAGACCCACCATGTGGGGGTCGGCCCAGTTAGTTATAATAGGGTATTTAACCTAATGGTTAAATACGAGCCTACATGTACTTGTGTAAAATATATGTCAGAGTAGTGTATAAATAGAGGAGGTGTATTCCTCATTTGACACTCACTCACTTAAGAGAGGCGCACTTGTGGAGGAGAGGTCTGCTATGGTGGAGGAGGAGATCATATTTTTGGTTTGCATCTTTGTATATTGCTGGTCATCTATATTGAGGAAGCTTTACTGGGTTTTCTACCCCATGAGGGTTTCCCAGGATAAATCTGTGTCTCTTGTGTTTATGCTATGCTCGTTGTTTCTTCAGTGATCCTGTATATGCTATTATTGTGAAATGGAATGTAATGCTGCTATTTTCTGTCTTAGCATATTGAATTTTAACATGATTGAGGCAGAATAATTACACATGTTACTATTAACAGAATAAATGACTGGTAAATATACAATGCTGAGTATGAGGATTCGAATTCACTAGGAGGAATTCAAATTGGCCTTCATGCACAGATCCATAATCAGTGGAGAGTCATCAATGCCTAACTAGGAGTCCACCTTCTTATCAGTGAAGTCATCAGTGCACAAGTAATGATCAACCGGGATTCAAACTGAGTCTAACTGAATGTGGTTGGTGTAATTGGCACATGGAAGCACTAATATAGTGAAGGAGGCTCAGTGGAGGGAACCATAGGTTCTAACTAGAGTCAGAATGGTCAATCTAGTCTCACTGGAGGTCCAACAGAGTGATAAACTCAGTAAAGAGTCAGTTAATCCTTAAATCAAGGAAATAACTGAAGATAACTCAATATAACTGAATATAACTGGACTGGTAGGTGAAGAAGGCACCCTTGTCATGCAGTGGAGCAAAGGAGGGTGCATTAGTCACTGGGAGGCCTAGAAATGATCTGAAAGAAGCTCCAGGGGCTAGTTTGTTGAGGACTAGGTGCTGGGACTGATGACCTAGAATGCATGCAAAATGCATGCAAACCCTAATTTTGCATGCATGACTGAAAACAAAAATGACTAGAAAGATAGTAGGACTAGGATGGAGTATAGGAATATCCTAACATGTAGGCCCCATTAGTTTATTGGGCAAGACAGAACAAGTATAAATAGAGATCAAGAGATCTCCATTTGATCATTCATTCACACACTTCTCCCATTCGGAAAGTGGTGCACTTATGAGGAGGAGGCTCTACTGCTAGGAGAAGACTATCTCTTGTGTTCTGGTTGTATCATTGCTCTATCTATCTCTGAGGAAGTTATTGGGGTTCTTCACCTTTATGGTTTTCCCCGAGTAAACTCTATGTCTCTTGTGTGCTTGCATTATTGTGTCCATGATTGATATGTTGTAGATTTGTTTTACATGTTGTTCTCTCAGTTAACATCCTAGATCAGATTGAAGTAAATTCTGAAAATTTAACAGTTAGTTTTGCAACCTTGGACATCCAGCCAAGTATATATCTGAGTAATAATGCATATATCATGCTGTTTGTGCCAAATCATGTGCTATCCAACTTTACTCTCTTCTCACTCTTTGAATTCTTGGAGTTTTTCTTTTTGCAAATTGTCAGGACAAGGAGAGTGTTGGGAATCTTTTTAAGCTTATCGATAAAACCAATGGATATGTCTTTGCTGGTATTGAAGGAGATATTGTTGAGTTTAGCAAAATTGTGGCTGGGCCCTTGGACTGGGATTATTATAGATATCCTTCTGGCTTAATGCTTATGATATGCACATTCTGTTTATACTTTTTGTTATTTTCAAAATCATCTTTTTATCATGTTCCGTAAGTTGTCTTCCTTTACAACCGAGGTTATGACTGCAGCTGTTCAGGAGAAGTATATGAAGGATGAGGATGACTGATCACAAATCTGGTCTGCTTGAAGATACCCCTTTGGGATGTCTTACCATTAACTGTTGTAAATCTGCTCAAAATGCATTCATGACATGAATTTTTGGTGTTCTTATGGAAATCCAACTCGTGGATGCTCAGGTCATAAGGCATCTTACACATCTCTTCTCAATTTCCATTTTGAATTGTTATCAAGGTGGTATGTAACATGTTTGAGTTATGAAACAGAGCTTATTTTGTTAAATTTGTTACCTTATTTTATGTGACAATTAGGCTCTTGTTGAATTGATGTCAACTGAGCAATGGCACTGATTTTCAAGGTATTGGGAACTTTCTTTTATAAACTTCAGATTTTAAACATTTTCCTTCTTTCCAATGCTTTTTGGTGTCTTGTATAACAAAAAATACCTTGTATCTAGCAACTATTCTTGTAACCAAAATAGAAAACTAAGAGTATCAAAAACAAAGAGTTGAAAATAGAGAAAATAGTGGGGGCACTTGCACACCTAAGGGCTACAAATTCGAGTAATGGAGGGAGACTTCTCCAATAAATTGGTTGATGCTGTGAAGTTGCAACATGCAGACAACTACATTTCATCAATTACATAAAATACTCAGAAAATATAGTTGGGAAGGTTGACCAACTACTTTAAGTTAAGCTTTCATAAATATTTATACAATAAGCTTTCATAGATTATAATATGTTTCTTTCAATTGCTATAGAATCCATTGAATGCACTTTTGTGAATCTTGTTTATATTTACAGGGGTCAATGGAAGAATCGTTGGAAACAAATCTCATCCAAATTCTGAAATTGCGTCCTTACAAGTGCACTAGAAATAAATAGGTCTAGTGTTCCTAAGAGAAAGTGCAAAAGAAGCACAAGTGCCAAAAGCAGAAATACAGAAGTGCTCCCAAGAGAAAGTTTCCAACAACAAGAAAGAACACGAAAATTAAGTTCCCTTATACTTATAACACTTCGTTTTTCAGATTTAGAAGCTCACAAGATGAGATGGTACAAATGAGAGTTGGAGTTTTGCATTTATACACAACTCAAATGAGATGTACTCCCAAGAAGGGTTATGGGCCCACATAACAAGGGAATACACCCCAAGAGGGTTATTAGTTTACATTTCAAGTTTGACTAGTTCATCTTTAACCACAAACCTAGCATAAAAGATGAAATAAATTGACCTTAGCCATAATTACAAGTACATAGTGATACATAGGTATATACTATGTGTTAGGTAGCGCTAGAATCAATAGTCCAGTCTTGTTGAGAAGAAGTGGACCAATGTGTAGAGTGTACTACCAAATGTGCTCTATGAGGAGATCTAACATTCTCGTCATAAAGTTCCTTATTGCCTTTAATGGAGTGCTTTCTCAATTAATAGAGTTCCTTTCACATGATGCCACCATGGAAAGCACCATAAATGAATTTAATGAAGCTCTTCTTCATTAAACATGTTGTACTTGTATGATAGAACATTCTCAATACTAGCAAGAGTAACATAAATTTTCTAAGTTACGGATAATCCAAAATGGCTTATCCAATTTATATGGTGGTTAGCCAATTTGAAACACACTTCTGGTGCTTTTGTGACTATTTCAAGCCTTCAAGTTTTAGGTGTATTATATAGAAGGAAATTTCTAATTTACCTATGTATAGAGAAGTTGCAATTATATATTGCTACAATTAAAAAATACCAATCTATATTGACCCTCACCATTTGCAATATCTCAATTACCCAATTCTTAAAGGGTGCTAGCTCAATGGAAGAGCACCTGCCTTACAAGCAGGAGGTTGGTGGTTTGATTTCTCTGTGCCCTAATGATATTGCAATATTGGTATTTTTAATAAAATATATGTTATGATGACTTTTTATTGCTATAGGGGGGTTTCAAACTGTCTTTGTATGTTTCTATTAGGGGGGTTATAAACCGACTTCATATGTCACTAAGAGGGGGGTTCGAAACTTCCCTTGTATGTTACAATGAGGGGGGTTCAAAACCCCCCCATATGCATCTACGAGGGGGGTTCCAAACCGCCCCTATAGGCCTCTACGAGGGGGGTTTCAAACTCCCTATATAGGGCTCTATGAGGGGGGTTAAAAAACGCCCCTATAAGCCTCTACGAGGGGGGTTCTAAACTGCCCCTATAGGCCTCTATAAGGGGGGTTCCAAACTGCCCCTATAGGACTATACAAGGGGGGTTCACAACCACCCCTATAGGCCTCTACAAGGGGGGTTTGAAACCGCCCCTATAGTCCTCTACGAGGTGGGTTCCAAAATGCCCCTGTAGGTTTGTATGAGGGGACTTATGAGGGGGGTTCACAACCGCCCTCGTAGGTCTCTATGAAGGGGGTTCAAAACCTCCCCCATAGGTCTCTATGAAGGGGTCTACAAGGGGGGTTTAAAATTGCATCTGTAGATCTCTACGAGGGGGGTCACAAACCACCCCCAAAAGTCACTTCCGGGGGCGGTTCCGATTTCGTCAAAAACTTCCCTTAAAGGGAAAAAAAATTTAAATCGATTTCTCTAGGGGCGGTTTTTCCAAAACCGCCCCCAAATCCAACCCCCCCCCCTCCCCACCCGTAGGTCACTTTTGGGGGTGGAATACAACCCCCCCTAAAGGCCAAAAATGTAGTAGTGCACTATCCCAATCCATGTTCATCACAATGACATGATCATTGTCTCTGTCACAATGCCACAAAAAATAGCGATGTCACAATGTCAACTTGTACATGCCCCAAATTTGTCCTCCAAGAATGGCAGCAACTTCTTCCAATATATACTTCATATGTATAGCAAAACCATAATGATGCCTCCAAAACGTGTAATCAAATCCCAGAAATAATCACCAATAAACTTCATCTATTTTCACCTTCAAACCCTTACATCATATACCTCATAGTACATTCCAAAACATTAGAGGGATCTCATCCCAATAACATTACATGGAATATACCAATACAATCACCAATAATATTTATGCCATTGTAGAGTGGTTTTTGATCATTTCTCATTTTGCATATTGGAGATCATAGCTTGTCCATGCTTGTGAAGTGTTTACTCTCCTTTCCTTAGTGCCAATTTTGAGGGTGAAATATTTCCATCCTAATTGGGAATTGGAGAGGCCATTGTGCATTGGACCATGAGGACACATAAGAGGTTCTGGGACCCATTTGTGGCAAGATTCCCCACTACACTTGGCATGATTATCTCACTAATTCGAGTTCAAGATGAAGGGTAACATACTTGGGGTAGTTTAATAGGTATTATTCATGGCATGAGTCATGTAAGGTTGAATTGGAGTGGAAGAATAAATCCCATGGAAGAGCAAGAGGCATCTTAGAATAATTGTGACACTTGTGCTAGATTCCCTCGCCTCTATGACAACAATGATGAAGATGCTATGACACCTATGACAAAAATCCGACTAGAATGGTGACATCTAAAATATATGACATGTTAGGGATACAAATATCCTCCAAGAAGGCACACAAGGGAGTTACGGTAGCCAAAGAGACACCCATTCGAAATAAGGGAAGATGGAGACTAGGAATTGTTGGACAAGTGGCACACATTGGAATTTCTTCCCAACTTGAGTTGGAATGAATCCTTTGGAAGGAAGTCAACCCGTGGAGGACTTGAGAAGTTTATAAAAGACAATAACAAAGAAGGAGAGTATCTTTTGATCATTTTTTATTTGTAGCTTTGCAATTTTGAGAGCTTGTAGCTTGTCCATGCTAGTGGAGTGTTTACTCTACTTGCCTTAGTACCAATTTCAGGGGTGAAAGATTCCCATCCCAATTTGAAATTGAAGAGGCCATTTAGACCTTTCATTTGGAGCTATAATGGATTTATTAGTTGCAGGTTGAAGCTACAAGGCATCTTGTGGTTCTTTCTTCTACAACTTGCTCTGATCCCTCTCTCACATTTGCTTGCATATTTTGGCTCCTATAGGAATTGCGCCTTTACTAAGATGCTGATATCTTTGGGATAGTCCAAGAATATCCATTTATTTTTATTCTAATATATATATACTATGTTTTAATTCTCAGAAGACTCTCAGGTCAAAATACCAAGTCAAACTATGTAAAAATACCAAACAATGCATAAATGGTGCCATTTTCCCTATATCTTGTTGTTGGAGCTTGAAGAGACATTATTTCGAATTGTATCAGTCAATATATGTGATTTTTTTGATGTATGGAGTGTCATTAATGTTCTGAATAAGTTTCATTAACATTGCACAAGTCCTTGGAATCTAAATCTCGAATTTCATAACCAGTGGTGAAGTTTACTAGCATTTCCTCCTATGTGGAGACATGTATACAAACATCTAATTTATGGGAGTTGCAGAAGTCTATAAAAACTAATTGATGATTCATTGGGGAGATCATTTAAGTCCTTTATCAGTACCATGTTTTTGTTCTAAAATTTGATAAGCTCTTACAACATTTGGGAAGTTATCTTTGTCCCCTACCCTTGGGGGTTCTGAAGCTTGATTTGACTAATAAAATTCCCCAACTTCTCCTGAAGTTAAATGGATGTTGCAGAAATATTCTGATATTAGTCTATAATAACCCATGAGGTTCCTTTTTATGTCTTAATACCCTTCATATACCTTCAGAACCAATTCAAAATCCTTAAGAGTCTTTTTGATCCATCTACCCTTGGGGGCTTCAACATAGATGTTCCTAATAGTTCTGCCTTTCATTCTCTAATTGTAAATGCAAGTGGATGAAGTATTTGGAAGTTTCCAAGCCTATAATAGCTACATAAATTTTTCATATTACACCTCAATCTACTCTATACATAGTTTGAAACCATTTGGGATCATTTGGGACATTTTGGGGCTTCGCTAGTCAAAGTTTCAAAAATTGACCGAATTGGGAAAAGTTCCAAGTTGGGGACATTACACATCTCAAGAGAGAAAATAGAATTCCTTTAAGGCAAGTTGAAAAGCACAAGAAAGTAAGGCTTACTAAAAGCATAAAACCCCATAGGTGTCAAAAGAACTTTTCAAAACTATCTAAAGGCTCATGAATTGGCTAGAGCTTTAGCTTCGGTTAATGTTACCTTTGCACTTTGTCATCCACTTTCAAGTTTCCAAAGGGATTCAATGAAGTGCAGTTTGTTAATGAAGTGATTCAAGATGATAGTTTTTGTATTCATGAACATATTTTTAGATTCACTCCCTCTTTTGTGTTTATCGATCTATGTATTCATTGGACATTGCATAGATTGTATTTCATTTGCATCCAACCTTGTTTTTTCTATTAGAAGTTTGATTACTTGTCAATTCAATCTCAACGGTTATGAATATTTTTCAAATGTTTTTTTTCAAATTGCCAGGTATTTTTTATGTTTCTAAAATTTCCTCTATATGGGTTCTTGGTTTATGTAGGTTAGACATTGATTATTAATAGTTGTAGAGAGGAACGATGCAAATTTTGTCACTTTTTATGTCCTAATACCTTTCAAACACCTTTAGACCCAATTCAGAAGCATTTGGAGCCATGTGGAAGCATGTGGGTCATTACTAGTCTAAGGGTCGAATTGGCCAAAAATTGCGATTTTCCAATTTTAACAAATTTCTTAAAAAGGGACACTACATGAACAATAGAATTATGCAACTAATATGAAATGGGTTTTGTAAAAAAATAACACCAAACTTAGATGTTATTGCTACGGCACGTTATCTCTCCTTTTCCTAATTTAATGTTTCATCTCAATGCCATCTTGGAATATTGATCTTGTTGTTTAGACTTCTCTTATCTCTTATGGTCATCTCTCCATCTTCTTCATCGACTTCTTCCCATGCGACACTAGATCTTCTACAAACCCATCTACAAATAATGTCTAGAGTTGGTATAATTGATCAAACAAGTGATTTCTTCATATTGTTAGCATTTTTGTCTTTATGGTTTTTAAATTTATTCTATGTGGATTCTTGGGTTATTTAACATTAATATAACATTGCTTATTAATGTTTATAGATAGGAACAATGCAAATATTATCACTATATTAAGGTCTCTCACTCATAATGTCACCATATCAGGGCATTTTGGTTGTCTTTTATCCTACGTGTGAAATTCATGCATGCTAAACCAGCGAAATGCGTGTGATCCATTGGATTTGATTCCTTTGAGATCAACGATGTTCTTTGCAAGTAAACTTCATGGCCTTCATGATTGCGCGCAGGGTATTCTAATGCACAGAGGGGCTTCAAATGACCAGGGGCAGATATGGAAAAGGCACTAAACAATTGGACGACTCACTCCAAAAGTTACAAACATGTAAAAACATGGCGGAATAATGATACAGACCCACCTAGAAGCAAATCGACAATGGAAATGGATTTCCGTGCTAGAAAGTGCAAGATGGTTAAACTTAGAAAAGGTGGAGCAGAAATTAAACTGCTTACCACATGGCAAGCGTTGACGGCATCCACTATGAAAAGAGGTTAAATTTAAACCACTCATCGCATGTTCCGAAAACACCTAAGCATATGTTCTATAAAAGGTTTGTTCGAAGTTTTAAGAAATGTTTTTGTCACTTATTGCCTTGAGGAAAAGAACCCGCCGGAAACATGTCATTGTCTTTGTCAACTGGAACAACAACCAACAAGCTCACTTCATAGGTATCTCAAAACCCTCAGTGTTTAGATTTTTGCGCCGAGAGGTGCTCTACAGCCCAGTATGGGAGAGATCTTGTAACATGATGTAACATTAGTAACGTTGTATGGGGGATATGTTGTAACGTTACATGTAATGCTTGTCTTTATTATCGGCTAAAATGTAAAAAGTAATACTATGAGGGAGATCTTATAACGTTACATGTAACGTTTGTCTTTATTATTGTCGGCCATTAATTAAAATGTAAAAAAAGTAAAACATAATGGAAAGTATTTAATGAAAAGTAAAAACGTAAAATGTAATGAAAAGTAAAAAAGTAAAATGTATTGTCGGCCATTAATTAAAATGTAAAAAAAAGTAAAATATTATGAAAAGTAATTAAAAAATAGATGTTCGTTTATAAAATAAAAACTTAAAACTTAAACCTAGATCTATCAATCAAGAGAGATTAAATTTCTTGAGTTTAAATTTAAAAAAAGAAATACACCTTAAGAAATTGGATCCCTCTCAGTGCTTGATAGATATGGGTTTAAGATGGATCTATGCTGGTGTTTCCCAAATCGAAAAAACCCAAGACCTTCTTCCCTTCAATGAAAGTTTATATGAAAACGAGGAGCTTGTAGTTGATAGGGAACGGGATATTTTTGGCCATGTTTTGTCTCTGTGTAGTATTTCACATTCTAAGGAGAAATTAATGGATTTTAAGTCACAGGGAAAGGATGTATTTAATGTTTTTGGTTCTTTTATGTACTATTTTTGTGTCGAACAAACCCTGCACTTTCCCAAATTTGTTTGTTGGTGTGTGGAAAATTATTCACAAGTTGAAAGGGTAATCATTAATGCAAATACGACCAAAATTCTATGCCGAGTAAATGCGCAGACTCTCCGTGAGGTTCTACGTTTACCTGAAACATTTCCCAAAAGTCTTGAGTCATTTAACGAAGAAAATTTGATAAAGTTTTATAGAAACTGCAGTACGGAAGAAAAACATAACTTTTTATTACAAGTCTTGAAAGATGGTCAGTGGCATGAAAACCTATCGTTCCCTTTGAGTATTGATGTTTTTTAGCGAGATACCCAGATCGTTTTGTCCTTGTTGAGTCAAATTTTAGGTCTAGATACTAATGAGTCAATCACGGAAGTTATGTTCGGTTTCCTTCTCCATGTAATTTCACTTGATTCACAGTTGAGTCCAGTGTGTTTTTTTAATTTTGATGAATTCCTAGTTGAAGCGGTTTATGTCCAGTTGGTGAATTTCCATGAGTTGAAGCATTTCAGATATCGTTCATATCTCTTGAACCTGTTCTTGTGTTCAAACATTTCAGAATCGAAGTTTCTTGGTACCATCTTTTCTCATGACCTTTCTAAATAGGTCAATATGTTTGAGTTCACCCATAAAATCATGGAAAAAGTTTACAAAATTATTTTTAATGCTGAAATGCCCCGAGTGTTAGAAGAAATGAAAGAAACTTTGCAGCCTACACCAGAAGGCCAAACAGGTGTTTGGTTCTTGTATAAAGAACATACTATAATTAGGGTCTATGGTTTTACTAAAGCACCATATATGTTGCCAGCCTTTTTAACACTGAGGGTTTTCTCCTTGGAATTTATTAGACAAAGGTTGCATTCAGAAGAAGAACATTTTAGTGTTTTCAAAAAAGCATCAGATGTGAAATTCCCTCTTAAAGTTGGTCCATTCATCATTAAGACTAAGGCAACCCTATCTGTAGTAGAAAAATTACTGAAGATTATGGATTTACAACAGGATAAAAGGATGAATTATTATCCTCATCAAATTATATCACAAAGGAGACATCAAAATAGAAATAAGGCTTCTGATCATCAAACAGTAGAAGGGTTAAAAGAAATGGCAAATTTATTCAAATTTGAACAAGATAATAAAGAAGAGAATATGGAACAAACAAGCAATTTGGCAATGCTAGTTCAAACACCAGTTAAATCTAATATCACCAATAAAAGAAGTATTTCAGAAGTTGATACTATGGAAGTTGATGAACAAGTTTTAAAGCATGAAATGAAAAGTGGAACAATAGAAGGAAATTATTAGTTTGGAGGAATGAGATTTAATTGTTCCAAAAAAAACTACCTTGGTTTCGCAACCACTTGAAAATATTATGCACCAATATTATTTTTCAGAAATAAAGGAATCTGGAAGTAACTATCAATATAAGTCCATATTTGATGTCCTTTCACAATATGTAGCAAAGAAGACGCAGTCTTCAGAAGAAACTCAAAAATTGTACCCTCAAGTAAGAATGTTGGCAGAACAAAAGTTTCCCTTCTTACAACTACGGATCCAGGAAGAAACACTATAAAGTTTGCAGTGGTGAACGATGAGAAAGTTTCTGAAATGGAAGTTAAACTTGATGCGATTAATATACCCGATAAGATTCAATTGCATAAAAAACCATGACATGTCCTGTATTCTGATTTGTTACAATCCACTTTAAAATTTTCTAAATTGCAATCTGTGATAGCAAAGCTGGAGAGTCAATTGAGGCAAGAGAAGGAAGAAAACAAAGCAAATTCGATCCATATTAAAAGACTACAAATGCACCTTGTGACTATGGGAGCCGAGCCAGGGAGCAACTAGTGTACCAAAAGTCTCCTTGATGAAAAAGAAAATACCATTCAAATGCTGAAGAAAAAATTGAAGGTGCCAAATAATCAACATGTGCAATCTCCAGAGTTAACAGTAGTACAACAACAAAAGGAATCCATATATCAATAAATGATGGATCACAAGGGTAAAATGTTAAAGTTACAAGATGAAAAGAATGCTTGGGAAAAAGAAAGGATTGAATTGTTGTCACAAATTCCATTATTGAATACCAATCAGATTGAAACTATGCAAGCGCCAGAGAAGCAAAGGGATCAATCTCTACGTACAGATGAAGGACAAATGGAAAAGTAATCCACTAAGAAACTGACCAGTGCTATCTCACAAATTAGTCTAAAAGATGTAGAGATAGAAGAGTTGAAAGTAGAACATCAGAAGTTGAAAGAGGAAGTAATTTGAAATTCTGAAGCAAAGATAAAGGCTTTGAGTGATAGAAATCAACTACAAAAGAAAGTTGATGAATTAAAAGATCAATTGATAGGTCAGCTCCCATTACAAGGAGCTAAAAACCTTATATGGGATGCAATATCAGTGGAAGTCACCAAATTCTGGTCTTATTTGAATTTTATAGCAGATAAATATTTTATAGAAAACATAGCTCTCTAGAGGTGTAAAGTGGCGAATGAGACATTACGCAAAAGGCCTTCAGAAACAACTAAAAATATAGTTAGTTTGTTAAACACTCTAACCCAATTGGATATGCAGAGTTTTGGAATCAAAGAGAAACCATCAATCATCATTTAGGCAAGAAGATTTATTGGCAAGCATGATTGTGTTAAAGAAGTAGAAGACATGGCGCAACAGATGGTCCTTGAAGTTCAAAATTTTAAGGAATTATTTTTGGGGCCTTTTGAATGTGGTCTACCTTCTTTTTGGAGTGCCGATGGAAAAATAATGACTCAAGAAAATTATCACAGTTTGATAGTACAGTCTTGTATTGATCACTCGAAATATGAAGGTTTCGTCAAAGGATTAACAGGAAAGACAATAATTGATAAATTGACCAATGATTTTGAAATACTTGAACAATTTGTAATGATTAAGAAGGATCCACCAGATGTATGTTACACAGAATGCATAGAATTGGAGGTGATGGTGAAAGAAATGATGGATTGTAAAATCCCAACTCAAGAGCAAGGGAAAATTGTTGAAAATTTTGGGAAAACAAAGAAATGATGGATTATGAAATCCCAACTCAAGACCAATGGAAAATTGTTGAAAAATTTGGGAAAACAAAACATAGGCTATACCAAGAATGAATATTCAAGTGTCTTAATTTTAAATGACATTGCAGTTCCTTTGTTAACTAACCCATTGTTACAGCAATCAAAATCAAAGCAACACTATACCAACTTGCCCGACAACAAAACAAATGTTCTTGAAGTTTAGAGATTTCTTTGAAATTTATTTTTCTGGCAAAGAATTCAAAGAACATTTCGTACAAATTTTGATTTTACAAAGTAATGGGGGTTGGATCGGAGAGCAAAAAATACATTGATGTAATATTTTTTGAAGACTTTAATGAAGAGCATAATTTCATGTCTATGGGAAACAAAGATTCATATGGTGTCACTTTCTTCAGTCTTTCAATTTCTCTTTTGTGAATGTATTTCGTGTTACACCATCTTATGTCTTTGCCTCATATTCACACATTTAAATACTGTCAATGTTCTTTCTTCCAAATTAATGCAGAATTCATTCTAGTTAGATGCTCTTTTTGTTTTCCCCGAAGAAAACAAGCCTCTTGCTATGAATATAATGAATCAAAGAAACTACACATATTCTTGTCCATAAAAGTCAGTGATAATGATATCATTTGTTGCATGTGAAACATAGATGTTTCCCAAATGGCCACTATTCTCGAGTGAGCTTTCCCGACTTCCAAATTCCTCCAAGCAGGATCGGTCTCCCCTTTGTTTAGTAGATAACTGTGAACACCTATATCCAACAATTCACGTTATCCAGAATGGTCAACACAAGAAAGATCATTCGACCCTTCTTGTAGTCTAGAACTATTTTGAAAATAACATTGGGCAGAAGAAGGGACGATCGCCCCTTCGTTTATGAGGGAATTGTAATAATATTCAACCTATGGAGGCTAGGTCGTCAATTCATCTATATCTAGAATGGTGAAAACTAGAAAAATATTGAGCACATGAAGGGTTGGCTGACACTTCATTTAAGAGATAAATGTAAAAATATTTAATGTACGAAGGCTGGGACAATAATTCCCAACTTTCGACTTCCACAGTAAATAGTAGGGATCGATAGATTGGCTAAGTTATAACATGTAAACAATATTTATCCTGACTTGCGATAAGAAGGATCAGTTGCCCCTTCGTTTAGTAGAGAAGTGCGAACACCTATATTCATCAATTCACCTATATCCCAAATGGTGAACACAAGAAGGTTTGACTGACCCTTCTTGCAGTATACAACTATTACGAAAATAATACTAGGCAAAAGAAGGGATGATTGCCTCTTCATTTGCCCCTTCATTTATGAGGGAATTGTAACAATACTCAACCTACGGAGGCTAGGACGTCAACTCATCTAATTCATATATATCCAGAATGGTGAACACTGGAAAAATACTGAGCACAAGAAGGGTCAGCCGACACTTCATCTAAGAGAGAAATGTAAAAATATTTAATCTGCGAAGGATGGGACGATAATTCCTGACTTTCGACTTCCGCAGTAAATAGTAGGGATCGGTAAATTGGCTAAGTTATAACATATAAACAATATTTATCCCGACTTGCGACAAGAAGGATCGGTTTCCCCTTCGTTTAGTAGAGAAGTGTGAACACTTATATTCATCAATTCACCTATATACATAAAGGTGAACACAAGAAGGATCGATCGACCCTTCTTCCAGTGTAGAACTATTATGAAAATAATATTGGGCAGAAGAAGGGACGGTCACCCTGTCGTTTATGAGGGAATTGTAACAATATTAAACCTACGGAGGCTAGGCCGTCAATTCATCTATATCTAGAATGGTGAACACTGGAAAAATATTGATTACAAGAAGGGTCGGTCGACACTTCATTTAAGAGTGAAATGTAAAAACAATTAATCTGCGAAGGCTAGGACAGAAATTCTTGAATTCTGATTTCCGAAGTAAATAGTAGGGATTGGTAAATTGGCTAAGTTATAACATATAAACAATATTTGTCTTGGGTCCTTTCTGCAACCCGCAATGCAGAATTTCTGTAATTCCGCAATCCTGCAATCCCTCAATTCCCTAAACCCATAACCCTCAATGCAGATTGCGGGAAGATCGAATTTATAACATATAAACAATATTTGTCTTGGGTCCTTTCTATAAATTGGCTAGTTTATAACATATAAACAATATTTTTCTTGGGTCCTTTCCGCAATTCCGCAACCCGAAATGCGGAATTCCTGCAATCCCGCAATTCCCCAAACCTGCAACCCACAATGCAGATTGTGGGAAGATTGAATTTACTAGCGAAATCTTTCACTGGACCTTCCAACATCACCCTGTAAACAGGTTGAACGCTCACCCAAACCAAATACAGGGTGTTAGAGAATCAAGATTCTGTAACCATGGTGATCAGGACATTGGCTAAGTTATAAAAAGATCAATTGCCGCTTCATATAGTAGAGAATTGTGAATTCACTTGTATATAGAATGGTGGACACAAGAAGGATCAAATGACCCTTCTTGAAGTGTATAACTATTATGAACAAAATACTGGGCACAAGAAGTCTCGGCCTACCCTTCATTTATGAGGTAATTGTAAAATATTCAACCACTGAAGGCTAGGATGTCAATTCATGTATATATAGAATGGTGAAAATTGAAAGCATACTGAGCACAATAAGGGTCGACCAACCTTTCATTCACGAGATAAATGTAGGCACAAAAAAACCCCTTTCACTAGCCCAACTACAACAAAACCCCTTTCACTGGCCCCTTTGCCATCACCTTGTAAACAAGTTGAAGTCTCACCCAAAGCGAATATGGGGGGTTAGTACAGAATGAATCTTCTGTAACCATGGCGAAGGGTCCATCATAACATATGACTTCAAATAAGTAGGATGGGCCACCCCTTCTATAATGATCACTCCTTCTATGATCGATCCTATCTCAAATGACTGTATAAAATGTGCATAGGATAATTATCATGAACATTTTCAATTATACATTTAATATTAAAACACTAATTTATAATTATAAACATTGTGTGCATTCTTGTATTAAATACTTTATATTTACTGTTTTGCAAATAAAACATGTCTTCGTTGTTGAGCCTTAGTCAGTACCACAAAATACCATTCCTTGAATTGTTAAAAGATCATGACCTTGGTTTATTCAAGCATGGATGGTATGGAACCAGACAATTTGTACCAGCATTTATATCTATTCTGCTTGAATGAGGAAGACTCTCCACCTCGAGATGGAATATTGACATTTGCGGATCCCATTACTAACAATGTATTGAGGTTTTAAGTTGAATTGGTCGATGGAGACCATTGTTCCATTCTACAGGCTGATCTTATGGTTTGTAATTTTTTGACCAAATCTAATGAAAAGTGGTCCCGATTCAGATATGATTTCCCGTGCGAAGCAAGGGTGGGTTTTTCTCTCGTATGATGTTTCTGTGAAAATCCTCACAACAGATATAAGAGATGATGTATACCTCACAAGAAAGTAATTGATTAAGCAAGAAAATAGAAGAAGCGTGGTCAATGCAATATAATGAGCAACAAAATAATAATACAGTAGAACTCAAATAGAAGCAAAAATACTTCATACACATTAGTTAATTAATCACAATATGGACAAATAAATAGTATAATGCATGAGGATTCGAATGCCTAAGGTGGCAATTCGAATTATCCTTCATGGAGTGATCAAAGGATCACTGGAGTGTCATCGGAGCACAACTAGTAGTCTATCTCATCATCGGTGGAGTCATCAATGCACAAGTAACTGTCAACCATTAGTCAAACTGTGTCTAACTGAGTGTGGTAGGTGTAACTGAATGTAACTGGCACATGGAGACACTAATTGAATGAAGGAGACTCAGTGGAGGGCGCATGAGGAGCTAACTGGAGTCATAACAGGTAGTCATGTCTCATCGGAGGTCAATCGGAGTGATAACAGTAGTGAGGAGTATGTCTGGCCTCAAATCAAGGAGAGACTAGTGGCTAACTGAAGTAAACTGGACTAGTAGGTGAGAAAGGACGAGTGCCTTCCTTAAATCAAGGAGGAAGGGCACACTAAGCTCTATGAGGGATAAAACTGATTTGAGAGAAGCTCTCAGGGGATGGCTAACTAAGGGCTAGGTGCTGGATTGATGACTGGAATGCATGCAAATGCATGCAAACCCTAAATGATGCATGCAAACCCTAAAAGTGCAGGCATGACTGAAAATGTAAATGATCAAAATAATGGTGGGACTAGGATGGAGTATAGGAATATCCTAACACTCCCCCTTAATCCATCATGGGCCCTGGTAACTAAGACCAAAGGTCACCTCATACAATGAATAATAAAAGTCAATAAACCAAGGAAGTGGGGAAAATTTCATGAGAAAAATACCCCCCCCCCTCAAAATAGACTATAAGGCACACACAAAATATAAATGATCCAAAATCAAGCAGGTGTGATGCTTGGTCATATGTCTGGAGGTATCTTCTTCTTGGGAAGAAGTGGATCATGCTCAAAAAGCATGTGCTTGTAGTTTCTCTTCAGATCAAATGTGATGAGAACAAATCCAAAAGTATGAGGATGATCCTTGAACCTGTGATTCGAATCAGTTGAGGTAGGATCAAAAACATGAATATGCAGATAGTCTTTTGTCTAATCCCTCGAACCATCAAGGGTGAGATTCCGCCAAAAAGAACCATCAACTAATAATGATTGCTTGAAATCCAAATCAGATTTAAGACTTGATGAATAGTTTCTTGACAAAATTGGTTCCTTGCCATGCTCACCCAAGATCATCAGTCAGGTTGATTTTGCTCTAAAGAAAATAAAGAATCATGGATCAAGTTTTTTTGGACCGTTGCATTATCTTGACAAAGATGAATTGACCACTATGGTAGACAATATAATCAACGGATCAGTTTGGTTGAGCACATCGATTGAGAAAAATGTTTTGGTAGACTTTATATCAATGTTGCAAGCGAATCAAGGACGAGAGGTTAATCAAGAATTTGATCGTTGAATATTTCAAAGTTCATCATGTTCAAACTGATCAATCACACATTATCACTGCTGATAATGTCATTTATATATATAAATTTGCAACAAATCATCTCAAGCAATAATGTAGTATTTTAGGCTCCAATAAGCAAGCAAAATCTATGGGTACAAAGTACAAAGAGAAAGAAAGAATCTGAAGGGGATAGTGGTACCAAAATACCAACTGATGCTGAGAAAATATTGAATATATATCAATAAAGAAGGGATGGGTATGTCCATTGACAATGTCAAATATAGTTCACAGTTTGCTTGTCAATGTTGTTATCCTACATCTTTGGTCAACACACTAAGATCCATTCCATTCTTCGGTGTGGCAATCACCTGTGAAATGATTGTTGTTGATATGTGTAATTACGATATGCCTTGAAAAAAAGAAGATATGCTTGCTCTGTTGTACTTCTTAGAATATAATGAAGAGGCATGTACATGTTTTTAGTTGATATGGAAAACTCTTGTATGGTTTCCAAAGCTTTCACAATTTTCAGCAAGAAAACAAAAAAAAAGGTAACACGGAATCCTACCAAGGGAGTGTATAGAGATTTCTCCAAGGACTTGTTTATAGGATTCTCTATTATGCAGAGTTGGAGAATTGGAAGGGATGAGGATAGTTTGTTCCATTTTCAAATGGATATGGATTGGAAGGATGAGGATAGTTTGTCCTAGAGTTGGAGAATTGGAAGGGATGAGGATAGTTTGTCCCATTTTCAAATGGATATGGATTGGAAGGATGAGGTCCTACCAATGATTGATATACCTTTTCCCAAGGTTAACAACAATACCTCGAGAAGCCATGTTTTTGCAAAAGAAAGGACACAGGAATTTTGGGATGACATTGTTTCCAGACTGGTCACTTCTCGAGGTACAGTTCGTTCGTTATATGCAGGAGGTAGAGTTCTTCGTTCGTTGATCAAGTCACCAAATAGAATAGTTATTTCTATTGTAGAGACTGTACAACAAGAGCTGTTTATGGATAGTTTCTATGATTAATTAGGTATAAAACAATGTATTTGTATTAACATTTTCATATGTCTTCTTTCATTGTATTTTACTTTTCTCGGTCGATTATGTTTAATAACTTATTCAATTTCCTATTCTACTACAGCTTCAAATAATGAGCACACTCAGGTATTGTCCAATCAAATTATAATATCCGACGACATTGAATGTGATAGAGAATCCACAAAGAACTACCAAAATGGAGAACAAGATAGACAAGAAGGTAAAAAAATATTTTCCAAAGATCGTGGTTAAATTAACTAAGTTATGAAAGGGGATAGTGACCTTGAATACTTGCAAAAAATTATATAAAATGTATACCTACAAATTTCTAGGTCAAGATGATTGATTTTTTACTCAACATGTGGATCATCCACAACTAGAGCTTGCATCAACGATGTCCATTGATATTAGCCAACAAATCACATTGGATAGTAATGAACCACGCAAGAGCTTGGACAATAATGACCCAGGAGAGGGCTCAAATGTTTGCCCGACATTGACAGGTAAAAGACAACATATTTTCTACATTATTTGATAAAACAAATTTATTCCAAAATATATAACGACAAGTAATATTTCCACGCAGCTCCCCATACAAAAATTTTATTGATATTAGAAATGGAAGGTTTTCTATTTTGCAAGAAAGTCACAGAAAATGATTCCAAAAGAGAAAAAAAGGGAAATAAAAAAATACTGTTGGACAAAAAAAAGTAAACAAGGGGGAAGAAAGTAATAAATTTGGTGATTTTTAATTTAAGCACCAAGGGGGAAGAAAGTAATCAATTTGGTGATTTTTAATTTAAGCACCAAGAAACTACATATGAGTCATGAACAAATGCCATGCAATTTTTGGCATTATGTTTTTCTGAATTCAATGTTGGGATTTGGTTATCTAAATGTGGGTTCACTGAGGGGAAATCACTGTTTACAAATTTTTTGAGGGCAAGCAGTAAAGAAAAATCATATGAGGGCAAATTTTTTTTTTTTATGGTTTCAAGAGAAATGCACCAACAATGAAGAAGGAAATGCACATAAAAATTTGGAGAGTGTGTGGGAGGAGTTCCCAGTGCAATCTTTGCAAATTAATACATCAGTCATTGTTTTGGAGGGTGATGGTGTGAAAGCACATCCATCTAAAAATTGTATTTTGAGTAAACCCTTTATTGCATCGTCGGCTAGGATAGATATTGAGTTGGTGCATTGACTTTGGTAGGGTTTTAGTAAAATGATTGAATCAATTGATGTCAGAACCTTCAATGCCTTCTCCTGGTTGGAGTGACAACCATTAAATGTAACCTGTCATTTCTTAATTTTATATGTAACCTATCATTGCCTATTTTAGATAATTCAATGTGTTTTCTGTTTTTTAGGTGACGTTGCTATTTTCTTGTTAATCGAACATAATAAAAGCATCACACCGAACTAATAATATTATTATTAGTTTGGTGTGATGCTTTTATTAAATCATTTGAATTTGTGAAATTTTGTTTGATTTTTGTATTAATCTTTGGAAATCAAGATCTTCATTTACAGTTACATGTTTGTGATCATTAACTTCATGAATGAAGTGTTGTTTTTGTTGTTATATATATAGTCATGGTTCTTGTATGTAGTCTGGATATCACCGCAAAAGAAACTATTGGTCCTGGGAGTAGAGGGATTGCTCTTTGGAGTTCGGATGTTATCCAACATTGAAGATTCTTCCAAACAACCTCATTTTGTCCATAATTTCTATCATTATTATGCACGAATGTTCATCCTCGATATTATCAATGTTTCCAAAGAACATTTCAATGTTGTTGTGTGGTTTTCCTCGCTCGACAACATGGAAATTAAAAAATTCCTTGGTATATTTGAATGGTTGAAGAGTGAATACTTTGTATTTATTTGGGGTCAAGAGCAATGTAAACTTAGTACTATTTATAATTACCCAATGTATGCATACTATAATGTTGGTGAAGTACCGAACAGATACAAAAAGTTGTTCAAGGATGTACTTATCCAATATGTAGATATATATATATAAACATACATGTTGTTTATAGATGAAGGGCAATATCAATCAACAGATAATAGAAAGGAAAATTGCTTGAAAATGCCAACTAGTTGGACATTTGACGGTTCACAAGAGAGGGAAGTAACTATAAAAAAAATGTTGTGTTCTTTTGAATTATCTCGGGCCTCGTTAAAAAATGGGGTGTTTGTTAAAGACATTCAATATCAAATGACTGTCACATTATACAAAAAAATTCATTTGGTAATTTGTATATTTTTTACAACTTGTACATTTAATTGATGTAAGTTTCATTGCACAATTCTCATATGATTTATGGACATCGTACCATGTATCTCATAATGCATTTTAAAAATTGTTGAACATGAAAGCAATATACTTAGAAACATTGAACCATAATATTTGATTGACTGGGTTGTGTGTGTGTTTTTTTTGTTTGCAAATAGCACTAGAAGATTTGTTTCTAGTAAAGTCCCATTGATTATTTTTGACTTCAATGGAGTTTTGTTACACGCATTCCATAAAAAAAAATCAGATTGCCACGAGCACTGGATATGGAATCAACAACAAAGTATTATTTTATACGTCCAGGATTAATGGAATTTTTTGAAAAATGCTTTAGTATATTTGAAGTTAGGGTATGGACATTTGCCGAAAAAAAAAACGTTGACGATTTTTTTCTAAACTTACTACAATGAACGGGATTGCAAAGAGAACAATTTAGAGTAATTTTAACATTGAAAGATTGTTCTTGCATAGCCAGAGAGGGTTATCAAGGTGATGGAAATCCTCATGTATTTTCCAAGAATTTAAATAGAGTTTGGGACATTTTGGTCTATGGTTGGGATGCTACAAATACAGTGATTGTAGATGACTCGAAAGAAAAACATGTTTGTAACAAGGAAGGGAACTGTATTATAACAAAAACATTTACTTGCGAAGATGTCAATGACACTTTCTTGTTAGATCAATTATGGCCTTGCTTGCTACACCTGAAAGGCGTGAGTGATGTGAGGCCAATAATATTGTGAATAAAATGAAAATGAAAGTATTTTGTTAAATAATTCACTTATGGTTTTTTGTACTGGTATGTTAAATAAAGTTTGGGAAATTTTGATCCATGGTTGGGATGCTACAAATACAGTGATTGTAGATGACTCGAAAGAAAATCATGTTTGTAATGAGGAATGGAATTGTATTATAACAAAAACTTATATTTGCCAAGATGTCAATGGCACATTTCCAATTGTGAATAAAATGAAAATGAAAGTTTTGTGTTAAATAATACACCTATGGTTTTTTGTGCTAGCATGTTAAATAGATTTTGGGACATTTTGATCCATGGTTTGGATGCTATAGATACATTGATTGTAGATGAGTCGAAAGAAAAACATGTTTGTAATGATGAGGGGAACTGTATTATAACAAAAACTTATACTTGCCAAGATTTCAATGACACATTCTTGTTAGATGGATTATGGCCTTGCTTGCTGCACCTAAATGGCGTGTGTAACATACCCCATGTTACACATATACATATCTACAATGTATAAGACTATAAAAATGAGATTTTATTTTAAGCATCTAATTAACAACTTCATAACTAGGCTTATGCCTATCATTTTAAGAACATACACAAGGCATCCATCCATCAATGATTTTGTGACAGCATAAGCACATATGTATTACATAAATGATGTTTTAGCCATTCATCATTCACATAAAAAATTAATATAGCAGATAGATTATGCAATTGAAAGAAACCTCAACCTCATTCATTGAATACAACCTTCTAACAGTCTTAAGATAACATATTCATGGCTTACATTTATTTACACATTCATTCCATAGATTGAACATATCAAGCATCATAAAACACATGAACATCATATTCATACACAGATACAGTTATCTGAAATTCACATGAATGTGGCAACTGGATGCATGTGAGCCATGCTACACCCAAACTTAGAACTTGTCCAACCAGTACTATTTCAACTCCCAAGTTCATCCCCGAGCCCAGATCCAGACATTAACCAAAGATATCTCACCATCAAGTATCTGAGTGTCTAAGATGGAAATAATAGGGATAACGATATACACAGGGTTCAACAACACAACAGTTTGGTAACCAATTCCTTGTCAATTCCATAATTGAACCATCGGAGTTACTTCCCAAAACGCACAGCGACACACTTCATTGCATATGTCGGGATGCCCTCTAGGTCTCATGCTTAATTGGCAGTTGACTAGTGTATGCAACCAAGGGAAATCATGGCCAAAACAGTTCAAATCAACAATTCGGGTTCAGGTTCATCACAGGAATTCTTCCCCAATTTTTCTTCACTCTTTGAGAAATCAAAACACATAGTGATCCTCTTCACTATCTATCTCTAAAAATCCTTCCCGTATTTTAACACTTCTCCTCCATTCAGTAGACACCGCACCCCCGTGCCTCTGCGTGCATCCTCCTCGGACTGACGTCCAACCACCCAGGTTGTGCATAGCAGTAGCCTTCCCCACTTATGCCTAGATCGCCGAGGAAACCCCGTGTCCCGTTTGGTCTCCAACGTGGATGTTTCCAAAGGCACACGTTACCCCACCATAATCATGATTAGCCACTAAAATCCATATTAAATCATAATTAATAATAATTAATTATTAATTAATCCCCTACTAAGAATATGGCTTAGGGGTATGGGTTTTGGGTTTATCATAAGTTTTATAGAAGAAGGGTTTAGGGAACAAGGTACATAAGTCAACCTTACCCCTCACAACCCTCGGTTAATATCTAGATCTCCTCTTCAGCGTATTGCTCCTCATGCAGCTAGCTGGTATTTTTATTAAAATATTATCATGTTATGTACATACTCATAGCCGCAATGTCCAAATTACAATAACATCTCTAACCTGGGTCAGGGGGTGTTACAACGTGAGTGATGTGAGTCCAATTGTAAATAAAATGAAAATGAAAGTATTTTGTTAAATAATACACTTATGTTTTTCTGTACTAGTATGTTCAATTTCTCTGTGATTATAATTTTTGTGAAGTGTCGAGTTTGGTTTTCGAAAATGCCAAATCACAGTTTGAAATTGCTAAAATCTATTTTAAAATTTCAAAATTAAGTATTGGAAGTGTCAAAACTAGCCTTCCAAAAGGGAAAAATTAGGTTCTAAGCATTTTTTATATGAAGTATGTACATAGCATGTTTATTACTTTAATAAAAAAATTCCAATTGGCTGTGTGGTGAGCAATATGCTGAAGAGAAGGTCAAAAAATTAACCAAGTATTGTGAGGGGGGAGATCCAAAATGGTCAATTGATAAGAAGAGGAAGATCGAGGCTTTCACTTTCAAGGCACAATTACAGCTTGAGCATGCAAAGTATCAAGATGTTGATGATATTTTGGATGTATTTTCCAAGGGGTAATCTGCCCTTGGAAAATCGCATGAATTGGGGGGGGGGACCATCGAAGGAGAGAACTGGAGACACTCTATACTTGGAGAATTGTAATGTTTTACAATCTTTAAAGAATTTCAGTTAGTTTCTCTTTTACTTTCTTTTGTTATGTGTATCAAGTTTCCTTGATTCATTTTGGTTTTTCATACATATATCTAATAACTCTGTTTTGTATTGTTAAATCATAAAACATATAAATTTGTGTGCTTTATTTATCATTCATATGATTTATATACAGGTTATGCATCAGTCAATTTCTTTACTTGATTCATATTGTTTCACATTCTGCAATCATAGCGCAGTCATTATCATCATAATTTAATTTGTTAATTAGCTTATCATTTATAAGACAGTCACATTCTTTTTAATCCTTTGAATAAAATAACATAGGAATCTTTACTCTTGAAAATATGCATTAACTCTGCTTGGCCATATTTATTCAAAATTGAAGGGATAAATACAAAATGAGTATCTCTTCACGGGTTCCAACCCTTACTACATTTCCAAAAATAAACCTCTAATCCTTTGAATAAAACAACATCGGAATATTTACTCTTGAAAATCTGCATCAACTCTGATCGGCCATCTTTATTTAGAATTGAAGGGCTCAATACAAAACGAGTATCTCTTCATAGGTTCCAACACTTGCTACATTGCCAAAAATTGTCTTTTACACATTGTAAAACCTCTCGAGGTAAAAACCTAACTACTTCATAACTAAAAATAGAAAATTATAAACTAATTATTACATTCCATTTCGGTAAAAATTTATACAATTTCCAAAATTTCTCATAATATAACATTTGATGTCTTTCTATTGGCTGTAGATGCTGACAAGGCTTCTTTCTCGAACAGTAGTCTTCAAGTTTGCAAGTTGTACTTCATTTTCCCATATCTCTCTGTTGTCTCCCATTGCTCTGTAGAAGGTACCAAAACTTTCATCTCTATGTGCTCTGCAATGGAAGTTGGAGGAATCTTTTCACCTATCATGGCCAGCTAGTTTAGAATTTCAAAATCATCTGAGAGTTTCTTCAATAGAATTTTCCCTATTAGAACATGAGTCAAACCTTGGATTTTCTCATGGTTTCTCTCGATGTTAAATAGTAAATCCTCATAGTTTTTCTTGGAAATTAACTCATTGTTTTCATCCCAAAAAGAAGGAAGTCCCTTTTGTATTAGCTTTTCAAATCTCGTTTTGAAGGCTTCAACCTGTTTCTTCATCTGTTCTGCTCTAGCTTGAACATTCTCAATGTGAAAATGTTTTCCAAGGACTCTCCTAGCCCAAGTTATGACTATTACCCTGTTTCTGATAGTCATTGCTTCCAAATCATCTCCTGTCAGAGTATTTAAGAAACTTATGGTATCCTGGGCTGTATCTTTTGGTTTCTTATCTAAAATTTCTCTCATTGTTGTACAACTTTGTAAGCTATCATTTGCTATGGCTTCCTTTGTCTTCATAAAATCCAAATAAGGCCTGAATTTTGCATCCTCAATGATGATTGAATTCCAAATTTAACACTTTGCACCTTGCAATGATAGTTGTCTTGTCATTTGCATTATCATCCTCTGATTTCTTCCTACCAATTCTTTATTGTTATTTGTCAACTTTTTTATTTCATTTTCCTTTTTCTGATTTTCCTCTTCTAGTCTTTGTTTTTCTTCCTTTAGTTCTATGATCTCCACCTCTTTCAATCTAACTTGGGACATAGCTTGAACTATATCATATGTTCTTGCTTCTTTGTTGTCTTGATCTGTTCCTTGCTTCTCTTGTGTTGTATTTTCCAATTTGGCCTTTAGATATACAATTTCAGTCTTAAGACTCAATCTATCTTTCTCCCAACTTACCTCTTTTTCCTCAAACTTAAGCAATTTAGCAAGACAGTCATCCAATTCTCAAGATAAAGTTTCTTTTTTATTGTTCTAACACAGTAAATTCATAGGCTTGAATTAACTGAGTTGCTGGAATTTTAACCTTTTACTTAAGTAATTGGATAGTCTTTTCTTTCTTAGCTAAAAGCTTTTACTTGCCTCCCCTCTATTTGGTTCATAATTGCTCTTCACCAGGTCATCTTGCAATCTTTTTATTTGCAGTTGATGAGCTTTGTTCTCTGTTTTCTCTTGCCTCAACTGGATTTCCATCATGTTCACTGTATTCTGTAGTTTTGTTACTGGCAGAGTAGTTTTCATCAAATCAGTATAAATCACCTCTCTAGTCTTTTTGTGTAGGTTTATTTTATCAGGGACTATTATCTTCTGCAAATTCACTTTCATTTATGTGACCTTATCATCAGACGATACAGCCAAATTCAATGTTTTTTTTCTAGATCTCTACTAGTCATTAGAGTAATTTTTTAATTAGCAGCATTCCTGACTATTGGAAACAACTTATTCATTTCTTCTGCTGTTGTTTGTCTGTCTTTCCCATATTTTACATATATTTCATCTCTTGAATGAAATTTACTAGAATCACCTACAGCTCTTCCCTCATCAAATTCATATTCTTGTACTTAAATTTCTAGCCCTTGGTATTTTTCTTTCTTCTTTCCCTTTTCTTTGTCAGATACAACTACTTCATCTTGCTGGCTTGATTTTAATCTTTTGGCTTCTCTTTCTTCCTCCATCTACATATCAGTACTCACATAAAAACTTATTTTACTTGTTGCTTCAAACTTTAGTGGCATAGGTACCATATCAGGTACCAACTCAGCTGAAACTTTATCTAAGGTAGAAGGATTAGCATGTGAAATTCTCGAAACTTCTGTCTCTAATTCATATTGTAGTAAATTTGCCATCTTCACCAATCCTTCAACCTCTTGGTGATCAAAGGCTTTATTTTTGTTGTCCTGCCTTCTGAAAAAATAACATGACAAGGATCATAATTAATAGTTGTCGCTTTCCTAAACATTGGTGCTTCTAAATGTTTTTGTACAAAAGGGAAAGCATTCTTGTTCTTGATGATAAAAGGACCAATTTTTAAATGGAACTTTATATCTGTAGCTTTCTTGAAAAGTAGAAAATGGTCATTTTCAAATGTCGATTTTTGTCTGATAAACTCCAAAGCAAAAACTCTCCGAGTCAAAAAGGATGGTAGAATATAGGGCTCCTTAACAAATCCATAAAGTCTGATTACTGTATGTTGCTTCCCTAAAAACCAATCTCCAATTGCTTTTCCTGGGCTTAATTGCATCAAGGTCTTCATCTCTGATAATATTCTAGGAAAATTTTCTCCAAACATTAATCTGTATACTTCTGATAAAATAAAATTCATAAAATTAAACATATTGTCTTCCACTGTTTCTAAAAACATAGACTGTGGGAAATGTAAATATTTTTTACTTCTAAACAGGAGCATTTTCAGCAGGTGTGTCTAGAATCTGGAATGTCTAGAAGTGTGGAAATTCACTAACTGAGAGTGGATGTTCCCAGCAAAGAATTCATCAAACTAAGGTAGGGTACTTGACTATATTCCATTTCTAGTTTAGAAACACTTAATCTAAAAATAAAACTTAACTGGACCTATGTGCCCATGGAATCATCATCAAACCCTCAAAACTATGAATTTTCATCAAAGAAATTAATGTCAAGTGGATAGGGGGTGTTATCAATGGCAGGGTCAAGTTTCAAACAACTGGTCATGAAGGTTTGTATACTTTTAGGATATATTCATCATTCAGTTTTATGTTTACATGCACTTTTGCATGCAACATGCATTCTACATGCATGCATCTCAGTCATCAGTTTGGTGTCACCCGGCACCTAGTCCCCAGTTTGCTAGCCCTGGGAGCTTCTTTCCATTAATTTTTATCCCTCCTAGTCAGTAATGCGCCCTCCTTTAACCTACCACATGTGAAAGGCCCCCTTCTTCACCTACCACGAGTGACACACTCAATTAGTTGAGTAATTTGCGGATCTTTCCCTTATTTAAGGTTAGATTGACTTGTTAATTAACTGAAACACTCTGTTGGACCCCTAGTGAGACTAGATTGACTATTTTGACTCCAGTCAGCTCCTCATGAACCCTCCTTTGAGCCTCCTTCACTAAATTAGTGCACCATGCATGTGTTACACCTACCTACATTCAATTAGACTCAGTTTGACACCTAGTTACCATTACTTGGGTATTGATGACACTCCACTGATGATGATGAGGAATCCTAGTGTGAGCCAATCTATTCTGTGAAGGATATTCGAATGACCTCCTTGGTTAATTTGAATCATTCAATCATTGTGACTGTACATTTTATTGTATTCTACTTCTGAGTTCAATAGAGCACTGCTGCAATTCACTTGCACAGTTTACACATATTATTCAATATGCATCTGTTGTAACTGATTTTCTTGTTCAATTAGATCTATTGTGCTTCAATTTCACATGGTATCAAAGCCATGGTAGGGACAAGACTTCTTTTCTGCAAGGATTATTCATGAAGATTGAGTGAATTTTCTCACAAAAATTGCAGTAGTGGCATACATTCGCTATTGCTGAAAAAAATTTCCAACTCCACACCAGAAGCCGAGAGTTTCCACATAATTGCTGGATTCGAATCATTGGATCTTCAAGATTGATTGATTGTCTTATGCCGGGTGTGATGCAACTTGAAAAGTGTGGGTTGTCGACCTTATAGTTCTTGTTTTCTTGTGATTTGCAGGTTATTCTACTCCTCCATTGCATTTGCTCATCTTGAATGATGGACATTTCTTCATCAAATCTACTCACTCCCATCAACTATTATTAGTGGAAGGTTGATATGGAGATAATGTTGCACTCTAAAGGTTTCTACAGAGTTACCATGGGCCTTGAAGTTGAAGCTACATCAGCAGTAGAGAAGGAAAAACATTTCAATATGCTTGATGAAGCTTATGGTTTCCTTTGTCTCAACATCTCTAAGGATGTTCTTTCCCATCTCAGTGGATTGACTAATCTGAAAGAGGTATGGGAGAAACTTGCCACACTCTTTGGCAAGCAGGATGAGATGAGATCATATCAGCTTGAAAACGAGTTGATTGCACTCAATCCTAAACATTTCGAGACCATTAATGACTTCTTCACTAAGTTTAAGAGCTTGGTTATGCTATTGAAGCAATGTGGAGTGGATAAAGAGGATAAGCAATTGATTTTATGCATCCTTACAAAGCTTGGAAAATATTATTCAGTTTTTGTTTCAACTCTTAATATGGGAAAACTCACAATTCCTAATTGGAAAATTCCTACCTTAAATGGCTTCATTGAATCCATGACAAAGGAGCATGATAAGTGTGTTCAAATGGGGTCCATATGCTCCAAATATAAAGACCTTTTTGTTGGAGGATCCAAAGCTATGAATGGAAAAGAAAAGCAAAAGAAAGAGAAGCCAAAGTTTGATCCTTCCAAGCAAAGAGAGAAAACCAAGCAGTCGGATGAGCCATCTGATTCAAGAAACAAGCAGAAGGGAAAAGAGGGAAAATAGAAGACTAAATTTTCTTATTGCAGAAAGGGATTTCATCTTGAAATTTCATGCATGAAAAATACCATAGATCAGATCGCCCTTCTCTTGGAGAAAAACAACATAACCCTTACTGACGGTGCAAGGAAGAAGGAGAAAAATGATCACCCTGAAAGAGGTCATGCACTCATGGAAACTGTTTCGAATTCCACAACTCTACTCATTGATTTTGGAGCTTCGAACCACATGGCTGCAAATAAATATTCTCTATCATAATTTGACCCCAACAACACCATCTCCATCCACATGGGAGATGACTCTCAAATTTCTTCAAAGGGCAAAGGAACCATTCATTTAAAGCATGACAGTTTCCAGAATATTCTCTATGTTCCTTCCTTAGCTTCGAATCTTCTTTCTGTATATCAGATGGAACACACTAGTTCAACAAATAAAGTTGTATTCTTCCCTAACAAAGTTGAAATTTCTGATATTGCAAGTGGAGAACTCATTGCGGTAGGAAAAGCCAATCATGTTGCAAAAGTATATGAGTTTTCACACTTTCTACCACATGAAAAGCCCACCACTCTTCTAACTCATGGAAATGAGGTTAGTAGGATATGTCAAGAGATGTTTGGACACCTAAAGTATAAATGATTTCAACTTCTATAGAAAAATTCCATGGTTGATGTCCTTTCGGATATCAAATCCTTGAAGGGAGTATGCAAAGTTTGCATCATTGGGAAGCACTCCGAGCATAAATTTGACCAAGGCAAAGCTAGCAGAACTTCTTCTATTTTGGGGATGATACATTCTGATATCAGTGTTCCACTACCAAATACCTCCATGAATGGCTCAAGGTATTTTCTGACATTTATCGTTGACTTCTCTAGATTCACTTGGGTCTTCTTTCTCAAAAACAAGTGAGAAGTGCTAGAAAAATTCAAGATTTTCAAGGCTTCTGTTGACACTGCCACTGAGAGAAAGATCAAAGCTCTAAGATCTGATAATGGATTTGAGTATATCAAATCATAGCTACTACAAATTTGTGTTGAAATTGGCATTCAGATCCACCACACAGTTCCCTACACACCTCAGCAGAATGGTGTAGCGGAAAGGAAGAACCGATCACTGAAAGAGATGGCAACCTGTATGATTGAGTCAAAAGGTTTTGCTGCAAATATTTGGGATGAGGCCATGAATGTTGCTACATAAATTCAAAATAGAGTTCCACATTCATCTTTGATAGATACTACTCCTTTCGAATCCTAAACTGGTCACAAACTTGATGTGAACAATATCGGGGTTTTTGGCTCCACTACTTGGGCTAGAATTCCATGTGAGAAGAGAAAATATTTGGATCCACAAAGTGTTGAGTGAATACTAATTGGATATGCTGAAGAATAAAAATTCTACAAGCTCTTGGATATCAGATCCAAAAATATATCCATTGATCGAAGTGTCAAATTTGAAGAACCGCTTCAAAACCTAGAGCTAGTCGAGGAAGAAACTGTTGATTTACCGCCTCTACAAGAAGAAGATTTCGGAGAAGATGATGAAAGTTTTGGTTCTGATATTTATGATATTTTATCAGACCTTGATGAACATGAAATATTAGTTTCAGAAGCGGATCCAGATGTGCCCCAACAGTTTCCAAAGTGGTCCCAAAATACTCTCAATTCTATTGGTTCTAACATTGGAAATCCTGTCGATCCAAGGAGAACTCGAGTAGACTTTCAAAGAGAAGGTATGGCTCTTTCATGTTCTGATCCTTTTCTATATGAGAAATTTTTTTTGATGATAAGTTCAGATCCTAAATCATATTATCATGGCCACCAATATCCGAGATGGCAAACCGCCATGGATGAAGAGTACAGTTCTCTTCAAAAGAATGCTACATGGGAGATAGTTTCTCTTCCACCTAGGAGGAAATTAGTCCAATGTGAATGGGTCTACCACACAAAGGTTATTTATGATGGATAAAACTACAAATACAAATCTAGTTTGGTTGCAAAAGGCTTATCCCAAGTCCAAGGAGTGAACTACACCGAGACCTTTGCACCAGTTGTAAAGATGGATTCTATCTGCCTAGTTTTGGCTATTTCCGCATCTAAGCACTGGGAAGTGCACCATATGGATGTGAAGAGTGCATTTCATGATGGAGATATGAAAGAAGAGATTTACATGAAGCACCCTGAAGGACACATATCAGATCCTACATTAGTGTGCAGATTGAAGAAATCATTGGATGGATTAAAACAGGCCCCAAGAGCTTGGTATGCAAAGATTGACTCCTTCCTTCTGTCACATAATTTTGCAAGGTGAAAATCAGATCCAAATGTGTACCTATAGAAAACTGAAGGTAATTTTCTGATTATCGTTCTTTATGTTGATGATCTTTTGATAACTGGAAGCACTCTTTGTTCAATCGACAAGTTAAAAACTGCTTTAAATCTAGTTTTCGACATGAGTGATTTGGGCTTGTTGAAGCAATTCCTTGGGCTTGAGATTGCTCAAAAATTTGATGGGATCACCATATCTCAGAAAAAATATGTTTCAAACCTGATAAAAAAATTTAATATGTCAGATTGTAAGGCAGCCCCATTTCCATTCCTCTCAGGAATTAGTCTTGAGGAGGGAAATTCTACACCTCTTGCGGATTCGACACTTTATCGATAGTTGATTGGATCTCTTCTATACTTGACACACTCTAGGCCTGATATTTCTTATTCTTTGAGTGGTGTATCAAGATATATGCATCAGCCCCATGAGATACATTGGCGGGGAGCCAAAAGAATCTTGCACTAAGGGTACTAGACATTTTTGCATACACTATGCTGCAGATTCTGAGCTAGATTTGGTTGGATTCACTTATTCAGATTGGGCGGGTGATAGTATTGATCAAAAGTCTACTTTCGGATATGTTTTCATGATTGGCACTGGTCCTATTTGTTGGTCAAGAAAAAAGTAGGAAACCATTGCCTTATCTTCAACAGAGGCAGAGTATCGAGGAGCAGTCAATGCTTGCATTCAGGCAATTTGGTTGAAAGGTATTCTAGCAAAGTTTGATCTTGGTAGCACCACTTCAAATGTCATATTTTATGACAATCAAAGTGCTATCAAGATCTTGACAGATCCAGTTCAGAGACAGAGGACCAAGCACATTGAGATCCACATGCACTACATCCGAGAGCTTGTGCATGACAGAACCATTGTTTTGCAATATTCCCCTACCGATGAGCAAATTGCAGACATCTTCACCAAGAGCTTTAATGAGAAGAAGTTCTATTACCTATGTTCACTATTGGGGGTGAGTTCCATTATGGTGGAGACAGATTATATCCTTCTATGTTCAACTTGAGGGGGGGTTTTCTTCCCACTGGGTTTTCCCTCTTTCCTCACTTAGATTTTTTTTAGTATTTTTGGATTATTATTGTATTAGGGTGGCCTTTCGTCTCAGTATCTAGGGCCCTATATTTTATTTTATACCTCATAGAATAGATTGAGGGGGGGTTTTAGGATATATTCATCATTAAATTTTATGTTTGCATGCACTTTTGCATGCAACATGCATTTTCCATGCATGCATGCAATTGCATGCATCCCAGTCATCAGTTTGGTGTCACCCAGCACCTAGTCCCTAGTTTGCTAGCCTCGAGAGATTCTTTCCATTCATTTTTTTCCCTCCTAGTCAATGATGCACCCTCCTTTCACCTACCACATGTGAAAGGCTCCCTTCTTCACCTACCACCAGTGACACACTCAGTTAGTTGAGTAATTTGTGGATCTTTCCTTGATTTAAGGTTAGATTGACTTGTTAACTAATTGAAACACTCCACTGGAGCCCCAGTGAGACTAGATTTTCTATTTTGACTCCATTCCACTCCTCATGCGCCCTCCTTTGAGCCTCCTTCACTACATTGGTGCACCATGCATGTGTTACACCTACCTACATTCAGTTACACTTAGTTTGACACCTGGTTGACCATTACTTGGGCATTGATGACACTCCATTGATGATGATGAGGACTCCTAGTGGGAGCCAAGTTATTCCATGCAGTCTATTCAAATGACCTCCTTGGTTAATTCGAATCATTCAGTCATTGTGTCTACACATTGTATTGTATTCTACTTTTGAGTTCAATAGAGCACTGTTGCAATTCACTTGCACAGTTTACACATATTATTCTTTATGCATTTGTTGTAATTGATTTTCTTGTTCAATTAGATCTATTGTTCTTCAATTTCGCATATATTGTCTAACTAGGGCTTCTTTGATAAAATATTCCTGGTTGTGGGAGGAAAATAGGAGTACTGCTAGAGCTTTCCTAATGGTAGATGCATTTACAGGGAAAAGAATTTCCATTCTTGATGAATTGATAATGACTCTTTCACTCTGAGAATAATTTATTGCACACCACGAAATGAATTCTAAAAACCCTAAAGCTTGTTCTGGACAAAAATGGATAAAACAAGACTTATAAACATTGTGCACATCCAAATTTTGTTTATATAAACCCTCCAACTTGCTTTTGATTTCTGAAACTGAGAATTTAACCATTATGGGGTCACAAATGTCACTATCTCTGTCCACCAGGGTTTCTTCTATCCTCATAGTTTCAACATTCTGACGGACGGTTTCACTACTTCCTTCCATTATGTAAACAGTTCTAGTTACTTTCACGAGTTAGGAGGACCTACCTGGCACGAATAGGTTGAATAAACTATCCTCTATTGCTTTCCAGCAACACTGACATGTTCCAATCCTCCGTAGTTCGCAAGACAAAAGTCAAATTTTGATGTGCCTTGTCTTTTATACACAATTGAAGGTGGTTTCGCAACGTGGGAGGGTGGTTTTCCTTACCACTTTCTTTGATTGTGAAATGATGTGGAGACGACACACATACACCAGTATGGTATTTCACAACCGCTCAGACCTCCATTACATCGTGCATGCACTAGTACAAAATGAGAGATAAGTGACCAAGCGACCAATAAAATTGGTCACCACAGTTTTTTAAAGGGATAAATGACCAAAATTGAGAAATTTTAAGTGAAGTGACTAAAAATGACCAAGATAAATGACCAATTTGGACACAGGATAAGAACTAAACTAGAAATGACCAAGATAAATGACCAATTTGGTCACGAGATAATAACTAAACTAAAAATGACCACATAACAATTGGTCATTTATGTGGTCATTTTTAGTTGTGTCATTCCGGCAATGGAAAATTATAATTTTGATAATGAATTTGTACAGTTTACTAAATTTTAACACTGCAGATGGATTCAGAGTAGGGGGTCTCTGAATCCATCTGCAGTGTTAAAATTTAGTAAATTGTAACATTAATAGTACATATTTCCCGTACAGGTCAGAATTACTATTCTCTCTAATAGCGTACTGAGACCAATATTAAACCATGAATTCAAATGTATTTGTCTCAGTACGCTATTATTAATCCATGTATGTTTAAATTATGATGTATTTTATTAATTTTCACAATGCATGCATTTTATTTAATTCTGTTTCCCCCTTGGATACATTTAACTTTGTTGGTATCATGGAGTTATGGCCCATGAGGGTCAAAATCTGAAAGAGTACAGCTAGTTTAATGGATTTTTGTCCCATGGTTGGGAGTGTTGGGTAGGGATGCCATGCGATTTATCCTCATTAATATGAGCTCAATATTAGGAAAATTTTGAGTGCTTATTGGATAGATTGAGCTTCCTAAATTGTGGTTTCCCCCATGTCAAATTATGCCATTTACACATTGTAAATATGACAGTGAACATTCTACCTTGTGTGCTAGTTTGATGCCTTTATATCATTTTGTTGCTTGAAGGCATTCAACACCCTATGTAGTCCTTCTATTATTTTGAAATGATTGATATGGGAATGAAGGGTTGCTTTACTTGATTTGTTTTTTGGGTTGAAAGAGACTACCTTGAGTTTCAATTAGTAAAATCGAGTAAAAACCAAGGAAATATAGCTTCACATCTGTTGGATCTAGAATTTGTCCAACCAAATGCTATTTGAAGTTAACTTATAAAGGCCCAATTAGTATACCACAAGCCTTAAACTTGTCTAATTTCACTAGCATACCATCGTTGTTATGTTCTTCCACTGAGTGTATTAACTCTCCATTGGTAATGCTCTTATCTAAATTTGTGTGCATATAACAAAGCTACTATTCTTTAGTGATATTATTTTGGAGATGATCTTTTTTCTTTAGTGATATTATTTTGGAGATGATCTTTTTTAGTTGATTGGCTATTACTTTTGAAAGCATTTTATAGTCATTCAATTTTTTTTAAGAAAACTTCTCAAGGAAACCAAAGGAATGCTTCTCCACATTATATAGCATTCATAGTAACTTTATTAAAATTAACAAAATATCTGACACCATTTACAACAAGAGATGAAAAAATGATAAACACATTTTATGTGATTGACATTATCTGGTAAGGTCCCAATTTGCGATAATATGATAAAAAAATTTGGTTGTGGTATGAGCAGGTGTCCTCTCTGCAATTAAGAATAAAAAAATATAAATAATGTCTTTGTTTCTTGCCAATACATGGTTAGTATGTGTCCAACCATGTTTCACATGTAAACGACATACTATTTATATGGAATGGTATTGGTCTCTAGGAAGCTCTACATGCATGGGTGAATAATGTAGCTTCCTTTGATTACAGGGCTCTTCCAGCTCTCAAGATATGGGGGGTATGGATGGCCAAGAATAAGATCACTTTTTCAAGATATACATACCCCCCCATAGGTATATGTAACTAAATGTTTAACAATATTTGATCATTTTCCTCATACTATCCGTCCTCTAGAGCAGAGAAGGGTTATTGAGGAGATCATAGACAAAATTAGTTGTTGGGCCTATTTCGATGGTGCCTCCCAAGGTAGGCCTGGCATGAGAGGAGTTGGGAGGAATATGTTCATATCTGATAGTCATTGGTACAAGTTTGTAGCTGGTATTGGGAGGAGTACCAATGACCATACCGAATTGATGGCTCTTAAGTTAGTTATGCTTTTGGCTATCTCAAAAGGAGGTTTGAAGCTCCAAATATTTGAGGATTTTATGCTGGTTATAGACTGGTTAAACATGAAAAGGCCTCGAAAGAACATCATGCTGAAGCCTTTATACGAAGAACTCATTATAATAGGATTTCATGACATATCATATCAACACACGTACACGGAAAATAATATGTCGGCATACCAACTTTCAAAGATGAGGCTACATGTTGGTGAAGGAATATGGCATCTATGGGAAGGAACAATGACACTATAAAAAAGTTAGACCCAGACCACATCCTCATTAATCCATTTTTAGCCTATAAACAATGTAGTACATTTATTAATGTAATGAATTGCAATATTTTTCCATGGGAAAAAATGAAGTGATCCCTTTTATCTATTTTATAAACATTATTACATATAATCTTCAAAGAAACACTAATTTTCAACCATAAAAGCAACATCTTTCATTGACTCAAATCTTCAATACCTAGCTGACTCCATTATTCATTATTAGTGAAGTTAATATACATTACAATCACGACCATGGTAAATCCTTGAAACTTGGCATATTATTTATTGCTAATTTGTTGAGAATTAAAAATCCAGCACTCTAAGCTACTAATTCTCGCGGTTACAATCCCGCCAAATCTTGAAATATTTTGTGGTTTGTCAAAATTAAACAGAGTTGTATAAATGTTAACTAACTCGCCGGAATTCGGTAGAGTAATTATGGCCAAAATCGCAATTTGGAGTGCCCAGATCTTAATTTTGACGATCTGAGTAGTTTTAAAATTGGGTAGTTAATCTAGAACAAGAAATCTCAATCCATGAAATTACCAAAATTGAAAAATAGCAATTTCCAGCAAGAATTTTAACATTTTTTCTCCCAAAACCACCCGAAAAGCGGGGTGTTTTGATTGTCTTTTATCCTACCCGAAATTAAACTCCCTTCTTCCTGCTTCTTCCTCTACCTCTGTTTTTCCCTCCTTCATCTACTTCAAACCCCCTAATCTCCTCTAAGCTACATTCCATTTCATTTTATGCTTCCACTCCCATCTTTTCTTCATCCCACGTCCCCAAATAAAATCGCACGGTTGCCGATCGGTCATTATTCCTGCTCCATTCTGCGCAGGATTATAGGGAACAAAGAGCCACGGAGAAGGAAATATTACCCCGGGCACCCTGGAGGCTGTGATCGCAAATCCTTCGCCCTCGGAACCATCTAATATAGTCATGCAGATTGTGGATGTCAAGCCCGTAGGGAGCAGCAACACTAGATTCAGGTAAACATCTTTTCACTTCTGTTACCGTTTAATATTTTGTTTCTCATCAAGGCTTGTCTTTTGTTTTCAGGTAATTTTTGTACCGAGAGTTGTCCCCCTGGCCATGGTCGTTGTCTTTAAGATGTCGTACTTTACTGTTAGTTTTGATTTTATATAAGGTTGATATGTTTGTGGTATAGATTTGTCCCAAACGATGGAAAGATGAAGCGACAATGCTTCCAAGTTCCAATGAGTATGGCTGGCGAAGTTAACTCTAGCAAGCTACAAAATATGTGGCTACTTCGTATTGTCGAGTACACTTGCAACTGCATTCAGAATCATGCAACTGCATTCAGAATCAGCCATAGAGGTACCCTTTCACATTGCAGTGCATCTCCTCTATGCTTTATTATGTCCTCGGTTTTAAATGAAGCCTCCACTATTTTAATGGCTTTTGGTATGCTTCCATTGTGAGTCAAACAAGTCAACTCATTCAAATTTATCCATTTGCACGGAAAGTATTAACACTACAAGCTTAATTGCAGCCTATTTATAAATCCATTATGATCTTGAGATGTATTCATTTCATGTCTTTCAATCAGTTCTTGCATTCTTGTATTTAGTTACAAAATTGCACATTCTATTTTAGCCATTCTCCAGAACAAATCGCATAGGGAAGCACCTCGCTAAAATTGTTAACCAGAAAATTCAATGCCCTAATTCCAATTGAAAAGTGAAGTACCCTTCAAATTTCCATTGAGGTAAATTTGCTCCTGTGAATGGAATAAAAGGTGGCATTCACCACTTGTTACAGTCTTTATTCTATAGTAAAAAATATTTTCTGGAACTAGTACATCTTTTAAGCTCTCCGGGGACAAATTACTTTCTTGCGTTGGTCATAATTAGGCCAGCGCTAAGCAGATTTCAGTTTGCCTGCTATAAATTACAATGGTTACCTAACATAATTTTTTCTGTAGTGCATTTTTTCCTTCTCCAAGCACATTCTAGCAATCATTATCTCGTATCGATTTTAGTTTCCATTGTTTTAATACTGGAATGTATGTCTACTACTGCTTGGCTGTTGTTGTCTATAACAGATTTAGCTATGTCTAGTTCCATTTCTCTCTAGAACATGGGTGATAGTTCTCACCATTCATCTCAACCTTCTATTTTCTATTTCAAACGAACTACCATTACTATCATAACAAACTCCTATTCAAGAATCAAATCTTGAAATTCACAGAGAAGACCCCAATAGAATTCCATCATCTTTAGTAAAATTCACATCCTCAGCCACAATATAGAATTTTTCATGTTTCTAGCCCCTATCAAATAACAAAAGTTCATCTTAAATTTTATCCAAAATGAAGAATAAGCCTCCTTCCAAACCGATTTATCGTCAATGGTTATGGATCTTAAAACAAAGAATCTTAGAATCCTACAATGGCTAAGCTTACACAAGATGATAACACATCTGCCCTTGATTATAGACCAATCAAAATAACAACAAATTATCCTCAACCACACAATTAAATTATTTCAATTCTACTTGGTAATAATAGTAATGAATAGAAAAAATGTTTATTGCTGATACGTACAAGGTCCATTTGGACATTGATGATGGAATTTGCAACCATTCATAAGCATATAAATATTTCCAAGAATGTAGAAGCACATATGGATGTGGAGAAGCTGCTAGTTTTCAGTGCTAATGTAGGCATAAATCCCCATGTACATGACCTTTGGCTTTCATACAACAATCAATTTTAGATGTCTGATGAACAACATAAATGAACTATTTAACATATAAGAATAAAGGAATACTTTTTGGAACTTGCAAAGGATTATTTCTGTGCAAGAATTTGGTAAAGTGAACTAATCTGAAGCATTTCCTAGTATACAAGAAAAACAGCATGTAATATCTAGTTCAAAAACAACAATTTTTGCATAAGGTAGCCGTATATTTTTCTAAAATGCACTATCTGCTCAAAAATTTCTTCTCAGCTAAATGATTACAAGAAGACCAGTAAAACACCTAATCTTGTACTCCTATGTTTATATGAATATCTTTGATACATGTCCCAAATATAGAATTACTCTTTGTTGGGAAATATAGAATTTGTGCGAAAACAATTATTCAACCATTATGTCTTCTTGAATCTCACCAGGGACCTCATTAAACATGAATTGCTCTTCATATTCCATAAGGAATTGTGTTGACCTCTTAATATCCACAAATAATTGGTAAACCCTGCTAACATCCTCAAGCTCAACAAGTTTCCCTTTTCACTTTTGGCAAGGTAGTGCAGGTGCTGTGATTAAGTGAATGGCATAGCGCAATGATGTCTCAACCCCTATTTCTGTTAGAAGTTCCTTGGCATCCTCTAACATTTCAACATCTTCTTCTTCACATCTTATATGAAGAATCTGACGTATCTCATCTTCTGTATATGGCTGTGTCGAAATGATGAGCAGGTGGTCCAAGAGATCGATGGGTATACCATGTGGGGACTTGTAATTTGTTCCACTGTTTTTTGTGATGCCAAGATTTGTTGCAACAACCAATATCGGTGCCATCTCATTCTCTAGAGAACGATTCAAAAATGAGAAGCATTCAATTTCAAGCATATGGACTTCATCAATAAAAATCACACCTGGTACAATTTCAGCTTTGCCTTCTTCCCTCCATTCAGCAACTTTACTGTCAATATGTTCCCTGACTTCATAAGGTATCTCACCACTATCTCCTGTAAAGAGGGCCAGAAAACCATGGGTCCTGAGAATCAAAGAATGGAAGCATTATTAGATTTGCCATGCATTCAAACAATCCCCACTGTTTCTGGCAATATCAGTTAAGACAGCTCCTTCCATCTTTTACAATTTAATAAAAGCCAAAACTTCGAGGTAAGCACAACATATTCATCCTACTAGTGCATGTAAGTGATGGAAAAATCTGCACTACTCCCTTTGTGGTAGATTTATTAGGTATGAAATGCACAATAATAAATTGCACTATTTTCAAGATACATGTTAATGTTGAAGATTGAACCACTAACAAAGGAAAGTTCAATATTTAATCTGCCACAGACAAAAAGATCTATTGTACCTCTAAAGAAAAAGTACCTTTGAACACATGGGAAAGTTTGTTAATAGTAAGATATTACACTATGGACTAGTTAATTTACTGTGGCATGTTTTAAATAGGAGCAAACAAATCTGGTAGGACTTGGCAAGAGTGTTAAGAGAACATTTAAGAAACACGAGCAAACCTATGAACAAATATAGTGACCTAGAAATTTTATAGAAACAACCAACAAAAACACAAAAAGCAAGAAAAAACATGTACACAAGGGTTTCAAACACACACCATGTATGCAATAATATGTTCAAACCAAGTTCATAACCTTGGGAATCAGGTTTATTGAATCCCAGTTATCCCAGTTATCATTTACCCTGTAAAATCCATAATTCAATACAGAAAACTTGGCAAGATCTAGACATTAATGTTTACAACATTTCATTATAGGGTTGGGGAGGGGATGGAATCATCTAGGATTTCTGGTGGCGTCATTATGACTGGGGTTTTGTGTGGGTCTGTGGAGGCTTTGGTTGATGATGGTGGGTGCTCTGCTGTCTTGGAGGAGAACTTGCCTTCTAGGCCGTCCAAGAAGGGTAAGAAGCAGTGCATTCAGGCCAAATGTGAGTCTCTCAGTTGATTTCCCCATTGACTGGGTTTTGGAGGGTGCAAAGTAGATGTGGGATTGTGCCCTTTATGGATACTTCTATGGGAGTAGCTGGCTTGATGAGGTTTGGAGAGGGCCCCTATCTGGTAAGGTCAAGATTTCCCCATTGAAAAGGGATTTTTTCTCTTTCATTTTTTGCTTGGTCTGAAGATCATATCGCTGTCCTGTCGGCAGGCCCTTTGTATTTCAGAGATGTGGGTTTGGTCCTTATTGCCTGGTTAGAATATTTTGATTCTTCTTATGCTTTTAGGGATCTTCAGCTTCATTTGGTCCGTTTAGCTGGTTTGCCTCCTCATTTTGCTGTCCAAGGGTTTTGAGGGTCATTGGTGATACTCTAGGTGATTTTAAGAAGGCTTCCAAGGAAATCCTTTCTAGGGAAAGTGTCCCACATATATTAGTCCTTATGCAAACAAATGGAGGTCTTCCAGATAAGATCTCTTTGGTTTGTGCAGGTCATATGTGGGTTCAAAATCTTGATAATGAGAAAATACCTTTATGTTGCACAAATAAATTTGAATTCTATTGTTTGAGGAGAGCTGGAAGATTAAACGATGCCCATGGATTTGTGACTACATGAAAACTGGACCTGGATATCTGATAGTTGGTTATCTTTAATTAATTTTTACATGTGTTTTACAGGATGCATGGCAAGATGCAGATCCTGAAAATATGTTGTATGAGGTGTGTTGCTTACATGGCTTCTTCCATTGGTAGTTCTAATTATTTCACATCTTTTTGAAGTTCTTTATTTATTTACAAAGATTTAATTTTATAATTGGCAAGAACTAGTTGCTTTGAGCGAAGTTGTTGGGACCCAGAGTAGAGGTCTTGCTCCAGATATGATCTCCTCTTTTCCTTTGTCTAAATAAGCCCAAGTGCAAGCAACTCTGAGAAGTAAGAAACTTAGTGCCTGTGCTACATATTTTCATTTGTGCTTGCATGATTTTGGTATGTTTGGTTTCCTATTTATTAACCTATTCTGTGCATAAAAATATTTTGAACTGCACTTATATGTTCACAGAGTGAATTAAAATTCTGTCACAGTTTCTGTAAGTGGGAAAAACATTTTGTCACAGTTTCTAGCTTTGGCACTAATACCTAATGAGATCTCCGTTTACCTATCACTATCTGAATTTCTTTGGCTAATGTCAAACTATAATACTAATGTTATCTGTCTAAATATATAATGATTTTATCTATACCAACATACTAACTTTATTTTTTTTAGTTTTCATATTAATTGTATTTAATTAATATTATATTTAGATTCCAATTTTATGCATACTAAACTTTATTTTTTTTAGTTTTCATATTAATTTTATTTTTTTCACATTTTCCAGCACTTCAATATCTATAACCCGAGTTGGCAACTTATTCCTCCCTAATCTACTAACCAAAAAATATTCATTTATAGATTGTATATTTTTTTATAAAACTTAACAATGAGAGTCGATGTTATACATAACATCTTCCTCTTTATTATCCACTTTTCATTCAAATTATACTTTTTATTCAAATAAATATCCATGAGCTTGCTATTTTTTATGTTTTCATGTTTGGTTTATAACAAAAATGCCTCTATTTCCATTTATAGGGTACTAATAGTCATAAAGTGTAAGGTGGTTTCACCTACGCTTGATGCTGAAATCACTGAAATTAAAGTGAAACAAGAAGGAAAACAAGTGGATATAAAACCTCAAGTTAAAGCTAAGGTAGCTGATGGAACTGTTTCAAATTATGTTGCACAGATTGTGGCACATGAACAACATGGAAAGTATGTATATTGTTGTGCACTATCTTTCTCTGTGTTTGTTGTGTGTTGTTTTTTCATTTGCTATTCAATTCTCTGCTACTAAAGTATATATTCAATTATTCATCTAGATTTATTCATGTTTGAATATGAGCAATGCTATAGTTTAGATATGTAATTTCAAGCCTTCACTTGTAAGAACGCTTTATTTCTCTTCAATCAAAATAGGTCTAACACTTCTTTTTCATTGCAAATTTCAGATTGTTATTGGGTTGATGTGGATGTTTTCTGGAATGTTATAGTACTTATGGTGAGATGTTTCCTTTTTCTAACTGGTGCCGCTATTGGTAAGTTGTTCGGTTCCAACCTGCATCATGTGCACATCTCCATTCTCAGGGCAGGGGATTGGTTTCCAGGAGGGACATAAGCCAGGTCTAAGGTTGCTTTCTGATACTCTGCATAAATCTTCACTAAAGTCTAACCTGGGCCTAGCTGGCATCTGTTTGATCCCCAGATTGTGGCTGGTTGTTGGTTTGGCGAGTCTGGTTGTTAATTTCCCCTTCTAAATGCAATTTAAAAGGCATTGTCACAGGTTAGATATTGCATCATGACGTGCGAAGAAATTGATGGACTACAAAAATGGAATGCACTGCATAAATCCACTACAAACTAAAAGGGCTTTCGCTGCTGAAATTTTCCGCAGCAAACACTTTTGAATATTTTGATGCCATAAGCTAAAAATTTTTATAAGGTAGTTTTTTGTACCAACATGAACAATGTAAGAGAAAGTTTCAGTTTGTGTGAATTATGTGAAAGTTTTGATGTGTTTTGTGCAGTTTCTCACTTCAATTTTTACCTCTACAGTATTGCAGGATGGGGTGCTTATACTTTCTTAATAAATATGAGCAAATGCAAATGCCCAAGATCACGAAAAGACAATTGTGATTCTTTATTTGGTACCACTTGGAGAAAAATTTGACACGAAAAGACAATTGTGATTCTTGATTTGGTACCACTTGGAGAAAAATATGACAATACAACTGCAGTCTTGATTTTTGAGAGATTTTGGCAAAAAAAGGTTATCATTAACATTACGTTTTTTGGTGACTATTGGGTAATATTTGTTTCTTACCTAGGTATGTGACCATTTTCCATAATTTGACAAGATGGTGTTAACTGTTGAAAATTTTATTCTCATATCAATCCATAAGAAAATCCATTTAAGGGTGCTAGCTCAATGGTAGAGCACCTGCCTTATAGGTAGGAGGTTGGTGGTTCGATTCCACCGTGCCCTATTTATATTCTGAAACAACTAAAAAAAGATAAATGACTAAAAAAATGACCAAAATTTACATATAAATGACCACCAATACAACATGAGAGATAAGTGTTGACCGAATCGCGACCTCACAGTCGACAGGGGTCTTGTTGACTGAATCGCGACCTCACAGTCAACAGGGGTCTTGTTGACTGAATCGCAACCTCACAGTCGATAGGGGTCCACCGACTGTCGACCCATACCACAGTCTCCCTAGGCACCAACCCGGGCAGGGTTGAGCCCGCCTAGCAACACCCGTAGAGCAGATGAGGTCTCACCTGAGGCATCCAGGAAGAGCAGACGGAACCATGTTTCCGCCAAGGGAGGAGGCAAGTTGTGGCACTATGATACTAACAACAATTCAAACATTCATCTTGAAGTTCTTGCATATCGTAGCATCTAACATTACCGGAAACAGAGATTGCATATTACTTCAATCGTATCATGTTCATGTGGACATATACCATATTATCGTAGCATTCACATTATAGCAATAGAAAAAAGATAACTGCAAATAAATAACATGAACATCCAGCAACATTACACATAGATTGCACCAAATCATCATCCTTATATTACTCGGCAAACCACAAGCAGTACATAAACATCCGCATTATCTCTATCAATCTCTGCATATAGCACTTATCTTCATTCCCTACTTTTTCCTTCCCTTAATGCTTACAATTCTCCTCTATTTATAGGCTTTCGCCGATTAGAATGCTTGTCCACTTTCCTAACCGAAACTATGGACAATCTACTAACTGGCTTGGTCTAATGACCAAAAACCCGCCAACTGCAATATACTTGACTCAATATTACAAAATATGTGGTCCAAGTGACCCAAAACTCACAAAGTGCAGTATCCTTTGGCCCCAAATACTCCTTTCGCGCCTTCATTCAACATGTCGCAGTGTTAGCAGTACCGTGACCTTTCCTCATCAAACCGTCTGCCAGCAGGCCCCCAACACAATCTTGTGTTTCACCCTCGAGCCATGTCAACTGCATCTGTTCTTGCTATCTCGATCATGAATCGTTGTCCCCTTCATTCGGCTTTACAGATCCTCAGCTACCAATTCTGCAAGCTCTCCATGAGAGTAGGAAACCCCTGTCTTGTGGTTAGGGAAATCGCGAAATCAACCTCCAGTTGCATGGAATCATGCAGACTGAAATAAAAAGAGCACAAACAATACCAAGGGGTGAGAACGACGGACAACTCTGGCACATCTGTTTCGCGCCAGCGTCTGTCTTCTACTAAGGTCAGGGAGCTACTGCCCCAACTAGCCCGCAGATAAAAAATGGCACAACCCTTCGATCGACTACTACATACTGAAACATGTGGGACCAACTAAGGATCCATTTGACTGTCGACACATCCCACAGCCGACCTAGCACCGGCCCGGGAATACACAGCATAAGTGCACCCGCGGTGTCAAGACGCTTAGGGACACTAGTTGTTCAGGCTCGCAGTGCCCCTGGGGTACTACCATGAGAAACGAAGTGGAGCATTTCCACAACCTCCTTGGAATTCCTCACAACTCAACTGACATAGAGATCAAACAGCATAACCACGCTTGGTCAGAAAAAATTCTAAATGGCGAACTACCAACTTCCTCAGTTACTTATAGTCGGACCTTCCTCTGCCATGGTGGGTAGAATGATGCTCCGGTATCTATCATCTGTGAGTTTGAGCCGACCAACTGCCGCAGTGGAGGGGTGACGATGCTACCAACACCACTCTCGCATGCCATCACATGAACAACCCTGCTGATCATCATGGTCCAGCGTGTCATGTGCAAAACATGGCGTCGTCGTGTGTGAATCTTGCCACAGTGGTCAGGGGCTATCATATGCGGAGAGGGTGGCCTGTAATCCCTCCACTTCACCGTACTCTCCCAAAGTCGTCATATAGAATTCCTCAGTAAGCCTAAGTGAAACACCATGATGATGCTCGGATTGGTGGCATAGCCTCTCCTGCTGGTGCATACTATCTTCGGTTGGTACATTATCTACCACCAAGCAACCTACAATGATCATCATTCATTGATCGTCTTCTTTTTTTCTTTTCTTTTGAACCCAATGTGACTCAGACATCGCACTGCTCCAAGCCCACATGATAGGGCTTCAACCTGTGACCATTTACCAACTTGGGGAGCATCCTCCCATCCAATCACTACAAATGAACCGCTCCTCCTAAAGTAATATTATTGATGCGGTAGGGACCTAGCCAATGCATCTGTAACTTACCTAGATGTTTCATAAACTTATTGTCATATAGTAGTACCAAGTCACCTTGTTGAAACTACTTGTTTTTTATGTGGCAATCATGCCACGCCTTCTGGCGATCCTTCTCAACCCCTTGATGAAAGCCAGCAATAAACTGATCTTCTTCGAGCTCCACCAATTGTGCTAGGTGCTCATCCAATGCTGCAACATCATCCATGCTGGTGGCCGCTGTAATTCATAAACTCGGGACAATGTACTCCATAGGCATAATTGCTTCCTTCCCATATACCAGCTTAAAAGGTGTCTGACCAGTCAAACTTTTACATGTGGTGTGATAAGCCCACAGCACCGCTAGAACTCTCAAATCCCAGTCGTCGCAGTTTGCATTGCAAACCTTTGTCAGCACATGCTCCAATACCTTATTGAATGCCTCTACCGTCCCATTCGCCTGTGGATGATAGGGTGTACTCTTTTGTGCTGAATTTGCAATTCCTTTGTCAATGCGCTGATGGTGCGGTTGAGAAAATGGCTACCTTGATCACTCAACAAAATCTTAGGGCAGCCGAACTGAGTGATAATGTGGTCAAACAAGAACCAAGCAGCCGTCGCTGCGAAACAATCAATGATAGGGGCCTCCTCCGCCCATCGAGTCAAATACTCAGTCACCGTGATAATATACCGGGCACCTGTATGCTTCCCTGGTGGATTGATCAGCCCTATAAAATCCACAGCCCATTTCTCAAACAGTTGTAATGTTAATTGAGGGAGTAGCGGCATCTCATCTCATCTAGATGGTTTTCCAGTTCGTTGAAAAACATCACAAGACCGGGCATAGTCTGTCGCATCATTATGTAGTGTGGGCCACCAAAGCCCCGCACATAACACCTTCTAGGAAGTCGCCCGACCGCCATAATGTCCTCCTGCGACTCCACCATGTGCCTCAGCCAATATCTGCGCTTGCTCATGCGGCAAGACACATCTATGCAAAATCTCATTAGCACCCAACTTATACAACTCTCCCGCAATCAGTTGAAAGTCTACAGCCTTGACGACCAATTACTTCTTCTACGAAGTGGTAAAGTCGTTAGGTGTAGTGTCGGTCACCAAAAACTGAAGAATGTCATCAAGGTAGTGATCGGCAATGGTTACATGGAACAGCTGGGCATCCAGCAACCCATCTTCGATATTAGTCGTCTCCTCCCCTGTGTTAATCCGCGATAAATGGTCTGGTCCAGCATTCAATCGCCCCGGCTTCACAACGACTTCGAAATCGAAATCCGGAAACAAAAGTAGCCATCGACAGATCTTCCCCCCCAACACAAGCTTATTTACCAAGTATTTTAATGCAGAATGATCAGTAAACATTTTAAAATGGCCACCCAACAAATAATGCCTGAATTTCTACAGCGCATAAACCATGGCCAGGTCTTCGCGTTCTATGGTAGTGTAATTGCATTCTGCGGATGACAGTTTTCGACTGGATAAAGCAATATAATGATCAATGTCACCCTCGCCTGGTTGAGCCAATACAACACCCAGCGCAACCAATGAAGCATCAACATGGACATGGAATTCCTTGCTCCAGTCTAGAAAAACCAAAATTGGAACCGACACCATCTTCGCTTTGAGTGTTTCAAAACTTTCCTAACATTCCAGATTCCACTGGAATGCCACATCCTTTTTCAACAACTTCTCCATAGGGGCCGTAATCGCAGCATACCCCCTAATGAACTTGCGATAATATCCTGTGTGACCCAAGGTCGCACGCAACTGCTTAACGGTAGTCGGCGATTGTAACCCCAAAATAAGTGCAATCTTTGCTAGATCGACCAAAAATCCTTGCTTACACACAATATGCCCCAGCAATATCCCAAATGGAGCACAAAAAATACATTTTTTAAAGTTCAACGATATCTGGTGTTGTCATCATTGCTCAAGCATTAACCACAGGTTAGCCAAGTGATCACGAATCAATCCATAAATAGTCCAATCATCCATATATACTTGCAGAAACTTCTGAATAAAATATTTGAATGCGGCAACAACGACCCGGGAAAATATGGCAAGTGTATTCTTCAATCCGACTGGCATGACCATGTACTGAAAACAACCCCACTCAGTAACAAAAGTTGTCTTATGGCAATCCTCCTTGGCGATGTGAATCTGATGGTAGCCAGAGAATCCATCAGTGAAAGAGTACATCTCCTGGCCACCTACTCCTTCAAGTACTTCATCAGTAAATGGGGTCGGAAAGGGATCATGCAAGCAAGCATCGTTCAACTTCCGCAAGTCGACACAAATGTGCACTTCACCTATTTTCTTGTCCTGCACCACCATAGGACTGATCCATTCTGACTCTTCTACAGGTTTGATGATACCAGCATCCAACATCCGCTCAAGTTCCGCCTTGACTTTTTCTTTATGTTGTGGGTTGAGTCGATAAGGTCGCTGTCGGACTGGCTTAGCATCTAGTTTCAATGGAATCCTCATCTCCCCTAAGTCACCCAGGATTCCCTTCATTTCGGAAAACTTCGTGGGAAACACATCTTGGAATTCATGCAGTAACTCAGTAACTTTACTCATCATTTCATCATCCCAATAATCCCCTACATTAGCAAACTTAGGAGTAGCTTCAGTGCCGATATTTGTTTTGCGAAGTTGCAACAGCTAATTGAATCGGTTACTTGGCGCAATAGGTGGGACCACATCGCGACTTACTTTGATTTCGGGAATGTTAATATTCCAAGGGTCATCATCATCCTCTAGCCCTCCACTGACATTGAAACACTCCATGAGAGACTGCATCTGACTCTGTGTGTGCAGGTCAATAGTGCATTTCACCGGAATAACCTGAAATATCACATCACGGATGAGCTGCAAGGCATTATGGACATCAGGGTTGGCATCCGCAAACGTGAAGGTATGAGTGAAACAAATCATTAACTCCCCCCAGGTGGTAATACCTCGGCGCAATTCAGCTACAGTATACCACAAGTGCGGTATCTCCTCCAAAGTGTGGACAAAAGCATGAACCCACTCATCTCTGGGTTGCATTACCCACAGTTGTTGGCATTCCATCACGTGATCACCGATATCAGTTCGGCCATCATACTTGCCAGTGTGATAAACCTCCGTATTGCCAAATCGGACCATCAGCAACCTTTGACATTGTGACCAATCTTTGATAAATTTCTTATGTGTCACCCACCAGTGTTCTGAAGTAGCCTTCAATGCTTCTTCTAAGGCCAGCAGTTGCTGTGGCTCTGGAACACAGTCTTCAAATTCTACTACAAAAGTTTATAAGCCAAGCAAGCCCTAATAGATAGGCAACGTGACCATTTCTGTCGCAACCCAACATAAAGATTGAGTAACTAAACCAAACTTCTGGACTGAGACTTCATGCATGCGATTCTGCTAATGTTCCAATGCATCATTGGAGTCAGAAGACGCGGAGCTCTCACTGCGCCACTCCAACTCTCTGTGAATAGTGGGATGAATGTAATCCTCATAAATATTAAATGCGTGATCCCAGCCAGTGTGATTGTCATCTTTGACAGGTTCAATAGATCGACATCCTTCAGCCGGATCCAATGGAGCGATAACCTGGAAATCGTGTTTCTCAAAAGTCATCATTCGCTTCTTAATGTTAATTACAGCTCCACTATCATTAGCCCGTCCTATCCCCAATAGCGTAGGATAGGAGCTTCCTCCATCAACTACCTCAATGACATCAAAATCGGCATAAGTCTTCATTCCCTCAATATCAATTGTGAGCCACGGAACTCGCCCAATAGGTGTAACCTTCGCATGGTTAGCCAACCGGAGCTGTATAGGGGACCAGCTCAATGGGGGACTCCCCATTTTCTGCCATGCCTACTTGGTTAAGATGTTAACATCCTAACCAAGATCAAGAATCACAGAATCAACATCATAATCCCCAATCTGAATATTCATTCGCATTTCCTTGCCAATCTTCCTTCGCTGTAAGGAGTTTACTGTCGACTCTTGCCGTCCTTTCGGAAGTCACTGTAGCCATCACTCAATCTCAACCAGGGCAACCCGATCTCGTGCTAATGACAAACAACTTTCAAGTAACTTCTGCAGTATTCCTGGTGGTGGTCGATCAGCATCTGACATAGCATCAAAGATAGGTGGCATATCACAAAAAATAGTCTTACTGTGGTCTTTCTCCAAAGTGCGACGTGCCTCCATGAACATCTCCCACTCTGCATCAATATCGAAATTTACCATCTTTTGACCAACCAAGCAAATGAGTGGTCACGAACCATCTTCCCCCGTCATTTTACCTCCATGAGTGACAACAGCCACCGAAGCATCTTGCGGTCGCAATTCTGCAGAAATAGTCGCAATATTAGCACCCTGTGCCTGGTTCTACTGCAGATTTCCTGGTTGATTTACATTCGAGTTGGCATTCGACGGTGGTTTTGGAGGTTGGTTCTGAACTAGTTGTTGCATCGGGTTCTGCACTGGTTGTGTAATGGGTTCTGTAGCTGCGGAGTGTTTCCAGCTTGCCACCTTGCAATCAACTATGGACAATTCTCGATTGTATGATCATTACTAGAACAAAACATACATTGATTCTGTAGCAGTGGGCAGTTGCACTGATAATGCCCCCATACAGCATAGTGGTGACATTGAACAGGTCCTCGACCACCTCGGCCTCCTCCTCCACGCCCAAATCCACCACCACATCCACCCCTGTTGCCTCCCCGATAGCTGACCTACTGTTGATACTGAGGTTGGTTAAATTGTTGCTGCATGGGTGCTGGTGGCATCCCTTGCCCTGGTGGTGCATACTGTGGTTGTTGCACATACTGAGGCTGCGGGGGGTTCACCAGTGTATATTGCAGTACAAACTGCTATGGTTGCTGCTGCTGTGGTACAAACTGCATCTGTGCTTGAGGCATTGGCTGAGCTACCTGTGGTTGTAGCGGTGCAGTATGCTGATCATCTTTGACATAGAATGCATCACACATTCTCTCCTGTAGCAACCCATATGCATGACAATCCTTGTCATCATGTCCTACCGACTTACAGAAGGTGCAATACAAATTCTGCGGAGTTGTGACCATTTTCTCCATATACGGGAAACTGTCATGACTATGCCCAAACACCGAACAAACACGACACCATGGTATACTGCCGCCATTCAATGGGTTTGGTGCACGAGACACCAAATAATTATGGAAATCCGGACAACCATCTTTCGTATGCCCTTCTCTTCGGAAGCGCATACACCATACTTCATCACGTGGTTCTTTGTTCTTCTTTAAATCTTGCAACTGTATAGTTAGGTTAGCGAGTTGTGTTTGTATCTACGACATCCCAGCTGCATTATCACCTATCGGGGACACCTCCAACCACATTACGATCTCTAGAGCCTCACTAGGCATCGAAATGTTTGGCTGCATTAGCGGCAGCCGAATATTGGGTAGTAGTGCCACAATGAACCAATCTTTGTGTTGGATAGCACTCATATCAAAACTAACCTTGGCCATCATCATCTTGAATCGTTGGTCGAAATCCCATACCGTCTCGTTAGGATACTACTTAATTTCCTTCATTTCAGTAATATAATGGACCTCCAACTTAGGCCGACTAAATTCAGCAATCATCCCATCCCGAATCTCATTCAATGACTTATCTAGAGTCCCCGTAGGGACTAAGACAAATTTCATGTACCAATCTAATGCATGACCTCGCAGCGTCATGGCCAACTGTCCTTTCTTAACATCGTCATCAGGGATCTATTTAAAAGTCTAGACTGCTTCACACAAAAACCAGTACTTCTCTGGGTTGTCTATCACACTGCCATGAAACAATGGTAGCTTAGCATCATCGCCCACCATCTTGGGCTTCCTTCCTCATGTCGCTGTACTACTACTACCAATTAAGTTTTGCGGTGTTGACGTACTTGGCGGTGTCGAAGTAGTTTTCCTTGCTAGTTGAGAGCTAGTGAGCATAGGTGTGGGCACGCTAGTGCTGGGGTTCTGTCCTGCCTCTATCCTGGGCGTAGTCTGGTCGTTCCTATCAAGACTGTGAGGTCGCTTCATCCCATGTGGCCTTCCTTCACAGTCTTGCATTCCGATCGTAGTAGGACCTTCTCCTATCCTCTGCCTCTTTTCCTGTCGGAACCTTGCTCCTCCCCTCATAAGGCCACTTTCTTCCTCGACTTCACTCACAGTCTCATCGTGGTCTACACCCATCTACCCCTTCACCATTTCATGCGCCATTCGCCAACAGTCGCGATACCCACGGCCTCCACCCACCAGGATATCTACTGATCAAGGTGCATCTTTAATATGCCTTTCTCGCAAATCAACATCTTAAACGACAGTTGGAGCGATAGCATAAACCTTCTCCTCAGTCCGTCAAGGAAGTATCCTTCAGCTTCACTATAGGATTTCTTCGTATCAACCACAAATTCCATAATGGATCCTTCCAAGATGCTATCAAGCCAAACCTTGACAGCCCGTGATGCCTTATTATCGACTTTCTGCAATTCTTGAATCAGTTCCAGGGTCCAGGTTGTCGGCTCACCACCCTGGAAGTTCCTCTTCTAAAAGGTCAGTTTTGACAACCATTCATACAAAATGACGGGGAATTCACAGAAAAACCATTCATGCAGACCGTCATGAATATATCTTCCCACCCATTGATCTACCGTAAGTCGTGTGTTCCGACTTTCTTTTTCAGTGAACTCCTACAACCTCTGATTGAACCATTTTTCTATCTCCGGCTTCGTCGGGTGCCACAACATGGCCTCTTCCTACTTTGCACACGATCTCGGCAATGGAACCATTTTTTGACCGAATCATGACCTCACAGTCGATAGGGTTCTTGTTGACTGAATCGCGACCTCACAACCGATAGGGGTCCACCGAATGTCGACCCATACCACAGTTTCCCTGGGCACCATCCCGGGCAGGGTTGAGCCCACCCAGCAATACCCGCAGAACGGATGAGGTCTCACCCAAGGTGTCCAAGAAGAGCAGACGGAACCATGTTTCTACTGAGGGAGGAGGAAAGTTGTCACACTATGATACTAACAGCAATTCAAACATTCATCATGAAGTTCTAGCATATCGTAGCATCTAACATAACCAGAAACAAAGATTAAATATTACTTCAATCGCAGCATGTTCATGTGGACAGATAACATATTATCGCAGCATTCACATTATAGCAATAGAAAACAGATAACTGCAAATAAATAACATGAACATCCATCAACATTAGACATAGATTGCACCAAATCATCATCCTTATATTACTCGGCAAACCAAAAGAAGTACATAAACATTCACATTATCTCTGTCAATCTCCACATATAACACTTATCTTCATTCCCTACTTTTTCCTTCCCTTAAGACTTACAATTCTCCTCTATTTATAGGCTTCTGCCAATTACAATGCTTGTCCACTTTCCTAATTGACACTATGGACAATCTACTAACTGACTTGGTCTAATGACCCAAAAACCCGCATAGCGCGGTACAATGACTTGATATTACAAAATATATGACCAAAAACCCGCCAACTGCGGTATACTTGACTCAATATTACAAAATATGTGGTCCAAGTGACCCAAAACTCACCAAGTGTGGTATCCTTTGGCCCAAAATACTCCTTTCGCACCTTCATTCAACGTGTCACGGCGTCAACAGTACCACGACCTTTCCTCATCAAACTGCTTGCCAACAATAAGTGACCAAAATATACATATAAATGACTAGTTTTGAGTTGGTGATCACTGGTAGCAAATTAGCGGTCATTTATCACGTGACAAAAACTGTAGTAATGAATTGTGACAATTAATGACCAAATATATTACCAAATTAATGACCAAATATACAACTAGATATATGACCACAAGATAAGCTATAAATGACCAAGCTAAATATGACCACAATTTTGGTCATGTGATATATGGCCACTAATTTGCTACCAGTGGTCACCAACTCAAAAGTGGTCATTTATATGTGGATTTTGGTCATTTTTTTGGTCACTTATCTCTCATTTTGTACTAGTTATGTCGGCGGTGCGAAAATATTATGGGTCGTCGATCTAACCGCCCTTTATCAAATAGTCGTTGATCTTGGTGTGCCTTTAACACCGTCTAACTTGACTTTTCGGCACACTTCTTCCACTGTCGATCTTCTCCAATGCAATCGTGACCATTAATAATTCTGTTTATTATTTAATTTTTAATTTATTATTTAATTAAAACCTTCATTGATTATCTTAGGCCTGCGGGCTTCTCATCTTAGGGATGCGGGCTCCTTCCATAAGCGGGCTTATCCTCCCATGGCTAACCTTCAAGCCTGCGAGCATATTCATTTGCGGGCTAGCCTTTATCTTCATCCTGCGATATTATGCCTTAAGCTCCTTTGAAGGAATAACCTAATCCCTTGTGGGCATTTAAGCCCCTGCAGGATTTTTCCAAGCCCTTATGGGCATCTCTTTAGCCCTTATCCATTGAGCCCCTTTTGGGCATACCTAAGCCCTTGCAGACATCTCTTTAATATTTTGTGAGCTTATTCATTTAATCCCCTATAGGCATAAACAAATCCTTGCGGGCATAACACTAAGCCCTTGTGGGCGTAATAAATCTCTTGGTAGCTTTATGCTTCAAGCCCCTTGTGGACATTCCCTCACTTTGGCAGGCCTGTATTTCGCACGTGTGAACTCCATAGGAATATCTGAGCTCATGGTTAGATAGATAATTCACCAAAGAACAATCCTATGCCACCTGATTAGTTTTATTAGCAAAAGGACACCTCCTTTCTAGCATTTCCAAATGGCCTCTTAGCCATGTGAGTTCAACACTTAGCCAGATTTTTGTTCTTAATATGCAAAACAATTTTTCCTTCACTTTGGAAGATTGATTTGTTTCATATATGATCAACATAATGAAAACTAAAAGCATGTATGGATAGACACTTCAAGAATGAACAAGACCATGTGAATTGATGAACTTATTGACACACACACAACATCTAGTGAGCATTTGAAAGTGGTCTTCCAAACTGTTGATTTTACACTTGGGCAACATTATCAAACCCTAGGTTAGTATGATGAGATTTTTATTTTCACCAATTTTGAAGTGTGAGAAACCCAATGGATAGAGGAAAACAAGGTGACTTCATATAAATCAAATTCACCTCTTGAAGCCTCTTTCTCTCTCCTCGGCAGGCATTTTACTGGAGTAGTGCAAATCAAGTTGAGATGCACTTTTGGAAGATTAATATCTTCCTCCTCAGAGACTCTTTGGACAATTTGAGACCATGGTTGGATGCACCAAACAACATTCTAGAGATACATACTCTCAAAATGATTTAAGACATCAAACATAAGACATGGCGGGCATTTTACTGAGGTCACTTCAGGCATTACTAGTGATTTTACAGTTAGACAATTTTTGCACAAGTTTCCTAGACTTGGTCCAATTTGCCTGAAACATTGTTTTGGAAGATCCATAACGTCTTCCTCAGGAACTTTCAAGTCAATATGAGAACATGGTTAGGTAGACAAAACAAAAACCTACAAGATTACCATATGGTGCAGGCATTTTCTTCAACCCAAAAACTATGGCAAGCATTTTCGTGAAGCCACTTAGGCAGTTTTGCTACTTTGGTGTAAAAGCAACCTCAAACCATGTTTTGGAAGGTTGTTAACTTTGTCAACAAACACCTTTTTGTGAAAACTAAGACCATGGAAAGATAGGCTCTCTGGCAAGCCAGAGCATGATGGTTCCAAATAATTTTTATCATTCTCCCATGAGGTAGGGTGGGCATTTTCCCAAGGCTACCTTAACCAGTTTTACAACCCTTGTCATTTCCAAGAATTTCTCCAAGGTTTAACCTGAAACCCTATTTTGGCAGACTTATAACTTTCTCCTCAAAAATGATTAATGCAAACTGACACCATGACTAGATAGCCACTTCAACAAGCTATAGCATGATATGATGGTGCATGCATTTTTCTCAACCCATGAATTATGGCGGGCATTCTCTTAAAGTAGTTTTGACTACTTTTTCCATACTTTGTCAATTTCCAAAGTTTCACAAACTTGTCATACTTTTCCAGAATGATGTCAGATTGCAACAATGACTTAGTGATAGCACCAAAACACCATCATGTGTCTTTCTAGCCTCATCACACATTCCATGTCATCATACATGCCATGCCATCACTTCCTATGGTGTCAGTTCTCTCTTTGAGGCTCACACGTGTGAGATTTTGGCCTCCCAAAATAGAGATCAATTCATGTATAACTAGAATGGTCAAGACTGGAAAAATACAAAGCATAAGAAGGTTCGTCCGACCCTTCATTTAGTAGATAATTGTGAACACCAATATCCAACAATTCACCTATATACAGAATGTTGAACACAAGAAGGATCATACGACCCTTCTTATAGTCTAGAACTAGTATGAAAATAATATTGTGCAGAAGAAGGATCGACCACCCCTTCATTTATGAGGGAATTGTGGAATTATTAAACCTATGAAGCATAGTCTATCAATTCATGTATATCATGAATGGTGAAGACTGGAAAAATACTAAGCACAAGAAGGGTCATCCAAGCCTTCATTTAAAAGAGAAATGAAAAAATATTTAATCTAGGAAGGTTGGGACGACAATTCCCCACTACCGACTTCCACAATATATGGTAGGGATCAGGACATTGGCTAAGTTAAAACATGTAAACAATATTTGTCCCAACTTTCGACTGCTAACAAGAAGGATCGGCCGCCCCTTCTTTTAGTAGATAATTGTGAACACCAATATCCGACAATTCACCTGTATCCAGAATGGTGAACACAAGAAGGATCGAACCACCTGTCTTACAGTCTAGAACTATTATGTAAATAATAGTGGGAAGAAGAAGGGTCGGCCGCCCCTTCATTCATTTATCTCGAGCCTCATTCAAAAATGGGGTGTTGGTTCATGACATTCAACTTCAAATGACCGTCATATTATATAGAAAACAATTCATTTAATGATTTGTATGTTTTTTACAACTTCAAATGACCCTCATAATTATCATATCGGAACACCGCAAAAACCAATTTCAAGAGTGGCAATATCAAAAGAAAACGTATGGTTTTGGAACCTGGATTTGGCACTTTTGGAAATGAATTTGGCAGTTTCAGGACCGGTTTGGTCACTTTTGGAACCAGATTTGGCACTTTTGGAACTGGTTTTGGCTCTTTAGGAACCAGTTTTATCACTTTTGGAACCTTGATTTGGCACTTTCGAAATTGGTTTTGGCACTTTTGGAACCGGTTTTGGCACTTTCGGAACCGGATTTGGCACTTTTGGAACCGGTTTTGGCACTTTTGGAACCTGGATTTGACACTTTTGGAACCGGATTTTGGTTGATTTTGGAGTTTAGAAAGGCTGTTTTTGACCCATTTTTAAAGTGACTTGGACTAGAATATGTCCAAGTTTAATGAAATTGGTGTTGCTTCCAAATATTACCACCAAGAACAGCCCGGATATATGTGCAAACATACAACTGGGTGTTCCAAATAGAGACTCACCAATGTGCTAGAGTTAAGGGACATCCAGGGCCTTCGACCAATAACTGAAGGGACCAATACCCTACACGAATCTCAACGGTGCAATAAAGGTGTTGAAATTGAGCATGTGAGAAACAAACATTTGAAGAGGCACTAAGGATTCCTCTCAAATGGTCTGTATGCACTCAACATTGATGGTGATGAGTCCAAGGCATAGGGACCTCTGGAAAAGATTGGCTGTCGTCGATAGAGGGAGACTTGCAACTACCAAGGTAGTGATGTTTCCTTGATACGAGCATGAGGTGTACAACCAAAAGGTGATAGTACTAGATGTGATAATGGCATATTGTGGGGGGATACAAGGGTCGCAGAGTGGGGGGGGAATCAAAATTCCTTTGTTCAGAGTATGATGGCAAGCTTGACCTGGCAGCATATGAAACTGACTTCGGGGAAGGGGATCATGGTTTAAAGGACTAGGGATTGTGACTGCAATGGGGGGGACTTAGGGGAGAACTGATGAGTGATATCAGGAGACTCTAAGTGTGACACATCGTAGAATAATCTGAACAAAGGTGACCATATTAGGGAGGCCCCCATAATAGTGGGACTAGATATGATATGGCGTGGCACCAAGAGGCACCGTTTGGTATTTCTTCATGATTTAAGGAGCTCAAAGAAGGGATAGAAGTGTGCCCAAAATGGTACTGTCGTGTGGATTTTTACAAGCCCCAGACAGTGCATGCTCATGTGTGCTTTCAATTTTAAGGAGTCTGAAAGTGATAAGAAGACTCTGAAATGGTGGAGATGTACCGTTGTTTGGATTTATTCGAACCCAGGATGGTGAATGCTCGTGGTTTCTTTCAATTTTAGAGACTCAAAAAGAAAATAAGAAGACTCCAAGAGGTTCTTTTCCATGTGTTAGTCTCCAAGGCCCAAAAAAGCATAAAAATATGCAATGAAGAACTCTTCTAGTCGATGTGACTAGAGTATTCATTTTTCGTATTTAGTGTACGAGGTCTGGAAAATGGTTAAACTTATATGAGATAGACACCCTTTTAGATACTTTTAGCTAGCATGAAAGGAAGCAAGATTGCTCGGCGATATTTTCATTGTTTAAGGAGTCAGAAAAGAGCATAACAGAAACTCCCTAAGTGCCTTTTTCGTAAATAAATTGCTCGGCCTGAAAAAGGGATAAAAGTATACCGAACAAATATAATGGCCAAGCAAGGAGGAAGTGCTCAATCAAGGGACAAATGTGAGAACCAAGAGTAGGTGAGGGGTGTTGATGTAATTGTAACTTCGGAATGTATTTCATATATGAATATTGTATTCCTATAGATATGTTATTATTCCTCTATACATAAGTGTTTGTATTCCTATAGAGATGTTATTATTCCTCTATTGGAAGTGTCGTCATTTATATTGTAAGTGTCGTAACTTATACTTGATGGGTTATTAGACCACCTTGTTGGGGTCGACCCTATATAAGTCATATAGGGTTGGCCCTGTCAGCATTATGTTATGTGGTTAAGTTCAGGCCAACCTAGTAAAGGTTATTAGGCAAGTCAAGTCAAGTATAAATAGAGTGCGCAAGGCACTCTATTTGATCATTCACTTCTCACTCACACACTCATTGGAGAGTGGTGCACTAGTGGAGGAGGAGAAGCTTCTTCTAGGAGGAATATATCTTGTACTTGGGTTGTATCATTTCTCTATCTATCTCTGAGGAAGTTGCATGGTTTTTCACCTTCTTGGTTTTCCCCAGTGAAACTCTATGTCTCTTGTGTGCTTGCATTATTGTGTCCATGATTGATATGCTGTAGATATGTTGTACATGTTATTCTCTTAGTTAAGATCCTAGATCAGATTGAAATTTTTGAAAAACTAACATGGTATCAGAGCTAGCCTGAAAGAACGCATGATATGGCATTTATGACACTTGTTGCACTTGCGAAGCTAGGGTTTGATATAGCAAAAACCAGTCATAGTAGACCTTCCACAATAAATCCATTTTGGAGAGGTTTTAGGATATGAAAATATTATAGGTCGAAGATAAGATCCCCATGTACCTTGTGTCCAAAGGAGAGCCTCTAATTCATTGTACTTTCAGATTTATGATCTATACAATATGGGGTTTTTGCCTCTTCCATATCTTAGTCATAAATAGGTGGCCTAGGAAAAAAGGTCACAACTTGGGCTAGGAAGATCCAAATGAAATTTCGTAAATGTAATAGGTAGGGAATGCACTGTATTTTCATAGGTATGATTTTTAAAGGCCTAAATTGAACCAGTGACACATGGAACTCTGTACAAGTTCGCTCTCCTGTTTTATCCCATAAACAGGTCACGTTGCGACACTTGGAATAATTCTCTCTCAGAGAATCCATTTGAGGTTAGACCTATGGGGTTGGAAAGATAACAAGTCAGGCTACCACAAGTAGAAGTTTCAGACCATGTAGATCTGAAATTTCAGAGTTACAGTAGAAACAATCAGGTGCATATTTATGTCAAAACAAAATTGGATTTTGAGCACCTTCATTCATGGCTCCGGGAATTTAAGGTTTAAGAGAATGTTGGATTTTTTTGTATTAGATACCATGGCTGGATGATCCTCATCAAAATAGAAATTTAGATACCAAGATCAAATTTTTTGGTTGGGCAGAAGGTCGGGCTTGATCAAACCCTAGTTCAGGACTTTGATCGGAAAAGTGAAAAATTAGGGCTTCTGCAAAAATGTGAATTTTTGAAATCTGTGACCATAGATGGAAGCTCCTTGGAAAAATAGAAGTTTAGATATTTGGATCAAACTATTTGGTTGGGTAAAGATCCAGGAAAATCAAACCCTAATTCAGGGTCCTCCCTAGTGAATTTGGAAGATTGAAAAGCAAATTTGAGGGATGAAACTTTGCATTTTTCAAATTCTGAGTATACCAAGTTGATCAGCTCATCAAGGTGCATATTTCTATCCTTTCAGAAGTTTGAAATTCAAAGTTTGAATTTTTAGGGTTTCTCTGACAAACCCTAATCCAGCTCAAGATCCAGTTTATGTAAATCAAGTGGATTGGGTTAATCCTAGAAGAGAATGGATTGGTAACCTACTTAAGTGAAGATGTTCTTGTTTCAAAGGGAGATGAGGCTAAGACCTTACATAAGAATATTACAAGCAAACTCGATAGGTATGACTTATGGGTATGTTTTGAAATCTGTTCATGATTAAGTTTATGTTTGTCTTCATTAAGATTAGTACAATGTTGATTAATTTTAGACCACCTTGTTGGGGTCGACCCTATATAAGTCATTTGGGGTTGTCCCTGTCAGCATTATGTTATGTGGTTAAGTTCAGGCCAACCTAGTAAAGGTTATTAGGCAAGTCAAGTCAAGTATAAATAGAGTGCGCAAGGCACTCTATTTGATCATTCACTTCTCACTCACACACTCATTGGAGAGTGGTGCACTAGTGGAGGAGGAGAAGCTTCTTCTAGGAGGAATATATCTTGTACTTGGGTTGTATCATTTCTCTATCTATCTCTGAGGAAGTTGCATGGTTTTTCACCTTCTTGGTTTTCCCCAGTGAAACTCTATGTCTCTTGTGTGCTTGCATTATTGTGTCCATGATTGATATGCTGTAGATATGTTGTACATGTTATTCTCTTAGTTAAGATCCTAGATCAGATTGAAATTTTTGAAAAACTAACATGGTATCAGAGCTAGCCTGAAAGAACGCATGATATGGCATTTATGACACTTGTTGCACTTGCGAAGCTAGGGTTTGATATAGCAAAAACCAGTCATAGTAGACCTTCCACAATAAATCCATTTTGGAGAGGTTTTAGGATATGAAAATATTATAGGTCGAAGATAAGATCCCCATGTACCTTGTGTCCAAAGGAGAGCCTCTAATTCATTGTACTTTCAGATTTATGATCTATACAATATGGGGTTTTTGCCTCTTCCATATCTTAGTCATAAATAGGTGGCCTAGGAAAAAAGGTCACAACTTGGGCTAGGAAGATCCAAATGAAATTTCGTAAATGTAATAGGTAGGGAATGCACTGTATTTTCATAGGTATGATTTTTAAAGGCCTAAATTGAACCAGTGACACATGGAACTCTGTACAAGTTCGCTCTCCTGTTTTATCCCATAAACAGGTCACGTTGCGACACTTGGAATAATTCTCTCTCAGAGAATCCATTTGAGGTTAGACCTATGGGGTTGGAAAGATAACAAGTCAGGCTACCACAAGTAGAAGTTTCAGACCATGTAGATCTGAAATTTCAGAGTTACAGTAGAAACAATCAGGTGCATATTTATGTCAAAACAAAATTGGATTTTGAGCACCTTCATTCATGGCTCCGGGAATTTAAGGTTTAAGAGAATGTTGGATTTTTTTGTATTAGATACCATGGCTGGATGATCCTCATCAAAATAGAAATTTAGATACCAAGATCAAATTTTTTGGTTGGGCAGAAGGTCGGGCTTGATCAAACCCTAGTTCAGGACTTTGATCGGAAAAGTGAAAAATTAGGGCTTCTGCAAAAATGTGAATTTTTGAAATCTGTGACCATAGATGGAAGCTCCTTGGAAAAATAGAAGTTTAGATATTTGGATCAAACTATTTGGTTGGGTAAAGATCCAGGAAAATCAAACCCTAATTCAGGGTCCTCCCTAGTGAATCTGGAAGATTGAAAAGCAAATTTGAGGGATGAAACTTTGCATTTTTCAAATTCTGAGTATACCAAGTTGATCAGCTCATCAAGGTGCATATTTCTATCCTTTCAGAAGTTTGAAATTCAAAGTTTGAATTTTTAGGGTTTCTCTGACAAACCCTAATCCAGCTCAAGATCCAGTTTATGTAAATCAAGTGGATTGGGTTAATCCTAGAAGAGAATGGATTGGTAACCTACTTAAGTGAAGATGTTCTTGTTTCAAAGGGAGATGAGGCTAAGACCTTACATAAGAATATTACAAGCAAACTCGATAGGTATGACTTATGGGTATGTTTTGAAATCTGTTCATGATTAAGTTTATGTTTGTCTTCATTAAGATTAGTACAATGTTGATTAATTTTAGACCACCTTGTTGGGTTCGACCCTATATAAGTCATTTGGGGTTGTCCCTGTCAGCATTATGTTATGTGGTTAAGTTCAGGCCAACCTAGTAAAGGTTATTAGGCAAGTCAAGTCAAGTATAAATAGAGTGCGCAAGGCACTCTATTTGATCATTCACTTCTCACTCACACACTCATTGGAGAGTGGTGCACTAGTGGAGGAGGAGAAGCTTCTTCTAGGAGGAATATATCTTGTACTTGGGTTGTATCATTTCTCTATCTATCTCTGAGGAAGTTGCATGGTTTTTCACCTTCTTGGTTTTCCCCAGTGAAACTCTATGTCTCTTGTGTGCTTGCATTATTGTGTCCATGATTGATATGCTGTAGATATGTTGTACATGTTATTCTCTTAGTTAAGATCCTAGATTAGATTGAAATTTTTGAAAAACTAACATGGTATCAGAGCTAGCCTGAAAGAAGGCATGATATGGCATTTATGACACTTGTTGCACTTGCGAAGCTAGGGTTTGATATAGCAAAAACCAGTCATAGTAGACCTTCCACAATAAATCCATTTTGGAGAGGTTTCAGGATATGAAAATATTATAGGTCGAAGATAAGATCCCCATGTACCTTGTGTCCAAAGGAGAGCCTCTAATTCATTGTACTTTCAGATTTATGATCTATACAATATGGGGTTTTTGCCTCTTCCATATCTCAGTCATAAATAGGTGGCCTAGGAAAAAAGGTCACAACTTGGGCTAGGAAGATCCAAATGAAATTTCATAAATGTAATAGGTAGGGAATGGACTGTATTTTCATAGGTATGATTTTCAAAGGCCTAAATTGAACCAGTGACACATGGAACTCTGTACAAGTTCGCTCTCCTGTTTTATCCCATAAACAGGTCACGTTGCGACACTTGGAATAATTCTCTCTCAGAGAATCCATTTGAGGTTAGACCTATGGGGTTGGAAAAATAACAAGTCAGGCTACCACAAGTAGAAGTTTCAGACCATGTAGATCTGAAATTTCAGAGTTACAGTAGAAACAATCAGGTGCATATTTATGTCAAAATAGAATTGGATTTTGAGCACCTTCATTCATGGCTCCGGGAATTTAAGGTTTAAGAGAATGTTGGATTTTTTTGTATTAGATACCATGGCTGGATGATCCTCATCAAAATAGAAATTTAGATACCAATATCAAATTTTTTGGTTGGGCAGAAGGTCAGGCTTGATCAAACCCTAGTTCAGGACTTTGATCGGAAAAGTGAAAAATTAGGGCTTCTGCAAAAATGTGAATTTTTGAAATCTGTGACCATAGATGGAAGCTCCTTGGAAAAATAGAAGTTTAGATATTTGGATCAAACTATTTGGTTGGGTAAAGATCCAGGAAAATCAAACCCTAATTCAGGGTCCTCCCTAGTGAATCTGGAAGATTGAAAAGCAAATTTGAGAGATGAAACTTTGCAGTTTTCAAATTCTGAGTATACCAAGTTGATCAGCTCATCAAGGTGCATCTTTCTATCCTTTCAGAAGTTTGAAATTCAAAGTTTGAATTTTTAGGGTTTCTCTGACAAACCCTAATCCAGCTCGAGATCCAGTTTATGTAAATCAAGTGGATTGGGTTAATCCTAGAAGAGAATGGATTGGTAACCTACTTAAGTGAAGATGTTATTGTTTCAAAGGGAGATGAGGCTAAGACCTTACATAAGAATATTACAAGCAAACTCGATAGGTATGACTTATGGGTATGTTTTGAAATCTGTTCATGATTAAGTTTATGTTTGTCTTCATTAAGATTAGTACAATGTTGATTAATTTTAGACTTTTCGTATCACCTTAATAAAAATATGAATGCATGATACAAGATATTCATTGATTAGGGTTTTGACACTTATGATTGTACTAATGCATTGTGGTGTTGTATGAGGTTGATGTTGTCCGCTAACATGAAAGGTACATCAAGAAAGACAAATCATGTTCTAGTTCAAGAACATATGACCATGGTAACATGAAGACAAAAATTCATCCATTGTCATGGATCGCATAGAAAATCTACTTACGAGGTATGTACAACTTGGTTCTATAATGGTTAACCTATGAGATATGTAGGTTACTAGCACAAGTCATTGAAGAGAACAAGAAGACATTATGCGGGTATGTTAGACATAACTAGCTAGCATGCTAATCCATGTATGTTTTTCCTATATCAAGTTAGAATCCTACCTTGTGTTAGGATCTCTTATATAAGTATACATGGCATGATTGATAATGATTATTCATTGAAGTTAGTAATCATGGGTTTAGGCATATTATGATTCTTACTTTGATTGATGATATGACTAACTAGAAAATTCCTATGGTCAAATAGGAATATGCATAAGTAAAATAATTGTGATAAATTATCTATGTATGAAATGATCTTGACCATACATGTTTAAGATTATTGTGTTTGATAGTATTAAGATTATACTAATGAATGTATGATTATGTATGAGATCTCGAGGATAACACAATGATGATACTAGTAAGTGTGCATAGTGATCGAGGATGGATATAAGTTCAAAGACAGGTAATCTAGGAAGCAAAGATCAAGAGGGAGCACACTCCAGTAGTTCCTGCAAGGAAGCAAATATTGAGAGGGAGTCCACCCTAAAACCCAACAAACATAAGTATTTGAATTGTCATTTCTTGCATACTTGTTTGTTTAAATAATATTGCTCAATGATGTATATGCTTATGTTCCTAGACTTAGGGTGTGTATTATGCATATTAGAATAATTGCATTAATGAACAGTATACTACTAATATGCATGTGATGGGTAAGTGGCCTATGTCACTGTACAACATTCCATTGCTACTTATCTAGAATGAAACCTCTTTGCTGACATGTTGGGAGTTGTGCATACTCTTAACAATGTTCTTGTAGAGATTGGAAGGAATCTAGAAAGTTACGGGATATGGATAAATGTTGTATTGAAGCATTGGCTAAGATAATTGCATGACTGTATGACATATGCCTTTATGTATAAGACTTTGTTCTATAAACTATGAGAAGTTTCTAATCATGCAATTGAATTTGACTTGTAGGAAAGATCATGTACAATCACCTACAAAAGAAGGACTACAACATTTGTTCCAGCAAACGAAATTCAAAGAAAACTATCTATTGAAGATATTGAAGAATCTGAAGTTCCCAGGATTTGGGATGCAGTAATGGAAGAATGCCATGATCAAGGAATACTAGTTGATAATGAAGAATGATGTTTGGGATGTGGTCCCAAGACTTGAAGGGAAGTCTGTTGTGACTTCCAAGTGGATCTACAAGATCAAGCATGCTGTAGATAGTAGCATAGAGAAATACAAAGCGAGGTTTGTAGCTAGTGGCTTCTTCCAGAAAGAGGAAATAGACTATGAAGAGACTTTTTCTCTGTAGCTAGATACACTTCCATCAGATCAGTACTTGCTTTGGTTGCAGTGATGAAGCGGAAGATACACCAGATGGATGTCAAGACAACCTTCTTGAATGGTGTAGTCAAGGAGGAAGTGTATGTGGAGCAACCACTTGGTTTTGAGACACATGACAGGAAGTCATATGTGTGCTGGTTGAAGAAAGCCTTGTATGGATTGAAGTAAGATCCTAGGACTTGGTATGGTGTAGGATAGACAACTTTCTATCTAGTTTGGGATTTACCAAGAGTAAAGCAGATTCCAACCTTTACTACAAGGTTGAGGAAGGAAATCCAGTGATACTACTCTTGTATGTGGATGACCTGTTTGTTACAGGTGATGATAGATTGATTGTCGACACGAAGAGGAAGCTTGCTTCCAAGTTTGAGATGAAGGACATGGGGATGATGCACTATTTCCTAAGCATGGAGGTGTGGCAGAGTGCATATGGAATATTCCTTGGACAAGGGAAGTATGCAGTAGAAATCCTGAAGAGGTTCGGGATGATGGACTGCAAGGCCATGACCACACCTATGGCATCGAACCTAAAGCTTCTGTGTGATACTTCATCTGATTCGGTTGATGTCACGGTGTATCATTAGATTATTGGGTCCTTGATGTACCTGACGAACACGAGATCAGATATTTGCTTTGCGGTGAACACATTGAGCCATTTCTTGATAGATCCGAGAGGTGTTCACTTGGTTGTTGTAAAGCATATTCTGAGGTACCTGAAGGGTACAATTTATTATGGGCTCAAGTATGATGCAAATCAAAAGTTTAACCTACAGGGTTATGTTGATTTAGATTGGGTAGATAGTGCTACAGATAGGAAGAGCACTTATGGATGCTGCTTCAGTATGGGATCAGGTGTGATCTCTTGGCTTAGTAGGAAGCAGTCCTGCATAGCACTGAGTACAATTGAAGCAGAGTATGTTGCAGCTTGTTCGGCTAGTTGTGAGGCAGTATGGCTGAGGAAGCTAATATCTAATTTATTTGATCTCCCATTGGATTCTACTAGTATATTTTGTGACAACCAGAGTTGTGTGAAGCTGTCTGAGAACCCGGTATTCCATGACAGGTCGAAGCACATTGAGATCAAATATCACTATATCAAGGATATGGTGCAGAGAGGAGCAGTGAAGCTCCTGTATGTTGCATTGGATGAGTAGGTTGCAGATTTGTTGACGAAACCACTAGCCAGAGTAAGGTTTGAATACTTCAGAGAGAGGCTTGGTGTTCTTCAGATTGACGACACTTTGAGGAAGAAGTGATGGACACATTTGCAGGAGCCATTCTGAGCATGGCAAGAGGAGGATCCTTCCCATGGATGTGGATGTAAGCGCTGTGTGATGAGCATCAGGACAATGCTCCAATTACTGCTTTGTATATGCATCAGTTGGATGCTTTGTATGATTAGTTGGATCGTGTATATGTATATGCATCATGTTGGATGCTTGGTATGATCAGTCTGATCATGTATATGTATATGCATCATGTTGGATGCTTGATATGATCAGGTGGATCATGTATTTGTATATGTATCAGGTGCATACATTGTATCATCAGGTGGATCATGTATGTGATATGCATCAGGTAGATGCATGATATGTATCAGGTGGATACATTGTATGATCAGGTGGATCATGTATGTGATATGTATCAGGTAGGTACTTGGTCTGCACCATGTGGACACATTGTATGATCAGGATGATCATAGATGACGAGCTTTAGGATGTTGCTCTAGATGATATGCATCAAGACGATGTAGTGACGATGATCGAGATGATCACGTATGATGAGTATCAAGACGATGCTCTAGATGATATGCATCAGGATGGTGTAGTGATGGTGATCAGGATGATCACGTATGATGAGTATTAGGATGATACTCTGGATGATGTACTGTGTGATGATGATTAATGTGATCATGAGCATCAGGATGATGCTTCATGCGATGATGATCAGTTGGATCATGAGTATCAGGTTGATACTTGGAGGTCAAAGATGATATGTGGCAGGTTGTGCAAGTAGCATGTAATCAGTCCTCAGAGATCCGATAGGTTGAGCTGTGTGCTCGTAATCAGTCCTGGGATGAGGTATTGGTATGGAGACATGTAATCAGTTTTGGAGATACGAGAGGTTGAGTTGTGTGCTCGTAATAAGTCCTGGGATGCTCTTTAGAGATCTTATCGGTCGTGTTGTGCCAAATAAATGTTCCTTGGATGATATTTAAATTTATTGTCTATTCACATGTAATCAATCCTGGATATTTGAGAGGTTGAGTTGTGTGCTCATAATAAGTCCTGGGATGCTCTTTAGAGATCTTGCCGGTCGTGCTGCGACACATAAATGTTCCTAGGATGCTCTTTAAAGGTATTGTGAAGGGGATACATGTAATCAGTACTGGGAGATCTTGTCGGTCATGCTTAGGAACATAAAATTTCTTGGGATGCTCTTGTCAGGTATTGCATCAACACATAAATCAGTCCTGAGATACCACCTCTATCAGACCGTTCGCACAGATGAAGAAGACCTATAGGTGGTGGGCATACATCCAATATGAAAAAGCACTAGCTCTGTAGAACTTCCTATGATGAGTAGATCAGAGATTGATTAAGATAGTAGCAATAGTGACGATGATGATGATTCAATGACGATGATCCAGTGACGATGATCCAGTGACGATGATCCAGAGAAGAAGACTTGTGTGCTAGAATACACGTGTCAAGAAATACCTTCCTAGTTAATAGGGAGTGTTGATGTATTTGTAACTTCGGAATGTATTTCATATATGAATATTGTATTCCTATAGAGATGTTATTATTCCTCTATACGAAAGTCTTTGTATTCCTATAGAGATGTTATTATTCCTCTACACGGAAGTGTTGTCATTTATATTGTAAGTGTCGTAACTTATACTTGATGGGTTATTAGACCACCTTGTTGGGGTCAGCCCTATATAAGTCATGTGGGTTAAAGGGTTATTAGACCACCCTACTGGGGGTCAACACTGTCAGCATTATGTTATGTGGTTAAGTTAAGGCCGACCTAGTAAAGGTTATTAGGCAAGTCAAGTATAAATAGAGTGCGGGACGCACTCTATTTGATCATTCACTTCTCACTCACACACTCATTGGAGAGTGGCACACTAGTGGAGGAGGAGAAGCTGCTACTAAGAGGACTATCTCTTGTACTTGGGTTATATCATTGCTCTATCTATCTCTAAGGAAGTTTCACGGTTTTTCACCTTCTTGGTTTTCCCCGGTGAAACTCTATGTCTCTTGTGTGCTTGCATTATTGTGTCCATGATTGATATGCTATACATGTTATTCTCTCAGTTAAGATCCTAGATCAGATTGAAATTTATTAAAAACTAACAAGGGGGGAACACTGATGGGGCCTCCTTGTGGGTTCATGAATGGTGGAAAAATAACACAATGATTGCAGTATGGATGGAGTGGCGGGCTCATGGATAGTCCGCGATGCAAAAAATGGCAAAAATTCCTATCATTTTCATTGTGAAAATTGGGAGGAGTGTGGAGGGGATCATAAGAGAAAATTCAAATTTCTCTCAATCCGAGCGGTGGAATCAAGTTTTGTGACTTGTAGGTAAGTCTTGTGGTGTTTTATAATGTTTTTGATGCATTTTGGGGGGGATTTAGACCTCTAGGGAGGCGTACCAAGCTTGGCTTGGGCACCACTGTGCCAAACCATGGGTTTCGAGGGAATACTCGCGCTTCAGAGCATGGATCTGTGCCTCACACCACTCCTGTAAAGCATGAATAAGGGCCTGACAACCATGCTTTGAAGTGTGGCTTTTCTGGAGAAAACCACGCTTCAGGGCTTGACTGTGGGTCTTACAGTCGTGCTAAGAAGCACAAAATTTCTAGAGAAGTGTGTGCTTCAGGGCATGGATGTGGGCCCCATAGGTGCTCTCTAGGGGCATGATTTTCGAGGAGAAAAACATGCTCCATAGTGCACCAATGAGGAAAAAAGGTGCACTATGAAGCGTGCCTAAGTGTGGGTGCATCGATCCGAAGGCGATCGAAGTAGGGTTGATATGATCCTTATTGGTGTTTTGTGGTTTGTATGACAGGATGACAAGAGTTGCTTAGAGAGAACATGATCTCAGAAATTTGTTGGAGGCAATCTAGGATGATGAGGATGTGTAGGAGGGCTTGGCTCATTGTGGACTATTGAAGTTCGCACAGGTGCCTCTTATGCGCATGACTAAGTTTTTCTTAAATAAGTTTCTTGGGTTTTTGGATACGAATGTAGAGGCATTCATGATATAGGATGAGTGGTTAGAGATAACACTCACAGATGTGTACTTCTTGAGTGGGTTGCCCCAACTGGGCATGATTGCAGACACCCTCCCTAGGACGCCAGGTGATGTGTCCACGGAGGACTTACTAGAGAGACATTTTTATTCCACAATGCATGTGCATGACAATGATCTATTGATCTGTGACATTTAGAGTGTGGAGACTTGAGCTATGGCAATGCTGGTGGTGCGCATAATGGGGTTGAAAGCACCCCACCGAGTCTCAGGGGGATAGATGGTGCTATTGGAGTGGGTGTTGGAAGGTACCTATTATGGTTGGGGCCAAATGTACTTGTTGGTGGTTAAGCGTGAGCTAAACAAGGTGAGTTGTGTTGGAGGGGAGTTCTGTTTCCCCTCGTTCCTCTACTCATTTTTCATTGAGCGAGTACCGACACTACGACCACACAAAGCAGTGTGTGACGGGGGGCATATGGAGCCATAGATGCAATGATGGGGCGAGATGATGACTCATGAGGGCAGAGGACTAGTGGGGGATTCTTTACTGAGGATTTGTTCACTCAGTGGGTGTAGCTTCCAGTGGTGATCAATGACTACTTGTACTATATGATGGACTATAGAGGGGATCCGGAGCTACCTCGACCTCCTAGTCAGGCTTGGGGAGCAGATGGTATGCATTTTTTTTGTTTACACTATCATGTTATATCTACTCTATAGAATATATGATAGCTAGAGTATTTTATGACACTGATGATTTGTTGTTACTTGTGCAGATGTGGGACCACAACCTCCGAGAGGATACTGGGTACGGAGGGGTCGTGTAGAGGGTGTAGACTCTCCTGGGTGTGGATAGGGTTGGCAGCAGAGTACTTCGATGACTTTGGAGACTTTACGGGATGGTATTGATCGTCTTCTGGATGAGGTGGTGGAGGATGACTGGCAGCATTTAGATCATGACTTGATCGATGTTTGTTATGATGCTCCACGGGAGTGGAGGCCTATTATGAGCCATATTTCGATGGAGGCCGAGGTAGTGATAGCCATGGCATGGGGGGATGCCCTCTATTATGGTGATGAGGAGTGTAATGTCCCTTTTTAGGAATTTTATTAAAATGGCAATTTTCCACTTTTTTCCCTAGTTCAACCTTTGACTAGTTTTGATCTCTAGGTCCCAAATTTGCCGCAAATGATCCCAAATATTGTGAGAAGGTATATGAATGATATTAGAACATAAATATGTTTTTCAGGGATGCCTTTGGACCTTTAAAATACTTCTGCAAATCCTCTTTCAATTCTGATCAATGTAGGTAACTTTACTAGTGATTTTCCTTTGACTAGTATTGGCCTCTAGGTCTCAAATTGACTCCAAATGCCTTCAAATCTTCAAGGAAGGTGTATGAATGATATTAGAACTTGAATATGATGTTTATGGATGGCATATGTCCACCAAAATACCTCTTCAAACTCTCTTAATATTCTGGACCAATTATGCAATTTTACTAGTGATTTGGGGTTCAAATCCCCCTGGGCTAAGTACTGAAAATGGCTTCCCAAATGCCTCCAAACCCACTCAAATTTATGAAAAGAGGTATGAAATGTGTTAATTATTTTATTAAAGTCTCATATGCACCATTAATGGATTATTACAACTTTTCTCACCCTCTCCCATTCAACTGCAAAAATCCCCAATTCGACCCTTGGGGAAATGGCACTATTTCACCTCCCAATACAACTAAACTGAGTAAAAATGCTTCAAATGCTCAAGTACAGTACATGAAACTTGTAGAAGACATCCATGGTAGTATATGGATCAAAAATATATCATATAATCATCCATTCATTCGAAATCATCATCAATACATTGGTTCACAACAAGGTAGTGGGGAAATGGCATTGTTCTTCCATTAAAAATGAGATTTATACATTTCTACTTGGAATTTCGACCTGAAACGTTTTGGAGATGAATAACAGAGTATTTAATTCATATTACAAAATAAATGGGGCATTAAAAGCTTCCCCAAAGAGTACAATAGCTCACCAAAAACGCCCTCCCTCAAGGATCAAGAATATGCCATCAAAACTGGAAATGGTTGAAGGAGTGAGCTGCAATAGAAGAAACCATGAGCTGCCCTATAGCTTACACCTGCAAATAAAGACTCCATTAAAGCTCCAAATTAAAGGTCTGAATGGCCTTTCCAATTACCAACTTGGATGGGAATCTTTCACCCTCGAAATTGGCTAAGGCAAGAAACTAGTCATCCACTAGCTCTCCCTCTTCACAAATGCAATTGCAAATTATACAAATGATCAAAAGCTGGTTTCATTCTTTTTTATTGACATTTATAAACTTCTAATGTCCTCCATGGGTCGAATTCCTTCCAAGAGACTCATGCCAACTCATGTTGGGAAGAGATTCCAAAGAACGCCACTTGTACAACAATTCCTAGTCTCCCACTTCCACCAAATCACATGTGGAAGCATCTTAGCTGACCTAACACCCTTGAGCGCCCTCTTGGAGTCTATTTTTAGCCCTAACATGTCATATATGTCATATGTCAGCCTTCAGGTCTGATTTGTGTCATAGGTGTCATAGCATCTTCATCATTGTTGTCATAGAGCTAAGGAATCTAGCCCAAGTGTCTCACTAGCTCCAAATTGCCTCTTCCTCTTCCATGGGAGTTACTCTTCCTCTATATTTCGACCTTGGATAAGTCATGCAATGAATAATACCTTTTGTACTCCCCCAGTATGTTACCATTCACCTTGAATTCGAATTGGTGAGAGAATGATGCCAAGTGTAGTGGGGAAATTTAGCCATATGTGGGTCCCACTTCCTCCATGTGTCTTCATGATGAAATGCCACTTTGATTTTCACTTGTATATATTTATTTAGCTCCTTTATTAAATATTTATTCCATTCTAATGTTCAAACATCATTTATTATCCCCATTATTCCAAATCCCAAAGCTTCCACCCAAAACCTAGGAGACTAGTAATTTTCCTCCTTGGCAATTATTTGACCTTTAGCATCAATTTGACAAACTCTAATGAATAGGGCCAATGTGATTAGGCCATTGTGACCCAATACCAAATTTGGGACATGACAAGGAGACTGAGACAGAGTCCGATGAGGAGGAAGAGGATGAGGAAGAGGAGGAAGAGGATGAGGAAAAGGACGAGGAAGAGGATGATGAGGACGATGATGATGATGGAGATGACTTTGATTAGGCAATTGGTGGAACTACTCCCAATGCGATGAACTATGGGAATTTTGTATTCTTGGCTTGTATTTTTATTATGGGGAAGTTGTTCGGGATCCCCAATGTATTTATGTGGATTGGGTGCTATGGGCACGATGACATTTCTATGATGATATATGTATATATGCACGTGGATGCAGATTACTATGATGATGGTTTTTCTTTTTGTTTTTTATGATGTTTATGTATGCCTATATGATGGATAGATGCATATGAATGATATGATGATGCATGCTTATGGTTTTACTTCCTACATGGTGTGATTGAAGTGTCAGTATAGAATATTGTTAGCCATTTGGTTTGCAACACTTTTTTGACTTCTTTGTACATGAGTGAATGAAATGGATTCAAACTATCTGATCATTTGTTTAGTGAATAGGAACTTTCTAAAAAGGAAAGGATCCCACACTTGGTAAAAGTTGTTGAGTTGGGAGACAAGAAGTTGGGAGTCCAAAAACACACGAAGGTGACTTATACCCATTTGGAGAGTAGCAGTCAAGAGACTGGTCACAGTGAAGTATTCAACTTGGTTATTGGTAGCAGTAGCTATGCACGTTCCATCGAGGTGAATCAACTCATGTGAGGGGGAATATAATACCCAAGCTGCGGAGGCGAGGTTTGGAGACCAGCAAGTTGCAATGTCGGTGAAACCAACATAGCATGGTGGAATAGGATCCATATGTGGTTATGCAGGGAAGCAAAGTGTAAAGTTCTATATGCAAAAAGTAAAAAGCAAAAAAGAAATGAAACTGTACAACATGGACTCGTGGGTCCAAAAAGTTCTAAGGGTAAAAGCGTTTGAGATACAACCCATTACGAGGGTTGCAAAAGCGGTTTCCCTCAAAATCAGTGAGGATGTATGCCCCATATCTGAGGCAGGCGTGGACAACGTATGGAATTTTCCACATGGATTCAAACTTTCCTATACCAGTCTTGTCATGTGGTTGGTCATAAATAAGGACTATATCTCCTTGTCGAAAATTGTGGGGGTGGACATGGTTATCATAACTAGCTTTGGAACGGTTCTTTCCAAACTCAATGGTTTGTAGGGATGTATGATGGTCTTCATTGTATTTTTCCAAAAGGATTAAGCATTTCTCAAGAGGTGAGGTGTCTAGGAGGTGTTCAATAGCAATATGTAATGCAGGAATCTAACATTCGATGGGAAGTATAGACTCGACACCATGAACCAAATGAAAAGGGGCAAAACCCGTGGAAGTCTTAGTGGACATAACTATTAGTGATATTCACTGTCAAAGAAAAGGCGTCAGCTGAATCGGAAGCTATGCCTGAAAGATTATTGGAGGCATCGAAATGACACAGGTAGAGGTCACTAGAGCAAGTTTTCTTCATAAAAACACAGTGAAGGTTCATTATATCAGCCCACATAAGCTAGTGTTAAAGGGACATTTTCAAGATCCATGGATGACCTATGTTTTCCAAGGAACGAAATGTCCCTAATTAGAAACCATCATTTACATGTGTCATCCTCTCAGCTATTCAAGATCATCAAGATGGTTTTCCCAAACTGCTTTTCGAAGGCCTTGAAACTAGCTGGTAAAGCCATGCAAGTATTTTGGAGCACATATGATCCTACTGACAAGTAGGTTTGGAGCGGGACCCATCCCTAGAGTTGCTTAGTTTTTAGACGTTGATCCTGAGATAGCCTGGCAGGAGATCGAAGGTTAAAAAAGTGTCAGGGTAGAAAAGATGCACGAAGTATATAGCAAGCAGCCCCTCCCTGAAGTGAAAACCATTGTTTCCAAATGGCGCCTCTAGAGTCATTCAGGGGTTCTAAAGGGGGTTTCTAAGACCACTTTTCGAAGAGCCTGAATACCAGAAGCGGTTTTCTTTTTTTTCATTTTCACTTTTTCACGTGGAAGTTGCCATCTCCAATGTTGATTAACGTCACCGGCATCGTACTAAGTTACAACTCACTCTCTGCGTGCAAATCTCAAAAGGTGTTTGCAGCCAGGTTCTGAGAGCAAAGGGATTAGAAGGGATGAAGGAAGGAAGTAGTAGTGGTCTGCAAAGCATCATTCGTTAGTTGTATGGTTGCAGCCACGTCCCTATTAGGCCAAAGGCGGTTAGATAAGCGTGAAAGAAGTTCTTTGCCTCTCCGAATGTTTTACGTCGTGGTTATCCTATATAACAGGTGGCACGTTTTCTTTGTCCACCCAGACATACTATTTTGATTATCAAAATGGTCCTGGGTCATGGTCAGGTGGATGACCAAGTATTTTAGTCTTTTCTATTATTTGTAACAAACTCTGTTAAGGAGTACAAACTGTCTTTCTCTAAGTTGTTGAGCTGAACAGATCGTAAGAGATTCTTTTTTTAGAGTAGGAAGGCTATATATAGCCAAGTAGGCAATAGCCAAAAGGTCGGCTCTCTGATGTAAGATGTATTACTTCTATGTTTGATAGTTGATCAATATACAAGAACATATTATCACTCTCTCTTAGAGCTAATGGATTCAAAGTTTTGATGTGCTAAGTTAGTATCTTCTCCTGTTTTCCATCTCTTCCATTTATGTATGATATGCAGAGCTTGTCTGGGTTTACATGAGTGCCTATGCTTAAAAGTATTTCTTCTTTGGTAATTGGTGATTGAAGTGTTCAAGCTAATATACCTTGAAGTGATACCCTCATATTATTCGGTGTTGTTTTTCTATTCATTTTGTTCAGACTGTTGAATTCCTCCCTTAGGCTCAACATGTCCTTCTGCAAATGTAATATAAAGATTTACTTACACAATACCTTTATATTGCACCATTCCATTTTCATTTGCTACTAAAGTCTTATTTCTTTGCACATTGAAATACTACCCGTTAACTTTTCAATATCAGAATTCTACATTATTCCTGTCAGATTATTTTGTGCTTCAGTAAAGTTTTTTAGAAGTGATTATTGATGCCCTGTTGTGACCACAAAAGATCCCATGCTTACTTGAGCATGGGAGCCCCTATCTTAATAAACACTAAGGTGTTTGGGTGAGTCATTTTGTGAGTATTAGAATTTTGATTTTACCTCTAAAGTTCTTCATCCATGCCTTTGGTTTGCTTGTTTGCAACTGTTGTTCATTTTTCCAAGGTGTTTCGGTCTAAAAGAAAAGAAAGCGAAATTTTTGTTTATTTTGTTGATTGCTATCCTCATTCCGAAAATTAGCATTTGGAGTCTCTCAAACCCGCAACCCGACATTTGCGGGTTGCGGGATTGTTGTTTAAAATTTTGGTATTTGGTGATCCCGCAATCCACAACCCAACATTTGCGGTTTGCGTAAGTGATCGGTAATTAGATCAAGGGATAATTACCCCGAAACTCGAACTCCGCAATGGCGGCATTCAGCTTTTGAGATAGTCATTTTTTGTTTATCTGTTGTGTGCTCCTGAAACCCGTAAACCGTAATTTCAGGATGCAGCTTTCGGGATGGATATTTTATGTCACAGTTCAACGTTCCGAAGCCCACCACCTGCACAATAGGTTTTTGGCTTTCAAGAATCCTTTTTTTTATTTTCATTTTTGCTACCCGCAACCCGCAAGCCCGCACTTTTGGATTTCGGCTTGTGGAATCTTTCAATAAAACTTCATGAACATAATTGAATTTGATTCCGCATTCCGCTCTAGCTAATCTCAACCGTCCATTGCTATGAACTTACGATCATGTTGATTTTGGGTAATCAGTTAAGTCAGGATGCATTATTTTTCCTGTTGAAAACTGGTTCTCCCAAATTATCATTTTTTTGTAACAATGGATACTACTACAAGATTATCAAATGCTTCATGTTGGATGGATACCATTGCTCTACTTTAAGTTCATCGTGTTTGATCTCCATCCTTGACAATTTGTCGTTATTCTTCCGCTTTTTAATGATCATGTCTTTTCACTTAAATTCCGACTTCAAAGCTTCTATCCGTCTGATTGAAGTTGGGTCAAATTGATCCGATTTGTTACATGTGAAGAACTGATCACCTGTGTACTGGAACTCTGTTGTTGCAACAACAATTCCCCCCCAAAATTTTGTACATATTGGGGCCCCTCCTTTCATTTTTTAGAAAGGCTACCTTAAAAGGCCATTTCCATCTTTTTAACTTGGTTTTTCATCAGAAAATCATGCCATGAACCTTCCCAAGTTTCCTTCTGAAGGACAGATTTTGTGGAAGCTTCCCGAAGATGCGGAGCTTTTTAGACTTATCCCCCGCAGTTGCGGAAGGATTCGAGTTTCCGTCCCGAAACGGCGGAAGCCATTTGTATAAGCTTCTCGAAAAGGACTTAGAAACTTTTTGAAAGTTTGCGGAATGATTGAAGAAAGCCCCACGGAACCATTCAACTTTTTCTCCCAAAACGGCGGGAACCTTTAGCGCAAGTCTCCTGAAAAGACTTAGAAATTATTATTGAAAAATCGCGGAAGCTATTGGCGAATTCCTTCCGAAACGACGGAAGAATTCAAGAAAGCTTCCCGAAACGTGGGAGCCATTCGCCAACTTTCCCCGGGGCCGCCAAGTGACTTAGTCTCTTTTTTGAAAATATTTAAGTCTCAAAGTTGCGGTAGTTATTCACCAAAGCCTTCTGCAATTGTGGAAGCCTTCGCATTTTCCTTCCGAAACCCCGCCAAGAAAATATTGCGGAACCGTTCGGGTTTTTCCTTCCACGATTGCGAAAGTCTTTTGGGGAAACCTTCACCATATTTTTCCGAAACCCCACGAAGACTTAGAAACTTTTAAAAAATTGTGAAGCCGCCAAAAGACTTATTGCGGAACCATTCGCTCATCTGTTCCAAAACAGCGGAGCCATTCGCCAATCCGTTCTGCAGAAGCCAATTGCGAAAGCTTTCCACAACTTCGAAAGCAGTCTCGAAGCCTAGCCAAGACTTAGAAAATTTTCTCTTGCGGAAACCATTCGCAAGAACCTCCCAAAACAGCGGAAGCCGCCACGATATCTTTCCAAAAGACTTGAACTTTTGCAGAACGTTTTTCGGTTTCCCTTCCACGACTGCGGGAGTCTTTTGCGGAAGCCTTCGCAAAACCCTCCCGAAACTATGGAAGCGTTTGCGATATTCCTCCCGAAACCCCGCGGAGCGTTTTTGTTTTGAAAGACTTGCAGGAGCCATTTTCCATTTCCCTTCGAAAGAGCAAAAACCTTCATTCTATCATCCCACAATGGCGGGTGGAATTCATGAGCCCGTTCCGCAGGTGGCGGTCATGCACGCATATCGAGACCAATTGAAAGACCGCGGCATTTAAAGCTTGTGTTAAATGCACCACCCACCATATTGAATGTCGCACATGCCTAAAACGTTTAGATAAACGATTGAGGTTTGGGTTGGCCATTGTTATTGTTTCGATTAGCAGATGCCATTGGACGCCTTGCCCGAACTACTCCAGCTCAGCTCGCTCGTCCACGTCCATGTCCTCCTCATCCAACCATCTTCACAATGCCAGGTAGGATTTCTAACCGTTAATTTTGTCTTATTTACATGTTAGATTACCTTTCCATTTTCTATTTCATCTAAGACGTAGCTGATAGGCACCGGTTGCATATATCATTTTGTTCGTTTGTTTAAGGTGCCAAGGTCCCATGTGTTTCTCGTTCTACCCCAGCCGAAAACCAAAACTATAGCCACCTGATATTTTTCATCAACCATATTCCCGGCGTCGTCACCCCTGTTCAAGTTTCCAAGCCTACCACAGAACGCCTCGTCAAGTGCCACAAATAACCATGGCGGTCGAATCCCTCGCCTGTTCATAAATATGAAAGCGGCCCCATATTCGCCTATTCATAAGTGGTGAAATCGGCCCCTCATTTCGTCATAGGGTTGTCTCACCCCAAACTCACCCGCCACTAACCATTAAAAGCACAATGACGAAGGATACCATCTCTCCTAGAGCCATACCAAGAGCAGGTTGTTCCATCGACATACCTATCCTTTCGGGAGCATTTCGAACCTTGTCCCTTTAAAAAGAATCAAGTCTCTATAACTAGATTTCTTATTTGGAATGGTGTATTTTGCTTCCCAACATGCAACTTCACATTTTATTTATCTCATTGACATGTTAAAATGGTGATGCTCTTTGTTAAAATCTCATAATAATTTACACATTTTTTTTATAATGACTTGTACTTGGTTGCCAGCAGAGATAAGTCAAAATGCCAAAAGGTGGTAGGAAGAAGGCTAAAATGACAGAACCACATCCAGCACCACTTAGGACTGAGACTACTTTCCAAGATATTAGGTGCACCACTAGTATTCCTCCCGAAATCCGCTGGGGTGACATCTACAAAATGATCCGAGACCAAAATATCCCGCATATGTTGCTAGAAGCGGAGCAGATTTATCTCAATATCAGAACTTCAGGCATAGCCAAGGCTTCTACCCGCCCTGAACTGTTCCCATGTTCTGAAGTAATCGGATGGATACTCCAACATATTGATGCGGAGACAAGAGTAATAAATGACAGTGGGAAGATAGCCATTGCCTCATTTCACCCAGCATACCTGGCCGCAGCCTACAAATTTCCCCGCACCCAACAAGCTCTGACTGATGAATGGCTGGGCCATATGAACAACATTGAAATGGCCAAAAAACTACTAGTTGCAGGAAAGCATTTAAGAAAGAAAGGTAATGACGATTATGACGTCCAGAATTTAAGACCTCCTTTCAGGTTGATCACCTTAATGTTGTGCAGAATCTTTGGCATTCCCGATGGCACCGTGTACAAGATTCAGTGGGTTCCCATCATCCACTTCGTGGCATTTAAAGGAACTGTGTTTGACTGGGCCACTCTCCTATCAGACAGTTTAGCATCAATGGTAGTTGCTACAAGAGAAGGACTGGCCTTAAAGAAGGCATAATTCTACATGTCCTCATATCTCATTGATTGTGTTTTGGCCAAGTTATCTTTTCCCAAATTAGGCTGCACATGGGATAAGGCCAACACCCCAGTTTATACCGCTTTTAGGATGTTGTGGGCTCAGAATTACAAACCCAGCTATAAGCTCATCTGTGAGGGGTTCATCATGCCCCTATATGAGCAGATATTCAAGGAGGAGCCCAACTGCCTGTTGGGGAATGCTATGGAAGTCCTTGAAAATTACGGGGATTTTTATTTTTCAGAGCAAGGCACCTACCTCAGAATGTTTGGAGGGACTAAAGCTCCATATATTTTTCCGAGGTATGCCATTGACTATGTGATCCTTAAAGAAGCAGTAAGATAGATTTTCTTGGATGGGATTGGAGCAGTACTTAACAAATAGCATAAGGCTTCTTTTCCCCCTCTACCCTTCTGCATTAGAGCATACAAATTCTCAGGAGTTGCCTCAGCCGAGGAGTTTGTTTAGGAGCTGAAAGCCTTCCACTTCGGCGAGGTAATCTTCCATAGGAATGACAGGAAGGGAAAAGTTGCCGAGCATTGTAGAGAAATTTATGCCCATTTTGAGTATGCTCACTATCATGATGCCAAGGAAGAGGCATTCAGAGGCATCAGCAACATGGCTGAGCTGTGAATCTATCGCCAAGGCAGTAGAGCAAGCTCTAGCTCTTCCAAGGCCCATAAAACCAGCCAGCAGAAAGACAAGGAAGCAGATGATGCCCGAGCCCAGGAAGAGAAAAGGTTAAGAGAGGAAGCAAGGGCACAGCAGGAAGCTGAGGAAGCGAGGTTACTGCAAGAGGCTGAAGTTGCCAGATTGCAGCAAGAAGCAGAAAGTGAGAGGCTGCAGAAAGAGGCTGAGGAATCCCAGTAGAGGAAAGAGGCTGAAGATGAAAGATAGCAGAAAGAAAATGAAGATCAGCTGCAAGCAGAAGGAGAAGAGAGAAGGCAGGAAGTTGAAGTAGAGCAGAAAGCGAAAGAAGACCTCAAGGCAGTTGAAGATGCCCAGGCAGGTGGCTCCGGTGCACAAGACATGGAAATTGACATACCACAAGCAGGTGGCTTTGGTACCCAAAATGTGGGAACAGATCCAGCTCAAGTAGCCCAGACCCCACTAGTGGAAGTAGAAATAGACATTATAGATCTCCCAATCGTCCCGTACACTCCATCAAGAGAACATAACATGTCCAGATGGGATGAGTTTGTCTATGATAAGAAGAGGAAGGAAATGGTCCTTAAATCGGAAGAGAGGATCAAAAGACTCTTCCAGGAGGATATCATTACCCACCGGGAGATCACTGTAATGCAGAATACAAATAAGGATCCCTTAGCTATGGCATCCACCGCTGTAGAGACATCAAAAGCATCACTGGACAATGTAGGTGATATAGTTAGAGAAAATGAATCGACAAAGAAGAGAGCTCGTATGCTACAACATACTGTGGCTAATGAGCAAGCCTACAGGGATCTCATGGTGAATAAGTATAATCGCCTGGCTTTTGAACATAAAGAATTGTCGGACAAGTATAACCAGCTGGAGGAAGAAAAGGACCAACTGACACTCCAGATGATGATTGTGGATGCAGAGGCCCACAGGCTTAAAGCTAAACATACTCGGGTTAAGGCAAATATCCTGAGCCAGATGGAATGGAGAGAAGGAAAGGTGGACTTCCCCATGCATCTCCCATTCAAGTCTGTGGAGGGTTTTAATGAAGACATAGCCCTTTTGGAATTCTATAGAAACTGCGGCAGTAAGCTAATGGCCAGTGTACGAGGGACAATGGATAGGATTAACGGTCTGTACCAAAGAATCCAGGGAGTGCATGACAAGTGCAAATTGAGTTTCCCGCAGTCCCTCGATTATTTCCCGGGTGAAGAACAACGTTTTTCTGAGCTGAAGGAAGAGTTGGGCATCCAAACTGAGTATGTGAAGAAAATCGATGTCCTAGCTATTGATGACCTCCAACATTATATTGGAATGTCATCAATCCACAGCCATTTGCTTAAAGAAGTGCATCAAGCTGCAGTGACAAAAATTCAAGGCATTGGAGCAGAGCTTAGAAAAAATGTGACTTCTCAGAAAATCTTGCTCCCTGCTTCCGCAAATGTAATCATAAGGGACACGGGTATATGGTATAGTTACATTGTAGAGTAGGAGAAGAAAGCAGCAGCAGTGGCAGAAGCAACAACAAACCCAGATGCTTCTCTCCCAGTAGCAGCAACTGTAACAGCAAGCCCGTTTTTTGCTTCCCCAGCAGTAGCAGAGATTTCAACTGGCTTGATTCCTTCTTCCCAAGCAGCAGCAGCAGCAACAGTGGGTTCGAGTGCCTCTCTTCTAGCTGAAGTGCATGCCCAGGAGTGAAGGCGCTGATTTTAGAGCATAAATTCTTATATTCTGAATCTTGGACTCTCATATGTATAAAACGTTTATGGGACAGCTGTCCTTTTTCTTTTTTAAATAATTTTTGTTAAGGAAGGAGTCACATTTTTGTTTGTTATAAGGAAAATTTCTGAAGGTGAAAAGTGTAAAAGGCCAGGTGGTATCCCAAAGGGCATTTTGTAACATTATAAATAGAAAGGTAGGAAGGAATGTAGAGGGACTTTTTGGCAGGGAATTATTTTCAGACTTGTACGAGCTATCTTGTATATGTTCTAAGGAAATAAAATCTTCTAAGAAGATCCTGGAGAGGACGTTTTGCATGGGAATGAAGAATGGATGTATATTGGATTATTCTGGTGACTTCCATACTTTACTGTGAGATCTTTCTTGCTGTCTGAATTATTTCTTTGTAACAAATGATTTTACTCCTTTCTATGCAAACGAATTCTCTGTTTCATGAGTAATGAATGTGTTTTATATTAAATTAGAAGCTATCTTCTGATATCTTTTATCTCTGTTGTAGCTTTCTCTTTCAGGTTTAATGGCTATCTGTTCTTTCTTTAAGATAACTGTTACAGCTCATTGCTCATGCTTTCAATTCGCTCCTTGCAGGGATAGTTAGATTTATTTCAGTCTTAAACTTAGATATTTTTCCAGTCTTGCATTTAGATTAAACTTAGACTAGGCACTTACACATCATCATAAAGCATAAAATTCAAAAGAAAGGTGTATCGGTCCATAACCAGTATAATTGGAATAAAAATCCAAACCCACGGTTGCCAGAACCGCTAACCGGACAGATTCCCTATACCAAATGGTAGATAATCTAATTGGGATAATCTATCGGGGAGAATCCCTTTCTGATTGATGCTACGATATCTGAGGCATCAACAAACTCCTAATCAAGATTTTTTGCTAGTCAATTCTATCACTGCAGCTTCCGTTTCCATTATTAATTACCAGTTATAATTATTGATGGGGGGTTGCCTATAACGATGTGATCGTAATAGCAATTCAAAATCATGCAAGTAGTAATTGAGCCTGTACTTTGCACAAGCTTAAACTCAAATCTTGACTTTTTCATGACAGTTGAAGTAATTATAATGGGTTCGTTGCGTAACTTTAATCATTGCAAATTGCCTCACTCAATCAACATCACCCTGCCTGTTGGTCTTAAAATAGCAATTAACTTGAAGATTCTACATTGTTCATTACATTCTGTAATAGGAAACGTTATGTGCAGTGTTGTGGGCATCTTGTCATCTAAAATTTATCCATGATGAGTAATTTTCATGCAGGAGGTGAACCTTCTAATATTCATGTTGATAATGAGGAACTTTACCCCTTGTTGTATCAAGAAATGTTGTCACCACCATTTGATGCAGGTGTTCCTGATCTTAGCAGCGGCAGTAGTGAGGAGGACTTTGAAGCATTACCTTCGTATGTGCAAAATTCTATGGAGCAGAGCAAGGAGGTTCTGGAAGAAATAGCTGACATTGATGACGATCTCATACAAGACTTTATAATCAGTGGAGAACCTGACGTACTGGCCACTGCTTCTGAAGTGAATCCTTTAATGGATTTCTCTGTTTTTTGACCATGAATTACCTGATCCTGAATTTCCTACAGCAGATGTTTCACAAACCATGCCACCTGTCGAAGATAATGAACAATCTGTTATTGAATTTTTATGGTGCCACGAGACCCTATCTGATTAAAGAGTGAGTCTTTGTAACATCTTTTTGGTAATAAGGTGGCGAAAAATCCTTCAAGTTGGAAAGTAGCAAGTTTTATTGGATTGATTGTTGGAGCCCATTTTTGTAATTTCTATTTTGTATAATTTCTCCTTTTGAGATTTTGGGGTAAAATTTAGTATTTAAGGAGGAATGTTTCCCTTAGCAAGGGGTTGGGAATTTTGAAATTTTGATTCAGCAGGAGTATGGACTGAAGATACTCTGTCTATTCGAGCCATTGTAATTTTGGTACAAGACTTTTATATGCAGTAAAGTTATCTTTTCGCCACCTTCTTGTGTTTTTCAAATTTCTTTGAGAATCGCTGAGTTAAATGTTTCAAATTGTCATAGGTTTAAATGTATTTAATCTTTTGCAGGTTATTTATTTCTGCACAAAGCCTTCATATTGATTTTTCTGTATGTTAGGTCCAAGCTATTGATTGTTCTGTTAAATTTCTTTGATTGAATAGTTATTACTTGTATATTTCTGCAAAGGATTCGATGCAATTAAATATGCATAATCAATTGTTAATTTTTCAATTAACACCATGATTACAGATCAGTTATTTGAATGAGCTTAAACACTTTGAAGGATTGTCACTTAATTTATTAAATGATAAAACTTTAATTAACAAGTGAAGAACCAGAAGACATTTCTGTTTAAGGTACTTGATCACTTGTTTATCATACTTCAGTTCTGATCTTCACATTATCAACTTTTCCTCTTTAGGCTAGATCTGACTTAGGATAGATTCTTTCCCTAGGTAGGTTAGGTTAAGTTTGTTAATCAGCTATCACATTCCGTTTTCCTTAATAGGAAAACGGATCTTTGAAAGATCAAACCTTTTACTCTCAGAGTGCCAGCAGAGGCCAAATATCCGTGGGTGATTACCACACTAAACAGCTCGAGGATAGCGTAACTCTTGCGTAAGGTTAACTAAAGCCTTTGGATGGGTTTTCATCCCCTGTTGTGTGCCTTGGAACCCATTCTAGCACTTTTCACTTACCTTGCACCCTCGAGGCATCAACAAATGGCTCTAGAAGGAGGGAAGCTAGTAAAGCATGCCTAAACAAGCTACTAATAAACCTCCTCCAGCAAGTACTTCAATGGTTCAAACCCAAAGCCAGACCAAGGCTTCAACATCTGAACAACCAACTGATTCATGACCTACAGTTCTTCCGGCTACGTCCGCGCAACCTACAGCTATACCTGTCACCCCTGTGGTACAACAGGAGAACAGAAGAGAGGTTATTTTCACATCACCCACAAGGGGATCCATCTCATTAGAGCAGCTATTGAAAACATCTGCCGATAGGGTTTTAAGAGTTGAACAACATCTTACTAATCAAAGAAGATGCGGCTTGGCAGCTCTAAACTTAGAGGGTGTTTTGCAGACTAGCGATTAGGAAGAACAACAATTTCTCACTTCACACACCTCTGATCGATTGGTCCAACATACTGATACTTTTAACAGACAGGATCAACATACAACTTATCACCAACCTGAAAACCAGGACCAAATTAATCAACCAGATTCTCCTGAATATAATCGTGAGATTACTCACACAACAACACAAGGTCAGCCAAATCTTGGAGCATGTGGTCCACCACCGTCCCCTCCTTCATCTTCATCATCTTCCTCAGACCAAGAGAATTCATCTATTTCATCATCCGAAGAAGAAGAACAAGAACCTCCAATGGTTAAAGAAGGTCAAAACAGACCCTGGCTTGACCAAGGTGTAATTTTCATACTAGGTGATCAACATAGATTACCAAAGAATCCTGAGAAATGGATGCCTAAATACAACCCTGATGACAAGATACCTATGTTGGACCACATAAAAACTTTTATGCAAGCAATTAGGCTTAGAAGTGTGATACATGAGGACGTAGTATGCAGACTATTTCCATACATGTTTGAAGGAAAATCGACCACTTGGTATTTTGCTTTGCTGGATCAATCTATAACTTCCTGGGATGAATTCGAGAAACATTTTACCCAGAAGTTTGGGGATGACAAAACACCGCACGATCTTGTCTTAGAATTGTCCTCGATGAAATCCAAAGGAAAAGAAAGAGTAAAACACTTTAACCAAAGGTTTTCATATCTTAAAAACAGAATTCCTACCAATCTTCTTCCCGTTGAAGAGTTGTTGGTGGCCTATTATGAAAAGGGACTTCCTCCCCCTATTACAATATGGGTCAAAAGGGCACAAAAGGGTACTTTACTGGAATCTTTTGACGAAGCAATCCAAGTTGAGAAAGACATCTTTTGTCTAGAAGACAACCTTGAAACTTCAGAAGGGCAACCTTCTACCTCTAGGAAGAAAACAGAGAATGACCCTAAATCCGCAGTTCAGAATAAGGATACATTTGATATGACTAAAACGAAAACATTTCTTCAGAAAATGTCAAATGATATGGTGGATTTAAAAAAGAGCACTAATGAAAATTAGAACCAGAATAGAGGTTTTGTAAGGCCACCATTCAGGAGACCTTACCAGCCTCCACAAAATCCACCACCACCAAATCCAATGGATGCACTCACAAACGAGGAACTCTTTTCCATTTTTAGTGCATTAGCAGCAGAATCTCAAGTCAATCCTGACACTCCCAATGAGCAGATTGTTCCCGATTCTCCACTACCTGAAGATGAAGCGGAAGGTGACCCACATGTTGATGTTGTGGGATGCTTTTCAGAACTACCTATGTGTGAAGAAGAAGAAGAACCTCAAGCGGTGTTTAACACACAACATCCTTACAATACAAGGTCGAAACCATAGCCACCTCAACAACCTTCACCTTCTTCCCTGATCCCCACAAAAAACAATCCTATCCCACAGAAGGATACAGTCCTTCCTCAAATGCAGTACAACCTGGTTGAAGACTTAAAAAGAGTCAAAGCAAACATCTCTCTGTTTGAGCTACTTAAAATTCCAGATATGAGGGATTCTTTACCTAAAAACATGGTAGTCAAACAGCCTAGAGAGTCACAGAATAATAATCTAGACTCTGTCACTAAGATTGATGATCAAAAACCAGCAAGTAAGAGAACTCCTCCTTTCTTGCTCAGTTTTGAGATTTTCAACCGGAATGTGCACAAATGCATGATAGATTTGGGAGCATCATCAAATGTGATGCCCCTCTCTGTTTGCAGAAAATTGAATGCAACATGGGAATCTTGTCCAACCCAGATCGTGCAACTTGACAGATCCAAAGTCAGAGTGGTTGGCAAATTGAGAAACATTCTGCTCACGTTGTCCTCTGACCCCAGGATCGATCAGAGAGTTGACATTGTGATAGCTGACATCCCAGAAGCTTATGGGATGTGTCTGAGCAGGGACTGGTCAGAGAAACTTAAAGGTTATTTTGCAACCGACTAGTCCCACTTATGGTTTCCATACAATGGTCAACCAAATAAAATTATGATCAGTAGAAAACCTTTTATGAAATAGACATTTACTGATCTTAATGATTCAAGTGAGCCCACTGGTTATCTCACCTCTCATATGGAGCAATTTACATTTGATACCTTTTTCGGTGAATTCCCAGCTGATGCTTCTCTAGAAGAAAGCATTCATAACGAATCACATATCACTCAGATTACTTCTGTACCTTTTTCTGGTGAAATTGTACATAATGTATATAATGTGAATACAAATTTTAGATTAGACCCTATCTCCTGGACTTTATTTTTCGATGGTTCTAAATCCAAGTAGGGAGCTAGGGTGGGTTGTGTTCTTATCAATCCTAAAGGAATGAAAATCATGATTGCTTGCAGATTAGAATTTGACTGCACTAATAATGTCACCAAATATGAAGCTCTTGTGCAAGGGCTCAGAGAGCCATTGATTTAGGTGTTCAAGCAATAGAATGTTATGGGGACTCTGAGATTATAGTCAAACAAGTCAGAAATAAGATACACTGTCTATCTCTGTGTTTGGCTAATTATCAGAAGTGGGTAAGGGAACTAACCAACTCATTTTCAAGATTCAATATTAAATCAGTTCCTAGATCATAGAATTTTGATGCAGATCTGTTAGCAAACACAGCTTCTAGACTGATTTCGTCGGAAGGTCTGTCTCCTCAAACCTTTCCAATTGAATTAATCTATAGACCATTTATTCTAGATAATGTAACTAATTGGAAAGTATTTGATGATGATCGACAGATAATTGACTTCCTCACTACTTAGGATACGTTTCAGGACATGGCCATTGATGAAGTAGAACATGAAAAGTCTCTCACTGATTCCTCAAACGTCATCCCGAAATCGGTGATCAATCTAGAAAAGTTTTACGATCTAAAGGACAAATTCAAATCTCAGACTAATTGTAAAACTCAAAGTTCATCTTTAAACTATGAGTGGGTCAACCTAGGCACCGAACAGGAACCGCGTTTCATCAATTTGGGAATTGATTGCACCCCTGAAGAATGCAAAACCATTATTGCATTGTGTAAACAGTATAAAGATGTATTTGCCTAGACTTATGAGGAAGTGAGAATGTTTGACACTAATGACATGTTCCACAACATACCCATGAAACCAGAGGTCAAGCCATTTCAACAAACGCTGTGAAAAATGCACCCCAGTTTAGAGTCTTCTGTTAAAAAGGAACTGGAGAAGTTACTCAATGCTCAGATTATCTTTCTAGTCAGGCACACTTAGTGGATCGCCAACTTAGTACCTGTCCATAAGAAAAATGGGGAAATTCGACTCTGTGTTGATTTCAGGAACCTAAATCGGGCTTCTGAGAAAGATAACTACCCTATTCCACCTATGGAGTAGATTCTTCAGAAAGTAGCCGGGTCAGAGATATTTTCCCTCTTGGATGGTTTTTTGGGGTATAACCAGGTGATGGTTGACTCGGACGATCAATTGAAAACAACCTTCAAAACCCCATGGGGTACTTTTGCTTACAGACGAATGCCTTTCAGGTTGATCAATGCTGGAGCGACTTTTCAAAGAGCTATGGATATAGCTTTCCAAGGGTTAATGCATAATTATGTTGTAGTTTATCTTGATGATATCACCATTTATTCTAAGAAACGGCATGAACATGTGTTTTCTTTGAAACAAGTTTTTCATCGCTGCAGAAAATTCGGTATTTCTCTCAACCCGAAGAAATCTATTTTTGCGGTCACTGAAGGAAAGCTTCTGGGATTCATTTTTTTGAAAGAAGGTATGGTTGTTGACCCCGACCATACAAAGGCCATTTCAAAGATTGGTTTACCTAGCTCGCGCAAATCCATGCAATCTTTCCTAGGTAAGATCAATTTTGTATGGAGATTTGTACCAAATTTTGCCCAAATAGTCAAATCGTTGCAACTTTTGGTCAAGAAAGATGTGCATTTTACTTGGTCACAGGAGCAGAGAGATGCATTTATCAGAATTCGAAAGGCCATTGCAGAAGCTCCTGCCCTCATGTCCCCAGATTTTGATAAGGATTTAATTCTTTCTACTTTTTCCATTGATTTTTCTTATGCAGCTGTGGTAACGCAAAAGCATGATAATGATGCAGAAACCCCCATCTCTTTCATGACCTCAACATTCAAAGGTAAAGAGCTTAAATATTCACAGATTGATAAGCAAGCCCATGCAGTTTATAAATCTGTCAAAGATTTCAGACCCTACTTGCCGAAGTCCTGAACCAAAGTCATCATTCCATATTCTGCTATCAGGAATGTCCTCATTCAGAAAGAATTAGGGGAAAAGAGGGCCCATTGGATGACTGCCCTGCAAGAATATGATCTTGAGATCAGACCAGCGAAAATTGTAAAGGGGTAGGGCCTTTGTCTTCTTACAGCATAATCCAATGACCCTGCACAACAGCAGTCTGAATGGGACCGCGAGGAAGAAATTCCCCCAGGTGTTGTTAATGTTATTGATGTCCTGACATTAGAATGGTACGACAATATCAAATTTTTTCTGAACCATGGGTTTGCTTTGAAAGCCCTCGATTTTAAGAAAATAAGAGCTTTAATACTAAATTCTTCTCCTTATCAACTCATTGATCAAGTTCTTTTTAGAAAAAATTATGACGGAGTATTTCTCAGATGCTTGGAAAAACATGAAACTGATGACATTTTGTTTCAATTTCATGCAGGTCCAACCGGAGGCCATTTTTCAGGAGAGACGACAGCACACAAGATTCTCAGGGCTGGATATTATTGGCCCACACTGTTTAAAGATGCCTATGCTTATGTGAGAAAATGTGAGCCATGCCAGAAATGCACAGGGAAGTTTAGGAAACCTGCATTTCCTTTACAACCAGTTATGGTTCAGTTTTCGTTTCAACAATGGGGACTAGATTTTGTTGGTCCTATAAATCCTCCCTCATCTCTCCAGCATAAGTATATTCTCACAGCCACGGACTATTTCACTCGATGGGTTGAAGCAGCTCCTCTTAAAGAATGCAATGCCACTCAAGTAATCCCTTTCCTTGATAGCCAGATTGTCACACACTTTGGTGCTCCATAGTTCTTAGTTTTTGATAATGCATCCTACTTTTCTTCAATCGATATAACTGAATATGCCTTTGAGATGGGAATTAAGCTCAAATTTTAAGCCAATTATTACCCTTAGGGTAACGGCTTGGCTGAATCATCAAATAAAAACCTAATTAATATTCTCAAGAAAACTATAGCCTCTCATCACAGAGATTGGCACACACAGTTGTATAATGCATTATGGGCAGATCGAATCACCCCAAAAGCAGCAATTGCAAATTCCCCATACTGTCTGGTTTATGGCAAAGAAGCCATTGTCCCCAATAATCTCACCGTTCCTTCATTACAATTGGCCCAATCTGTTCAAGAAGATGATTCTTCTTGCCTCCAGCAGAGGAGTGATACCCTTTTGAAGCTAGAGGAGGACAGAGAAATAGCTAAGAACAAGTTGTATCATCATCAGTAGATGGTGAAGAGATGGTTTGATGAAAAATATTCTTCTGATAAGGAGTTTTCCATCGGTGACCTGGTTTTGAGGTGGGACAAGCAACATAAAGACAAAAATCTGTACACCAAGTTCCAATGCCTTTGGCTAGGACCTTTCATTATTGCTGAAAAGATTGGTCCCAGCATAGTTTGATTGCAGACATTGGAGGGAGTTGTAGACACCTACTCGGTGAATATATCTCTTCTCAAGAAGTATTTTGTCTGAGCAATTTGATGCATTTGTATATAGGTGTGGTTGGTTTTCAGTCATTTCTTTTCTAGTCTGGACATGTTGATTGATTTTTTTTGTTTTGATTTGATTTTAGTAGTAAGGATTCACACTTTTGGTAATGGCTTGGTATCATTTTTCTGGGGGCAACAATTGTTTCTGAAGTATCAGCATTGTTATTCATCCTATTTCTTGGCTTATGATTAGAATTTTCTCTAAGGAATAAACAGTCAATAAGTGCAGTATTTATGGATTCTTTTCACCTTGATTGTTATCTTTTACAATGCTTCATTTGTGTAATTGAGGTATAGAGGTTGGTTATCATTTTTTTTATATGATGTTTCACGGTTGAACAACATATCATAATAGCTTGACCAGCTTCAATTGCTCATGGATCCTTTTACAATCACTTTGAATATAAATTTTGTTTAAAAAAGAATAAAAATAAAAAATTATAAGTTACAAGGTGGGTAGTCTTGTTATCAAGCTAGCCCATTAAGTTCATAGGTGGTTAAAGTGGAATGACATCTTCACATCAAGCTACCACACTTGGAAGGTGACTTTCAGTTATTCTGAAAGATGGAAGATCCCATTACAGTTCAGTCCATTCATGATCCGCAAAGCACTGGTGAGTAACATTATCACTAAATGGTCACCAAGCCATGGTAATGCCTTGTAGCTTATGCCATAATAAACTGTTTCCTTCATGTAAGATTTTGTTGTATACAAGAACAGGGGGGTCTTATCACAAGCTAGCCCTGCTATGATCATGGGTTTGACCTTGGACTGGGATTATCACTATGTGGTCACCAAGCTATGATAATTTCTTTTGGTCTTACAACCAGAGAGACAAGGAGTCTCATTATCGAGCTAGCTTGACCAGTTTCCAGATGAAGCCTATGAATGGCACTGTTTCATCTGATCACCAAGTCAGTAAAGTGGTCTTATATCGACAGTGTTTTATGTATAGTATATATTTATCTTTTATCCAAAAAAAAAAAGATATCCCGAGAAGATTACTCAATTAATAAACCAAAGAGATTTGTAATTAGGATATCCATGAGCATTTCTAAGGCTGCTCTCAGGCTCAACTTAAGTTGGTTTTCTATGATTACATCATGGTAAAGATTCGGTATCACTCTCTAAATCTCCTTATCAGATGAGTGTTATCTTTACAATGATCATTGATTGAGATTTATCCATTTTATGTTCACTTTTTGTTGGTTGTTATCTTTACAGAATCTTCTATGACTTGGGTTTTGAGAAATCGGTTGATTAACATGTTGTCTTTAGTTGGATTTAATTGCAAAGATAACTAGTTCTTCCCAGCCAGTCACCATTTGTTGTGACCACAACAGATCCCATGCTTACTTGAGCATGGGAGCCCCTATCTTAATAAACACTAAGGTGTTTGGGTGAGTCATTTTGTGAGTATTAGAATTTTGATTTTACCTCTAAAGTTCTTCACCCATGCCTTTGGTTTGCTTGTTTGCAGCTGTTGTTCATTTTTCCAAGGTGTTTCGGTCTAAAAGAAAAGAAAGCTAAATTTTTGGTTATTTTGTTGATTGTTATCCTCATTATGAAAATTAGCATTTGGAGTCTCCGAAACCCGCAACCCGACATTTGCGGGTTGCGAGACTGTTGTTTAAAATTTTGGTATTTGGTGATCCCGCAATCCGCAACCCAACATTTGCGGGTTGCGTAACTGATTGGTAATTAGATCAAGGGATAATTACCTCGAAACTCGAACTCCGCAATGGCGGCATTTGGCTTTCGGGATGGTTGTTTTTCGTTTATCTGCTGTGTGCTCCCGAAACCCGCAAACCATAATTTCGGGATGGATATTTTATGTCACAGTTCAACGTTCCGAAGCCCACCACCCGCACAATAGGTTTTCGGCTTTCGGGAATCCTTTTTTTATTTTTATTTTTGCTACTTGCAACCCACAAGCCTGCACTTTTGGATTTTGGCTTGCAAAATCTTTCAATGAAACTTCATGAACATAATTGAATTCGATTCCGCATCCCGCTCTAGCTAATCTCAGCCGTCCATTGCTATGAACTTATGATCATGTTGATTTTGGGTAATCAGTTAAGTCAGGATGCGTTATTTTGTCTGTTGAAAACTAGTTCTCCCAAATTATCATTTTTCTGTAACATTGGATACTACTACAAGATTATCAAATGCTTCATGTTGTATGGACACCATTGCTCTGCTTTAAGTTCGTCGTGTATGATCTCGAGTCTTGACAATTTGTCCTTATTCTTCTGCTTTTTAATGATCATGTCTTTTCACTTAAATTTTGACTTCAAAGCTTCTATCCTTCTCATCGAAGTTGGGACAGATTGATTCGATTTGTTACGTGTGAAGAACTGATCACCCGTGTACTGGAACTCCTAATCGAGATTTTTTGAAAGTCAATTCTATCACCGCAGCCTCTGTTTCCATTATTAATTACCAGTTATAATTATTGATGGGGGGTTGCCTATAACGATGTGATTGTAATAGCAATTCAAAATCATGCAAGCAGTAATTGAGCCTGTACTTCGCACAAGCTTAAACTCAAATCTCGACTTTTTCATGACAGTTGAAGTAATTATAATGGGTTTGTTGCGTAATTTTAATCATTGCAAATCGCCTCGCTCAATTGATATCACCCTGCCTGTTGGTCTTAAAATAGCAATTAACATGAAGATTATACATTGTTCATTACTTTCTGTAATAGGAAACTTTCTGTACAGTGTTGTGGGCATCTTGTCATCTAAAATTTATCCAGGATGAGTAATTTTCATGCAGGAGGTGAACCTTCTAATATTCATGTTGATAATGAGGAACTTTACCCCTTGTTGTACCAAGAAACGTTGTCACGACCATTTGATGCAAGTGTTCTTGATCTTAGCAGCGGTAGTAGTGAGGAGGACTTTGAAGCGTTATCTTCCTATGTGCAAAATTCTATGGATTAGAGCAAGGAGGTTCTGGAAGAACTAGCTGACATTGATGAGGATCTCATACAAGACTTTATAATCAATGGAGAAACTGACGTACTGGCCACTGCTTTTGAAGTAAATCCTTTAATGGATTTCTCTGCTTTTTGACCATGAATTACCTGATCATGAATTTCCTACAGCAGATGTTTCACAAACCATGCCACCTGTCGAAGATAATGAACAATCTGTTATTGAATTTTTATGGTGCCACGAGACCCTATCTGATTAAAGAGTGAGTCTTTGTAACATCTTTTTGGTAATAAGGTGGCGGAAAATCCTTCAAGCTAGAAAGTAGCAAGTTTTATTGGATCGATAGTTGGAGTCGATTTTTGTAATTTCTATTTTGTATAATTTCTCCTTTTGAGATTTTGGGGTAAAATTTAGTATTTAAGGAGGAATGTTTCCCTTAGCAAGGGGTTGGGAATTTTGAAATTTTGATTCAGCAGGAGTATGGATTGAAGATGCTCTATCTATTCGAGCCATTGTAATTTTGGTACAAGACTTTTATATGTAGTAAAGTTATCTTTTCTCCACCTTCTTGTGTTCTTCAAATTTCTTTGAGAACCGTTGAGTTAAATGTTTCAAATTGTCATTGGTTTAAATGTATTTAATCTTTTGCAGGTTATTTATTTCTACACAAAGCCTTCATATTGATTTTTTTGTATGTTAGGTCCAAGCTATTGATTGTTCTATTAAACTTTTTTGATAGAACAGTTATTGCTTTTATATTTCTGCAAATGATTCGATGCAATTAAATATGAATAATCAATTGTTAATTTTTCAATTAACACCATGATTACAGATCAGTTATTTGAATGAGCTTAAACACTTTGAAGGATTGTCACTTAATTTCTTAATTGATAAAACTTTAATTAACAAGTGAAGGACCAGAAGACATTTATGTTTAAGGTACTTGATCACTTGTTTATCATACTTCAATTCTGATATTCACATTATCAACTTTTCCTCTTTAGGTTAGATCTGACTTAGGATAGATTCTTTCCCTAGGTAGGTTAGGTTAAGTTTGTTAATCAGCTATCACATTCTGTTTTCCTTAATAGGAAAACTGATCTTTGAAAGATCAAACCTTTTACTCTTAGAGTGCCAGCGGAGGCCAAATATCCGTGGGTGATTACCACACCAAACAACTCGAGGATAGGGTAACTCTTGTGTAGGGTTAACTAAAACCTTTGGCTGGGTTTTCATCCCCTGTTGTGTGCCTTGGAACCCATTCCATCACTTCACACTTACCCTGCACCCTCGAGGCATCAACATGCCCATGCACTGTTCTAAAAAACAGCTTTAGAACGTCTTTGGGACTAACATACTTTTTGACGCCGTTGTCGGGTAATGCAATCAAGAAGATAAATATTCCCTGGGTATAACGACAGAATTATATGCTCTCAGTTTTATGGTGGATAAAATTGAGGTGTAGGATGTAATCCACCTGGTGACTCCACAGTAGCTAACCTGACATCTGGACGAAGACACACTCGCCAGAACTCTAGCCATGACGTCTTTGTGGCCCTAGAAGATTCAATTTCTTGGAGACATAGATGTGGTAGGTTCCAGTCTACTTCGCCAAGCTACCAGCGTAGATTCTCCTCCTCTTTTTTTGGCCCGCAGTTTCCCCAGTCTGAATTTATTGTTCGAACCCCTGATAATGAACCTTTTCAGCAAAATCCTGATTCTTCCTTTGATTTTTCGAGCTTCCAAAAGATCCCTACTATAGACGAGAAACTTGCAGACCCTATTACTCCATCCAAAAGCCTCATTGTTGTACATGCAGAAACCTTGAACCGCAGTCAACCCATGTCAGGAGGAGGAGACAAAGGACCACCTCCACCAACCCCAAGATGGGTAGCAAGCTTCCATGGACCACTGCAATTACCCACACCCCTGAATGACATGCCTACTCATTATTTGAAGCTGCTGTAGAAGTATGATGGTAGCAGAGAGACATCTGCCGAAGAACATGTGGATCGGTTTCAAGACTTCACAGACAATATCCTGATCGAGCACGATGATGTATTCATGAGATTTTTTGCCCAGTTGCTAGAAGGTGAGGTCAGAAAGTGGTTTAGATCTTTACCTAATGCATCTATTAGCACTATGGAAATCTTGGAATACACATTCATCAAGAAGTGGGGAGTTAAACAGGATAGTTTATATTATCTGACAGAGTTTTCCACCCTAAAGAAAAGTGGCTCTAAAAATCTGGTCGATTTCACAGCAAGATTTAATAAGCAGTATTTCAAAATCCTCGAGGACATTCATCCTACTGAAGCCGCAACTCAAGTAACTTATGCAGTTGCCTTCCCATTAGATTTTTCCATAACATTGAGAGAAAGAAGACCAGTCGCGCTCAGCGACATGCAAGATGATGCCATCGACGTCGAAGGAAATTTGAGAGCGGGAGGAAATATTAAGATGACAAATTAGGTTGAACCTAGAGATAAAGGAAAGGCTAGGGAAGAAGGGGTATCTTCAGAAATCAGAGAATCTCAAGATGCTAAGATTGACAAGATAACTCATATCATAAAAAACTTTTCAAACAAGGTCACTAGAATGGAGCTTGAAGATAGCAATCCCAATCGACAATCTCCTCCCCGTCCTCAAAATTAGGCTAGAAGACCTTTCAATCGACAGATGGCGTATAGAGAGAAAAGAAATGATGAACAGCCACTCAGACCTCCTATTCGTGAAAAAGAAAATAATATGATCGTTATTGCTACAGAGGAAGATTATGATGATTTTGAGGAATAACTAAATTAGGTAGAAGAAGATTCACACCTCATGCATCTCACTAGAGAATACTATGAGAGTTCACAGTTATACGAAGAAGATAGCTTGGATCTTCTGTATACCCAAGAGAGTATTGATTTTCCCGAGGATCATCTAGCTTCTTGTAGTACTCAACCTGAAAGAATGCCAAAGAGGTATAATTTGAGACCAAGGTTAGAAGCCGTGCCCAAGCAAAGTGGACCTATGATTAGAAAATCACCATGGAAGCCAGAATGGATGAAGCCTTTTGAAGCAGCTCCTCTACCCAAAGTAAAATTTCTCTCTAAAGATAAAGAAGTCAAAGTCATGACCCCAGATATTCCTAATTGGCTAGGCATAAGCCCCCACAAGAGAGTAGAAATAATCCCTAGAGAAGGGCATACCCCTTTCAGTCTGGAGCAAGAGATAAATAAACTAAAAATAGCGGTCCCTTTAACTAAGTTGATAAGAAATCCGATCTACCAGGGCCAGATAGACAGGATGCTGCATAGAGCTGAAGGCACAGACCAACAAGATTCCATGAACATTAATGATGAGGCTCCCTCTTTTCAGTGTGGCCCACGTATTGATAATAAAGAAGAACCCATTGCTCCGCTTTACGTCACTCTGAATGTGCATGATAAGCTTCTCCACAATTGCATGTTAGATTCAGGAGCATCCCACAATCTAATGCCCAAGGTTATCATGGAACAATTGGGACTGGAAATCACTTGGCCATATCATGATCTTTACAGTTTGATTCCGGAAAGGTAAAATGCATAGGGATGATAAAAGATATGGTGGTTACTCTGGCGCAAATACCAGCAAAGAGTGTAATGATGGAAGTGGTAGTAGCCAACATCCTTACTAAATATGGCATGCAACTATCGAGAAGTTGGGCTAAAAAGCTGGGAGGAACCATGCAGATGGATATGAAATACGCTACGATACCTATTTTGGCTGGGGAAACCAGGCGGTTATATAGAGAAGCCATGTTCGCATATGTCATAAGTGACCTAGATAGTCCTATGAATTATCCAATATATGACGCTGATGAAAATATGGGCTGGTACAGATTATCAGCAGAAGGTTAGCCGAAGGCGAGGTCACAAAGATTCAGATGGCAGAACCAGCCGCTAAAAATAGCCGGAATCTAGTGTGGAGACTTTTCTTCAATGGAGCGTCTACCAAAAATGAATCCGGAGTAGGCGCAATATTGATGTCACCTTTGGGGGACAAAGTCAATCTATCATACAAACTTGATTTTGACACCACTAACAATGTCGCAGAATATGAAGCACTCATCCTAGGCCTCCAAGCGACAAGAGACTTGAGAGTTACTAATCTGGCGGTGTTCGAAGACTCAAAGCTTGTGGTGAATCAGATAAAAACCATTTATCAAACTAAGCATCCCAGACTCAGAGCATATCTTTCAAGTCCCCTTCCATCAATCCAGTGCAAGGAAGGAAACGTGAACCAAACATGGGGTGTCTAACTCGTCCCCAAGCGATAATGATAAAATTTTTCCATTTAAAATAAGATGCACAATTCATTTACACAGCGGAATTAAACATAATAACACACAGCTAGAATGGAATGCATCAGCATACTATTCACAAACAGGTGATGAATTATAATGCGAGGAAGCAATCATATTCTCATGATATACACAAACATCATGCCAACTAACTTAAGATAATCATTTCATCCAAGTAACAGGAGTAATTTAACATAGAGGATTAACACATTGTTGAACACATAATGCAGATAAATTAATTCTCAGAGAATACTTATCTTGAAATGCAAATGTCCAAACAACTAGCTACGTGAGAACAACGTTCCACCAAACCATAGATATATTTCCAGCCTGTATTCTTTCAGCTGAGAGATCACCCCCAAGCTGGGTTGTGTATCCACTAAGGAGGAACTAGACAGACTCACTCACAACCATGGATTCACTCAAACGGCCATGCTAAGCCAACACACTGTTGGGTTTATCAAGCATACCAAAAGGAAATGGAGGAGGATGCTAAACCGATGAGCTCAACCACAAAGTTGTAGACATCTCAAGCTAAATTCAAGCAATCCCATCCTCTGTTCAAACATCCACGCTTGGATTTCTCACCATTCTGGCAACAAATAACTCAATCCCGTCACTGGGTTTCTGGGGTATCAAAATTGGGTTTTCCAATGGATTTCAGGGTATCTAATGCTCCCAAATTCATCCCAAGGTTCATACCTATGGATCCCCCATTGGATTTCACTATCAAATACCAATTCTGGGCGTTTATGGCTCTTCAAAACGTGGGTTGTTTCAAAGTTGCGATTTTCGATTTTTCTCTCTGCTGGCAATTCATTTTTTGATGGAAAATGGTGCTGGTAACTTCCACAATGGAATGGGGATGAGGAAGAAGAAACTCCCATGAGGTAGAGTGGCTTGTGGTACAAGAAAACAGAGCCCATACTCTGCCATACGAATTTATGGGTTGCCCATGCTCCATTGAAGCTATGGACTAAATTCCTCAACCACTTCCTTACAACAGAAATAAATGTCAGTAAGGTAAGTCAAACGGGTTCTCAAGGTGACATAAGGCAGCCTATGGTTCAATCCCATAGCCCCCTCACCACTCCCTAGTGGATACACATGGCCCCTTCTCATTCATTGCCTCCATAGCCAGTTTTGGTATTTTATTGCATGATGTTTATTTAAATCATTTTTATAATGTTCCATGGCTAAATAGAACATGGGAAACATAATGTCTAATACTTGCCTTTAAATAAAATTCTAGCTTCCACTAGCGGGGCCTTGGCCTTGAGCTCAGGGAAATTTTTAAGGATTCTAATATTACACTTAAGTATAGTATTCTAGGCGATTATTTTGGATTAGAAAAAACATAGATATAGATAGGTAGGTGAATGTTAAATATGAAAACTACAATTTACTACTAAAACGTGTAAATTTTGGTGAATATTATGATAAAAAAACATATTTTATGTAAATATAGGTGATATTAGAAACTAAAAATAACCAAATAACGAAATGTTTTTTGAAAAAAAGGTCCAAAAAATAGCCAATTGGCGAAATTTCGCCCCTAAAAATTACCCTGCTTGAGCTCCACGCTAGGAAAACATACATCACATGTATACAACATTTACATTAAAAGCTAACATATCCTAAGGGTCAAAATGGGGTATTACAATATCGCCATCTGGCGTGGGATCTTATTGACAACTTTTTTGACGCCTTTAATATTACTTTTGTGCCCCAAGAAGAAAATCAGCAGGCTGACGCTTTGGCCATGATGGTGAGCTCCTTCAATCCTCCCAAGATGCCTAAGCTCAAGTATGAAGTAGAAATGATATACCGCCCCTCCATCCCTGACAATGTTAAAAGTTGGAAAGTTTTTAAAGACGACCAACAGATCAAGCGCTTGTTGCAATTGGTCGGAGAATTTTCAAAAACTGAGGTTGACGACGACTCTGAAAAAGCTGAAGGAAGTAATGCATAGGTAACAGATCCTGGGAGATTTGAATTCATGCAACAAACCGCAGGTCATAAAGTTCTTCAACTAAAAAACAATTTTATATCGGAAGGCCTCATTCCTTTAGAGAACTTATTCAACAAAGATAACATCCTAGTCAAACCAGCAATACGTCCGACCACTGAGGCCGTGCATGAAGTAAATCTTGGCACTGAGGAAGACCCCAAGTTCATCAAGCTGTCTGAATCCCTTACTAAAGACCAGAGGCAAAGGTATGAAGAATTGTTTAAAGAGTATGCTGACATTTTTTCCTGAAAAAATCAAGAGTCGGACGATATGGAAAGAAGGATACATCAATTGATAGAGATCCAATAAGTTAGAGAGCAGCTGAATGACTCCACCAAAATCTATCAAGATAAGATGAAAGCAACATTTGACCGTAGAGTTATCGCTCGAGATTTTCAACATGGAGATCTTGTTTTGAAATGGGATGCTAGAAGAGAGCCAAGATCTAAACACGAAAAATTTGACAACTTATGGCTTGTCCCATTTAAATTCATCACAGTCCATGACAACAACACTTACGAGCTAGCTCAACTAGATGGTGAAAGTTTTGGGAACCCTGTGAATGGGAGATTCCTAAAACGTTTTTTTCATTATTAATTTCTCATATCCTTCCTTTGGAAAGGTTCATTGTATCATATTGTGAAGCATTTTCTTTTGTTTTGTTTTTATTTTTATCACAATCTGCTCTGTTATCATCTTTAGAATATTCCTCTTAAAATCCAGGTTGTCAGCAAGCAGACATGAATCCACATCCCAATGAGTTAAAAGGCACAAGTCTACTGTTCTCAACCTCTCCGCGAGGGAAGAGGTTGTCCCCGCTGAAGCCAATGTTAGTGATATTCGCTGTCAAAGAAAAGGCGTCAGCTGAATCGGAAGCTATGTCTGAAAGATGATTGGAGGCATCAAAATTACACAGGTAGAGGTCGTTGGAGCAATTTTTCTTGGTAAAAACGTAGTGAAGGTTTGTTATATCAGCCTGCATAAGCCAATGTTAAAGAGGCGTTTTCAGGATCCATGAATGGCCTATGTTTTCCAAGGAATGAAATGTCCCTGACTAGAAACCATCATTTACACGTGTCATCCTCTCAACAATTCAGGATCGTCAAGATGGTTTTCCCAAACTTCTTTTCGAAGGCCCTGAAACCAACCGGTAAAGTCGCGTGAGTATTTTGAAGCACATATGATCCTACTGGCGAGTAGGTTTGGAGCGGGACCCATCCACAGAGTTGCATGTTTTTAGATGCTAATCTCGAGATAGCCTAGCAGGAGATCAAAGGTTAAAAAAGCATTAGGGTAGAAAAGATGTGCAAAGTATATAGCAAGCAGCCCCTCCCTGAAGTGAAAACCACTAATTCCATGTGGCGCCTCCAGAGTCATTCAGGGGTTCTAAAGGGGGTTTCTAAGACCACTTTTCGAAGAGCCTGAATACCAGAAGCGGTTTTCTGTTTTTGTGGTTTTCACTTTTTCACACGGAAGTGGCCATCTCCAATGGTGATTAACGTCGCCGACATTGTACTAAGTTACAGTACTCTCTGCGTGCAAAGCTTGAAAGGTGTTTGTAGCCAAGTTCTGAGAGCAAAGGGCTTGGAAGGGATGAAGGAAGGAAGCAATAGTGGTCTGCGAAGCATCGTTCATCAGTTGCATGGTTGCAGCCACATCCCTGTTAGGCCAAAGGTGGTCAGATAAGCATGAAAGACATTCTTTGCAGCTCCGAAAGTTTTACATCATGGTTACCCTATATATCAAGATGGCACATTTTCTTTGTCCAGCTAGACATACTATTTTGATTATCAAAATGGTCCCGGGTCATGGTCAGGCAGATGACCAAGAAGTTTACTCTTTTCTGTTATTTGTAACAAACTTTGTTAATGAGTATAAACTGTCTTTCTCTAAGATGTTGAGCTAAACAGATCGTAACAGATTATGTTTTTAGAGTAGGAAGGCTATATATAGCCAAGTAGGTGATAGCCAGAAGGTCGGCACTCTGATGTAAGAAGTATTAATTTTATGTTTGATAGTTGATCAATATACAGGAACATATTATTAATCTATCTTGGAGCTAATGGATTCAAATTTTTGATGTGCTAAGTTAGTATCTTCTTCTATTTTCCATCTCTTCCATTTATGTATGATATGCAGAGCTTGTCTGGGTTTGCACGAGTGCCTGTGCTTAAAATTATTTCTTCTTTGGTAATTGGTGATTGAAGTGTTCAGGCTAATATACCTTGAAGTGATACCCTCATATTATTCGGTGGTTTTTTTCTATTTATTTTGTCCAGACTATTGAATTCCTCCCTTAGGCTCAACACATCCTTCTGCAAATGTAATATAAAGATTTACTTACACGGTACCTTTATATTGCACCATTCCATTTTCATCTGCTACTAAAGTCTGATTTCTTTGCATATTGAAATACTGCCCATTAACTTTTCAATATCAGAATTCTACATTATTCCTGTCAGATTATTTTGTGCTTCAGTAAACTTTTTCAGAAGTGTTTATTGATGCCCAGGCACTATTCTAAAAAACAGCTTTAGAACGTCTCTAGGACTAATAGTATCGTAAGCCCAAAGTGCAGGAAATAGAATGTGGTGCCAGTTGGACTTGTGGCGGTTCATAGTGCATTGAAGGATGGTCTTCCGAATTTTATTAGTATCTACTTGGCCGTTCCCTTGAGGGTAATAGGTGGAGGCATATTGGTGTTCAAATTTTAGAAAAGTCGACATCTCCTTCCACACAAAATCCTAAAAATGTTTTCCATGGTCGAAAATGAGTTGCTTGGGTACCTCGAACTGAGTGACGACATGGTTAAGAAAGAAACGACCTACAGTTTCATCTTTGTAGTTAAAAGTAGGCATGGCCTCGACCCATTTAGTGAAATAGTCGATAGCCACAATGATGTATTTATGACCATTTGTCGAGGGGGAGATACACTCCATAAAATAAATGGCCCATTTACAGAAAGGGCCAACGGTGATAACTCGATGGAGGGGGGTGGGAGGGTTCCTTTCCTTTGGGGCAAAGAGATGGCAATTTCTGCAATGTTTGACTGTTGTGATGCAATCAGTGAAAAGTGTGGGCCAAAAATACCATACCTGGATAACCTTTTGAGCAATGTCCATCCCAGAGAAATGACTGTCGCGGGATCCACTATGACAATCGTTAAGAACTTGTTCAGCCTCATATCGAGTGAGGCATCGAGGTAAAATGGTGTCGACACCACGCCAATAGAGGACATTTCCAAGGAGGAGATAATGTGAGGCATGATGGCATATGTGACAGCGATCATCGTGACTAATATTGGATCTAAATTTCTGTGTGCGTAGGTACACTAGGATGTCTCTGTACCAGGGTTCATCTGACGAAATGATAAACAAGTGGTCGTTAGGTAAGCTGGTATTGATTGTTGGTGACGTAGATGAGGATGGTAAATTCATCATGAGTTGTGCCAATGCAAGGGATTTGGTAATCTTGTGTGTAGTGAACATGAGATCGTATTCTTGAAGTATGATGACCCATTTATCCACGCGGCCTTGAAGAAGGTTTCGACTCAAGAGATATACCATGGGGTTAGATTCTGTCACAAATGTAGTTTGGCTTAATAAGATATAGTGACGAACCTTTTGGACTGAGAAGACAACGGATAGGGCCAACTTCTCCTCATGGGGGTAATGTAGTTGTGGTTCAGATAAGGTCTGGCTTGTTGGAATATTTAAAAAACCCACCTATACCATTCTAGACTTATGATAAATTAATTAATCATTTATGATTAACTTCATGAGTTTTGACTAGATAAAATAGGCCAGTTTTGTCTTTTAGTGGACCGCATGCCATCCTAACTCACCAAAACAAATTTGGATGGATTTTGGATAAGATTTCCTTGGATTCATCCTGATTTGATTCTATTCCTGAATTAGAAAGACAGCTTCCTGGTTTAGACAACTTTATCATGTTTTTTCTACTTTCTAGTGGATAAGGAAAAGCTAGTTGACTTGGAAACTCTTACCACTTGGGAAATTTTACCTCCACACCTTTTATTATGTTCTAAATCCATTATTACATTCCATTTAACACTCTCATGAGCTTCCATACCATACCTAGAAAATTTGTGAGCCTCTAGTACAGTTTTGGTAACTGTTTTTTCCACCTAGGGGTTTTTTTGTCTTTTCTAAGCCTTTTCATTTTGCTCTTTCCAAATTGTCTCCAAGGAATTAAATTTTCTCCATGGAAGGTGTATTATATATTTTTATCATATTGATGAATAATATATAGAGTTATTTCCACAATTTATCTTCTCTATTCTTCTTCTCTCATTATCTGAAATATTCCATGTGAAATTGTCTTATGAATCTAGTTCCTAGCAATTGAAAATCTGACATGGTATCAGAGCTAGCTTGATTCAAAACAATTTCCAAGAGTGTTTTTTGCAGGTATTTCCATCACCAGGAGCACATCAGTATGGATAAAAATCAATCCAAAGCTGTGTCTATCACTTCCTTCAATTTCTTTGACTAGAAGGCGCATATGATCATCCAGCTTCAAAGCAGAGGATTCTATAGAGTCACTATGGGGCTTGAAACTGAGCCAGGAGATGTTGCATTAAAATCCAAATGGGTCAATAGAATTGATGAATATTAAGGGTTACTTTGTCTCTCTATATCTCCAGATATTCTATTCCATATTGATTCTCTACCCACTCCAAATGAAGTGTGGGAAAAGCTAGAGTCTCTCTTTGGAAAATAGGACAATCTCATAGGTCATTTGTTGGAGATTGAGTTGATCTATCTTAGTCCAATAAATTTTGATTCTATGGAGGATTTCATATCAAAATTCAAGAACCTAGTGCTTCAATTCAAGCAATGTGGCATAGAAAAGAAGGATGAGCAATTAATCTTTACCATTCTGTCAAAACTAAGCTCATCATATTTAGTATTTGTGTCTACTTTTCATTCTACAAGACTTGCAATTTCCAAGTGGAAGATGCCAATATTGGATGCATTCATTGATTCCCTCACTAGGGATAAGGACAAGCTGGTCCAAATGAGGGATCAATCACCCTCCAAATACTTTGCACTTGTTTCTCATGGAGCAAAGAATAATGACAAATCCAAACAAAAGACATTGTCAGAAGAAGAGGATTCTGATTGAGATTCCAAATCCAACATTGTTTCCAAGCCTCTCCCAAAGGTAATCATGCTTATGATTTGAGTAATAGAGTGAAATATAATTCTGATGTATCTGATATTGATTCACATTCTAATATATCAGAATCAAAATCCTCCACTTCTTCTTTAGAACAATCTTCAATCAATTCATTCAAGTCAACTCTCAAAACTAGTCATTTTTTACTAGCTTCTGACTTGTCTTCTGAAAGGTCTTTCCACCTCCATTCAAATATTTTAGATTCTGATTTAGAATATGATTTGTAGTATTATATGCAGGTCATTACATCTCCCAAACCATTTTCCCAACCATTGGATGCACAGAACACCCTACAACCCCCAAGTTCTCCAGTTAAGAAACTACACAATTCTATGTTTTCCTACACTATGTCACTTGCCTCTGTTGCACTTTTGTCTTCCATATATTTCATTGGTTGGACAGCCATGTTTTTGGCCATATTTTGACTAATATTCCACACATCTAGACCTGAACCCATCACTCATGGTTTAAAAGTCAATTCCTCACACTCTCCAAGCTCGCTCAGCTTTCAGGGTAACTTAGTTTCTCACACTCTTCCTAGTGAAACTTTGTTCGATCATGGAGACTCCACATCTTTAATGGTTGTTTCTCCATATGAATCACATTCTGGTATTTCAGATCCGCATGATCTCATTTTAAATATCAGAAAGGTTCTACATAAGTTTGAGAAGAAGTTACAAGAACTAGTGCACCACATTGCAGCTACAAAAGAAATTGACCCTGTTGAGTTCATCGTTTCTCCTTGGGAAGGAGTATGCATAGATCTTCCTTCCATCATTGATTATGTTTTCAGATCTGATTATCTATGTTAAAACAGCAAGAAAAATTCATTTGATGCTCCTCCATAATCATAATATGAGCTTCATAGAACCTCTACACATGGTTCTTTCTTACACAAAATCGATGCACTGATGCATGATCATGACATCCACAAACTCTTCATCAAGTCTGTTACTCAGAAGCAACCCATTCAGATCATTCAACTCATTCAGCTCATTCAAATGATAAACATGACAGTATGAAGACATCAAGCATGTCCATTTTTGAGGGAGGGTTTTGTTCCCATGAGGTTTTCCCTGTTTCATCGTTTTACATCATGAACTAGTTATTTTTGTATTGGGGTGATCACAAGCCTTGTTTCTTGGGCCCTATATTTCTGATATTTTTCTGATTTCCATCACATAAAGTCAGGCTTAAGGGGGGGTGTTGGAATATTTAAAAAAACCACCTATACCATTCTAGACTAAGGATAAATTAATTAATCAGTTATGATTAATTTCCTGAGGTTGGACTAGGTAAAATAGGCTAGTTTTGTCTTTTAGTGGACCACATGCCATCCTAACTCACAAAAACAAATTTGAATGGATTATGGATAGTATTTCCTTGGATTTTTCCTGATTTGATTCTATTCCTAAATTATAAAGACAACTTTTTGAGTTAGATATCTTTATCCTGTTTTTTCTTCTTTCTAGAGGATAAGCAAAAGCTAGTTGACTTGGAAACTCTTACCACTTGGGAAATTCGACCTCCACACCTTTTATTCTCTCATAAATCCATAACTACATTCTATTTACCTCACTCATGAGCTTCCATACCATACTTCGCCAATTCGTGAGCCTCTAGTACATTTTTGGTAACTTATTTTTCCACCTAGGGGGTTTTTTGTCTTTTCTAAGCCTTTTCTTTTTGCTCTTTCCAAATTGCCTCCAAGGCATTCGATTTTATCCATGGAAGGTGTATTATATATTTTTATCATATTGATGAATAATATACAGATTTATTTCCACAATTTATCTTCTCTAATCTTCTTCTCTCATTGTTTGAAATATTCCATGTGAAATTGTCTTATGAATCTAGTTCCTAGCAATTAAAAATCTCACATGGCTCACATAATAAATGATGTGTTCTCGACGTGCACTAAATTCTTGAATGAGTACCCCCAAAATGGCATAATTGGATGTTGGAACGTAAAGGATAAAATCTTTTGAGAAATCAGGAGGTGAAATCAATGGGGCGTTAGTCAAGGATTTTTTGAGGGCTTCACAAGTTGCTTGTGCTTGTTCATCCCAAACGAAAGGAACATGGGTATGAAGCAAGCAAAGGAAACCATGAGTTCTCGTAGCATAGTCTAGAACAAAGCGATGGAGAAAGTTGGCTCTCCCTTGAAGACTCTTTAATTGGTGTAATGTACATGGGGATGGGAGGTCTAGTATGGATTGAACCTTCAAAGGGTCTACGACAATTCCTTTTTGGGAAACGATGAAACCCAAAAACCGGCCTACAGGAACAAAAAATACACGTTTGAGTGGGTTCAAGTGAATTCTATACTTACAACAACGCATAAAAACTTGTCGGAGGTCGTTTAGATGGTCGAATCGTTTCTTGGATAAAGTCGTGAGGTTATCTACGTAGACCAAAATGATATGATCCAAATCATGAAAGCAATATGTCATGGCCCGCTAGAATGTGGCCCCAACATTTTTAAGACTAAAAGGCATGTCGTGATAGGAAAAGGTGCCCATGGGGTAGTGAAAGCAGTCTCGTACTGGTCTTCTTTGGGAATGCGAATTTGATTATACCCAAAGAAACCATCCATGAAGGATAGAACCTCATGTCCTGCACATGCATCAATAAGTTGTTCAATGAAATTCATGGGGAAGTTGTCTTTGGGACAAGCTCGGTTTAAATCGCAAAAATAAGTACAACGCGAATGGTGCCCTTTTTTTTGTTAATTGACATAGGATTGGAAACCGAAGTGGTGTAAGCGATGGGATAAATGAACCCGGATTTACGGAGTTTCTCAATATCAACTTTGACATAGGGGAGCTTGGATGGGTGGATGGGTCGTTGCTTCTAGCCAATAGGTGGGAGATCCGACCAAGTATCAATATGGTGTTCAACAATTGTGGGGTCAAGACCAGGCATCTTGGTATAGGACCAAGTGAAGACATCACAAAACTATTGGAAGAGCTTCTTATAAGAATGAATCTCATATTCAGTACAAGAAGCACCTAATGTTGTAACCTCAAGTGGGTCGGGGGGTGGGAAATATCAATCTGATAGGTGGCTGAAATGTTAGCCATATTCCCTTCCTTGAAGGCATCAGGAGCTGAGGTGGGGTTCTTAAACCACTCCACCATATCGGGGAGGAAGTCCTTTGTCTTGACCGAAAGTTGGTTGGCTGCAGTAGTGGTAGACTGCTTGGGAATGAAATAGGATCAATGGTGCATATCATCCCAAGGGTAGTTGGGTGTGTTTCGCACTTCGAGTATTTCTTTGTCACTACGAAAGCACTGTGTTAAAAAATCGGTAGAGGGGAGGCTAGATACTAGAGGCAAAATGGGTTCAACGTTTGTGGAAATCATGTCAAAAGTGTTAATTTCTCCCGAGAACCAATATGTCCTTGGGTAGATCTATGAAATGATGTGAGTAATGATCGTAGACTGCACATATGGCGCAGGAATGGTTGGTGAGTGTTATACCTCAATATTTCACAGTGTCGCATCTTCACAATAAAAACATTTGATGACACTTCCCCTCCTGCCTAAAACACCCAGAAGAGAAAAGAAATTATTGACCACTAAAGATAAACATGTCATGTCATCTAGAAACCTGACTGAGACCTTATCTTTCACCACTACCACTCTCTACAGATCTATGGAGGTGCGGTAGTCCATACTACCGTGTTATGCTCCTTGTCTTGTGCATGGTACTACTGCCTTATGCTCAGGCCTAGAGGCATGGTAGTCTATTTTTATCCTTTTTCCTTGGAATGTGGGATCCTAACTTTCGAGAGATTCTTTTGGAATTGACACCTATGGTTCGATCCTAACACCTTCTCTGATTAGTGGGTCTGATCCACTAAACACTCCCAAGATCCATTCTTCTCTCTTGTTGGTTAATCCTCCTACACACTATAAGAGAAGAGCCTTCCATGAGCAAAGGGGAGGACTCTTTGAGATATCAAACCTATGGTCATAGATCTTTGTGGAGATAACTAGAGGAGAAAGCACTTGGAGCTGGGAGTTGGCTTGGACATCAAGCAACTATTGTAAGTAACTTCAAGTTTGCAATAAAAATATAACTTGTCTTGTTTCCCAAATTATGTGTGTTGATGTTGTTTCAATTACATGATTTGTTTCTATTGTAGATTTAGATTCTAACATATATTTCAAGTTGCTAGAAAGATTGTATGTGCTTTCACTTTGATTCATCCCAACAGGTTCACTCTCAAGGACTTGAGGATCAGAACAATAACTAGGACAAGCGACTAAATCGAAGGTCAATTAAATCTCTTCTATCTCTTTCAGCAGTATAAGCTTGAAGCATTTGTTTGAATCTAGGAATTCAAGGTAGAATTTGTTATATTTTTGTCTTAGTTTAAAGTCAGTCAAGTCTACTTTAACCTAAGAGAGTTTCTACCTATCCGTAGGGAGAAATATCTACAACAAAAACTGGCGACTCCACTGGTTTGAACCCCATTTGATTGATTCATTTCACTTTCAGCCATTCTTGATTGTGATTTTTCTTTTTTTTCAAACCAGTACTGGATTTTGGTCTCTTTGACCTCTATTCACCCCTCCTCTCTACATGTTTTCTCCCTCTGTGATCAGTGAGTCCCCTGGGCCTGCAGCACCCCTGGAAAATTCAAAATTTTCTCAAAAGTTGTGCTTTTTGCCACCCTTTGTAGTAGTACCGCACCCCTATAACTCTCTCCAGAGCGGTAGTACCATGGCCCGTGCACTCCTTACAGCGCGGTAGTGTACCAGTACCGCGTCTTATTCTGTAGAAACCACGCAGTAGTGCCTGCATTTTTTTATTTTTTCTTTCCTGTTTGGTTTTCATAGGTCATCCCTGACCTTCTCTCCCTCAGATTGGTTTCTTGTTGCCCACTAGCATCCTATCCTTTGAACAGTTATTTGTAGTTTGTTTATCTCTTGGTGTGAGCTTGAGTATTTTTTGAGCTTAGTGGCATTATTTGCATACTTGGTCACCCCTCCGTTTTGGTTGCATTGGCTTGATCCTTTCATCATAACCAAGTTGTTACTACTGTCCTCCTTCCCTAGATTATATAGTTTCTAAAATCACATTTTTCTTATAAATATTATCTTTTCCATTTGTTAAAATCCATATTGGAAATTATCCTTTGGGAACATTTGTGTTTCTTTAATTGAAATGATCTAGTCCTTCTTTTGCACATTCAGGAGTGAATCGTCTATTTGCATTTGCCACATAAGTTCTCATTTTGAAGCATTGTCATTGTAAATCAGTTATATTGGAAGGCAGTGTTTATTTCAGTTTGGCTTTACTTAGAAAAAGAAAATAATTTTTTTTGTTTTGATGTGGTTTTTCATTGTTTTTTAAAATTTCATGCATGGTGATTGAAGAACTCTCTCTTTTCTGTAGCTAAATTTCATTGAATAAAAGGCTCATTTCGATTCAATCTCACTTGCATGGTATGAGTCATCACAACATCACCAAGTTTCACGTCTATTTACCCGATTGAGTAATAAAACCACTAAAATCTACACTCCCTAACTTAACACATCATAACCTCACTTGAGGAGAAAAAGAATTTGTTAGTTAGGTATGACACCGGGGATAGGCATACAAATAATTTTCCCTTTTCATTATCATCTGAGACATAGCTGTTGTCCTCTAGGGTACCAAAATCCTCTAGTATTTGTTGACACGATCATACATCAGTTTGTGGAGGGGTCTCATGTTGTTTTAGGGGTGAAACCGCTGTGAGATCAAGAACCAGATGGACTCTGTGGAATGCCGCACTCCACTTAGCCCTAAGGAAACATCGATCATTGTCTTCCTTGTATTCTTTGGCCACCATACTGGTGTTACAAGCGTGATAAGGAAGAAGCACCATAAACCTTTTCCAACGTGTCATGAACGAGGTAGCTTAGTAACTTTTCTACTAGGGATCCTTTACCCAAGATCCCTTTCGGTAGAGGGATATCCTTCCATTATTGGTCTCTCACGTTGTATTGTTCGAATTGGATTTCATCACCTTGTGAAGGATACAACTTGTTGAGGTCTCCATCTCTTAGTTAGGAAGTTTGCTTATTATCTCATCTCTATAGAGGGTCATTTTTTCTTTTAGTGACTTCTTGTTGGCATTCTGGCCATTGTTGTCTTCAACTCGCTTACTGGGATCCCGGTCTCAGTATAGTTTTTAGAGCTTGCTTTTTTGGCCTGTGAGCCTTGCTTTTTCTAGCTCCCCTTTTGCACACTCGACTGCATTAGGGTTTTTGAGTTCTTTTTTAGGCGACTGTCCCCGGATCTTGTATCTCTACCATTATGTCAGAACCACGGAGATCATGAAGAGTACAGGTATGAAGCCCACCACCACCACCATGGACCTCTGGTCCACCTACATCACGTATTCCTGCCCCTCCTGGCCGCAATGCTAGCCAAGGGAACATTCCACCACCAATCCACACTACATCTTCAGTTCCTCCTGTAACTATTACTCACAGTATGGTATCAGAACCCCTTGCAGTTTCTGCAACCACTAATACACCTGAGACTCCAACTATCACTTCACCCATTGTTATTCCAGATATATCTGCCACAGTGGACAACACTACAATGGATGAAACTAGTATAGCCCAAGATACTAGACCGGATGCCATCATCCTCGCCGATGTCAGCACTACCCTCCCATCAAATACTTTCTACGATGTTCCGGAAGGATCTGTTGGCACCATCGAAGGATCTGACCAAGATATATCCAAACTGATTGCAGTCCCGAATGGATACATCAAAATTATCGAAGAAACCGAACTCCCTAATACACCTTTTGAACCTGACTACCACTTTCTTACTTCCCAGGTGGAACCTTCGCCTGCTACCTCTATATTGTCAAGTGTTCATCCACAAGGAACCGGTTCTTCTAGTAACATACCATGTATAGTGTCCCTCCCCAACCTCCCTTCGGGACATGAGATCATGGCCTCAATCCAATCTAGTATGGTTAGTCTAGCTAACTCCCCTTTAGTGTCGGCACAGTTTAAACGTGATACAAAGCAAATGCTCTCAACAGCTTCTAGATATCCCCCTACTACCCATCCTCCTAACTGCTGAGCTCCCAATGTTCCGTCTAGCACAGAGTTTCATCACTCTTATGCAAACGGCTCCGGACCTTCAGATGATACTTTACCTCCTTTCCCTTCAGACTCCGAACACATAGCTCACACTTTCAATCCCTTCCAGGACACAAATCCGGGCCTAGTCCTTGATGGTCCTCCTATCGTTCAAGACACTATGGATAAACCCCCGACACCCCTCGGTTAACTTCCCCACATTTACTACTGTTAAGCATGTTTGGCACACCTTCTATGAGGGATAACCCAGTATTCTCCCCATCCCCACTTGTAACGTATGGAAGACCCCCTCCATATATTGGCACCTTTGGTGCCATCGGCCAGTCGACACTATCACACCTTTCTAGTGTCGAAAGAACATCAAGTCATACCGCTGGATCATCCATGCTAACCGGAGGTTCATCTCCAGCCACGATCTACACCATTTCGGGAGGTGGACCACCGACTGTTGGAACCACTAATCCCAACAACCAACCCCCTCTTGTCGGGCCATCAACCCAAACTATAGGAGGACAACTACTTCTTGGGAACCCCGCTCCTAGTCACCAACCCCCTCCCATAGGACCATCTAATCCACTTGCCGGAGGGAAACCCCTTGGTACCATTCAAAGTGGGGTGATTCAATCAACACCTCCATCTTTCCCACCAGCTCAACAAGCCCCTTTACTTGGAGGCCAACCCCTTGGTGCCATCCAATAACCCTCCCAACTAATAGCATCTGCTTAGTTCAGTATGTATAACACACCTAGCAGTAGACAAACTTATGCTGGTATTCCAACCGGACCTCATCTTCAACATCCCTCATCAGGCATGCTTCCTTCTTGGGGATCTCAAATCCCATAGAGCGGGGGGTACTCATTGTTTGGAAACTGGAACCTAGCTGGGGGGAAACCTCAAATTCCCCCCAACTTGAATTTCGGCTTCCCCTACCCTTCGGCTACAACAACTCCATGGAACCCATCTCTTCAACCTCCACCTCTTCATGAGGGTGGAACTCATATTCCATGGACACCATTCTTGCAGCCACCCCCTAACCCTGGTATGGGAAATCCTCCACCTACTCAAAGTAGTGGTAACATTCCTAGGACCCAACAACCCTAGGGAACCATTCCCCAACAAGGAGAAACAAACATTCCTGGGCCACAGAAACCCCAGGGTACAATACCCACCATCCCCACTCAGCAGAATGTCCAACAACTGGTTACCACTGTGATTCCCAGTGAGGTAATGACTTCTAACACACAATCGATTAACCAGATGGCCTACTACCCCCAGAACCTACAGCAGTACCCTGCGGGAAACACATATGGGTATAACATGCAACAATATGCTATGCAGGGCCCCTCAGGCATCCCTGTACCATACAATTATTACTCATGCCCTCAACCCAACCGTCAACTTCCTTTCTTGGCCACGCTAGATTTACCTAATTTGTCAAGGCTCATCAACGATCCTATATGGCATGAACCTCACTGGCCACCTATCCCAGCCAAACTTCCATCAGACATTCCTAAGTTCGATGCCAAGCCCAGGGAAGACCCCAAGAACCATGTGATGACCTTCCATCTTTGGTGTTCATCCAACTCATTGATGGACGACTCCATTCAACTACAGCTCTTCCAGCGCATGCTTATTGGCACGGTAACAAAATGGTACATCAAGCTGCCACAACACTCCTTCCATGATTTTAATACCTTGGTTGTGCAGTTTCTGACCCATTTCCAGCTCCCCATCCGATACGAGACTGGAACAGAACTGTTAACCTCGTTACGTCAAACCACTTCTACGCATATCTTGGACCACATCCATGACTGGCGTCGACGCCATAGACTAATCAAGGAACCCATTCCGGATCAGCTCCTTATTGATTGGTTCACAAAGTCATTCTTGCCTCCCATAGCCAGTGATATTGCTATGCATGGGCCGATCACGAAGGAACAAGCCATATCAGCTGCCCAGTACATGGATTTGGTATATACCCAATCCGAAACTTTACATGAACTTCTTCCCCACACCACCCGCATCACTACTGATCCACTAAGCCTACCACTGAACCCCCTATCGATGTTATTATCAGTTCAGTTAAGGCCCATCCTATCATTAAATCGATGGGGAAACAAGCTCCTGCTTCCCCCACTCTACCCCAGGCTACTCCAAAAGCTTCTACTTCTCCTGCTGTCTCCTCCGAAGTGAATGCAATTCAATCTACGTCACAATGATCTGAAGGAAAGAAGAAGAACAATCGCGAAAAATCCAAGAAGACTTCTAACCAGCAAGAGAACCCCAAACCTAAACCCACTCACAACGACCCTAAACCATGCCGGAAAGCTAAGTTCCCTTGCCTCATTTGTCAAGACAATCACTATACATGTGACTGTCCCTACAAGGATGAAGTCAACAAATTCGTTAAAGGATCCTCTCATCTGACAGTGTTAACTGACCCTTTCCCTCAACATCAACAGCAAATGGTTTCCCAAGAATCCCCACAAGGGTGCAACCCAAACAACCCACCTCGCGGAGAGATGTCTGCAAGCCGTGAAATCTTGATGACAAGTAATGAAGAGATCCACATAACCACTCATTCGAAGACATACAAAAACCCTCCCAGTTCAAACAAACAGTCAGAGACAACCAAAGGCAAGTCTCCTGTTGAATATCCTCCTCTCACACCCCCCCCTAATGGCCATCTCCACATCGAGAACCCGCTTACAGACACAGTGCTATGCCCACCCAAGGGCACCATACGAAAGGCGACATTTAATCCCAATTCGCGAGCTACCCAAAATTACAACATTGTTGAGGATTTAGCTCAAGCACCATGCACCATGTCAACTCTCGAGGTTCTCCAACACTGCCCTATGCAGCGTAGAACCTTACTTTCAACACTGGGGGCAGTAGACCTAGATACTTCAAACACCATCATTTTTAACTTGGATTATGTCAAAGCTCGGCTTTCCCATCAGTTAGCCATTCAGGTTCATACAAAAATCCATGGAAATAGCATCCATCGCACTATCTTAGACGAGGGTGCCTCCACGTCAATTATGTCTTTGAATTGTTGGAGAGCCTTAGGCTCACCCAAAGTCACAACTTCTCCCACTACTCTCAGAGCATTTGACGGACATGGTTTTCATCCCTATGGACTCATTCCTGCAATTGGTGTTGAACTAGGGGGAAAAACAGTATCTATACACATCGAAGTCGTAGATTCTCCATTAGATTACAATCTACTACTCGGTCAGAACTGGTTTTATGCCATGAACGCCATAGCATCTACCATCTTTCGACTTGTACAATTTCCTCCCGAAGGGAAGATTGTCACTATAGATCAGCTAGATTATTGTATCCTAGACTCTCATTCAAACTCCTCCAACACTATCCCATTATTGGATCAACCACGGTACCATTTCCATGACGTTGGCGTTGGTCTTATGAAGGATTCCTCCTTGATTGGATTTTTCCTAGAGCTGGGGTCCCACGTTCAGCAAGTCAACATGATAACATCGAGCATCACCCCCTTCAATGATTCTTGGGTGATACCGAGTCCTACTGAGATTGAAAACTATGACAAATCCATGCCATTAAATGGGAACCTCACAGCATATGAAGCGATCCACTCATCCACCAATTGGTTCAATCCTACTACCCATCACACAGTGGCATAGCTCTCATCTGAGACCCATTCATCCCCACCACTTATCGATCCTCTCACATTGATTTTTCCCACTGACGAATCAATTATGGAGGTTATGTGCGGTGATGAACCACCATGGAGAAATTTCCATCATCGATCTTCTTTCCCCACCATCCAGATGATTGAGGCCGAGACAAAATCCAACACTTCACTTGGAATGGTTCAAATCAAGTTTCCCACTTCGCTCGATGAAGTATTTTCTGAAGGAAACTTGGCCAACCTTATGGCAACCACTCCCATTGACATTTCAGTGAAGCCTGGTGTCATGGAAAACATTCATATTGGCAAGACATGCACTCCCATCGAAATGGAGTTCTACACTGCCTACTTTGAAACTTTTTGCGACGTTTTTGCTTGGAGTTATGAAGAGATGCCAGGAATAGACCCTTCTATCGTGGTCCGTGAGATTCCAACCTTTCCTGGCACCCGACCTATTTGGAAAAAACTCCGACCCGTCCACCCTCGTAAGGCAGCCACTATCAAAGCAAAAATCGAAAAACTTTTGCGTGCTGGTTTTATCTATCCTGTCCCACTGACAGAATGGGTATCTAATATTGTTCCCGTAGCCAAGAAACAAGGTACGATTAGAGTCTGTGTCGATTACCATGACTTAAACAAAGCTTGTCCAAAGGACAACTACCCAACTCCGTTCATCGACCAGATCATCGATAACTACGCTGGGAGTGTCATCTTTTCATTTATGGATGGCTTTTCCGGCTATAATCAGATCGAGATACTCCCAGCGGACCAGCATAAAACATCCTTTATCTTCCCATGGGGAATCTTTGCATATCGAAAGCTACCTTTCAGCCTGAAAAATACTGGGGTAACTTTCCAACGGGCGATGTCGTACGCATTTCACGATATCAAACATATTGCAAAACCGTATCTTGATGACCTTCCCGCTCATTCTCAGACTCGGGAAGATCATCCTAATCACTTAGGCATCGTCTTCGCTAGGTGCCATTGCTACAATATTCATTTGAATCCACACAAATGTGTCTTTTGTGTTGAAGCCAAATTTTTTTTGGGATTCATAATCTCCAAAAGCGGTATACGATTGGACACTGCGAAGGTAGAAGCTATTCTAGCCCTGCCTTCCCCCATGAACATACCAGAACTTCAAAATTTGCAAGGGCACGCAAACATTCAACGCCGTTTTATTTGTAATTTATTCAAGATAACAGAAGGCTACATGAGGCTTCTAAAGAAGAACACCTCCTTCTTGTGGGACGACAAAGCCCAATGCTCCTTTAATCATCTAAAGGCGGTCTTAACTAAGGATCCTGTGATTCAACCCCCCAACTACACATGGGATTACATTCTTTATCTTGCAGCTTCGATTTCTACCATCGGTATGGTGTTAGTCTAAGAAGATACCAACGGCATAGAACATGTAGTATACTATCTTAGTAAGAGTCTTCTTGACTCCGAAACTCGCTACTCACATGTTGAAAAGCTGGCTCTAGCAATAAATTTTGCTGTCCAGAGGTTCCATCACTACATTCTACTCCACCAGACCACTGTCATAGTAGATTTCAATCCAATGTACTATATCCTCACACGTCAAGTGCTTGGGGGAAAATATTCTCTTCCTGATGAATCATTGTTTCTCATCAGCATGTCCGACCCATGGTATGGGGATATTCTACTATATCTCCAAACCCAACGTTTCCACCCCAACCTTAATCGCAATGAACGTCGACGTATCCAACACCACACCAAGTACTACCTTATTATTAACGACACCCTTTACCGTCGTGGTGTCGATACCGTTCTTCGATGCTATCTAACTTTAGATGAGGCTAAACACATTCTTAATGACTACCACGCTGGAGCATGTGGTGGTCATGTCTCTGGGATGGATACGGCTCAGAAGATACTACGAGCGGGATATTTCTGGACCTCGATTTTCAAAGACTGCATTGAAATAGTTAAGAAATGTCCACCCTGTCAATTCTTTCATAGTAAGACACGCTCGCACCCTGCTCCACTTCATCTTGTTATTGTCGTTGACCCCTTTTCCAAATGGGGCATAGATTTCATGCACTGTAAGCCCACTTCGGCCGGGGGCATAGATATGTCATTAGTAGCTGTGGATTATTTTACAAAATGGGATGAAGCGATGCCTACTTATGCTGAAGACGACAAAAGAGCAGCACAGTTCATATTCAACCACATCATAGCTAGGTTTGGAGTCCCACAATCCATCGTGACTGATCATGGCTCCCACTTTAGGAACCATATGATTGAAGAATTGAGCGCCAAGTTAGGTTTTTGTTAAATTTTGAGTATTAATTCACAATACTATAGGATCTTTGCTCAGAGAATAACATCTACAGTATATCAATGCATGACAATCATAATATGACAAGCATCACAAGCATCACAAGAATCAAAAGCATAGAGACAAGAGACACATAGTTTCCGTGGGGAAAACCCTAAGGTGAAAAACCCCACAACTTCCTCAGAGATAGAGAGAGCAATGGCTCAACCAAAATACAACCAAATAACACTGAGATAGTCTCCTAGCAGATGATCCTCCTCCTCCTCACTATTGCGCCACTTTTGAGAGTGAGAGTGAGTTACTTTTCCGAGTGAGTAAAATAGAGATCTCCTATCTCTATTTATACTCACCTTTTTGCCTAGTGACCTAATGGGGCCGACTTGTCTACTTAGATACATCCACATTATATTATATATAATTCCGGGCTGACCCCATATTGTGGTCTAATAACCCATCAGCAAGTACACACACTTGCGACACTTGTCAATCCACATGACGACACTTCCTTATAGAGGAATAACACATCTCTTATAAGGGTACAATAAATATATATAAAATACACAGATGAAATACATTCCAAAGTTACATATACATCAACACTCCCTCTTAACTAGGAAGTTATTTCTCGACAAAGATCTACTAGACAAGTCTTCTTCTCTGGATCATCGTCATCATCATCGTCACTGTTGCTGCTATCTCAACCAATCTCTGAATCTACTCGTCATAGGAAGTTCTACAGAGCCAGTCCTTTTTCATACTAGATGTAGGCCTGCCATCTGCAGGTCTTCATCATCACTGGCCATACTGTGGAATCCTCAGGACTTATTACATGCGTCACAAAACTTGGCTGCAGCATCCCAGGCTATTACGAGCACACAGCTCTACCTGTAGGATCTCCCAGGAGCACATTACATGTGACCCATCACAAAACCTAGCCGAAGCATCCCAGGCTGTTACGAGCACACGGCTCTTCCTGTTGGATCTCCCAGGAGCACATTACATGTGATCTCACCACAAAACCTGGCTGAAGCATCTGAGGCCTTTTTCATCCTGTCCAGATCTCCTAGGATCAAATTACATGTGGTCATGGCAAAACCTGGCTGAAGCATCTGAGGCCTTTTTCATCCTGTCCAGATCTCCCAGGAGCAAATTACATGTGATAGGACAAAACCTCAGAAGAGCATCTGCCAAATATCTCAGGGCACCGAATTACATGCCATAGGAAAAACCTCGAAAGACTATCTACAGATCTCCCAGGGCACAAATTACATGTCCTCCCAAGCAAAACCTCGAAAGAGCATTTTCCAGATGTCCCAGGGCACCGAATTACATGCCATAGGAAAAACCTTGAAAGACCATATGCAAATCTCCCAGGGCACAAATTACATGCTTACCTGCACAACCTAATCCACGGCCAAAAAGTATCATCTGATACTCATCAAACATCATCCCGATGTACACATGATCATCTGATCATCATCACTGCAACATCCTGCTGCATGTCATCTGGAGAAGCTCGTCATCCACGATCATCCTGATCACACAATGCATCTATTTGATGCACACCAAGTATCCACATGATACATACATAGATACATGATCCACACAATGTATCCATCAGCATACATGATCTACCTGATCATACAAAGATACATGATCCATACAATGTATCCATCAATCATACATGATCTACCTGATCATACAAAGATACATGATCCACACAATGTATCCGTCAGCATACATGATCGATCTGATCATACAAAGATACATGATCTGCACAATGTATCCGTCAGCATCCAACATGATGCGTACATACATAAATGATCCAACTGATCATATCCAGCATCCAACATGATGCATACATACATAAATGATCCAACTGATCATATCCAGCATCCAACATGATGCGTATACAAAATACATACACATGATCCAACCAATCATATCCAGCATCTAACATGATGCATACACAAAATACATACACATGATCCAACCGATCATATCCAGCATCCAACATGATGCATACATATATACATATAATGATCCAACTGATCATATCCAAGCAGAAACCAGAACATCAACCTGATGCTCATCATCCAGCGCTTACATCCACAGCCATGTGAAGGATCCCCCTTCCAACATGCTTGGAATAACTTCAGCAAATGTGTCCATCACTTCTTCCTCGAAGTGTCCTCGATCTGAAGAATGCCAAGCCTCTCTCTGAAGTACTCGAACTTCACCCTGGCTAGTGGCTTCGTCAGCACATTTGCAATCTGCTCATCCGTCGCAACATACAGGTGATTCACAGCTCCTCTCTGCACCATATCCCTGATATAGTGATATTTGATCTCTATGTGTTTCGGCCTGTCATGAAACACTGGGTTCTTGGACAGCTTCACACAACTCTGGTTATCATAGAAGATCCCAGTAGCATCCAATGGGAGATCAAATAACTCAGACAGTAGCTTCCGTAGCCATACTGCCTCACAACTAGCTGAACAGGCTGCAACATACTCTGCCTCAGCTGTACTCAGTGCTACACAGGACTGCTTCCTACTAAACCAAGAGATCACACCTAATCCCATACTAAAGCAACACCTAGATGTGCTCTTCCTATCTGCAACACTGCTAGCCCAATTTGAATCAACATAACCCTACAGGTTAAACTTTTGATTCGCTTCATACTTGAGCCCATAATCCACTGTACCCTTCAGGTACCTCAGAACATGCTTTACAGCAACCAGGTGAACACTCCTCGGATCTATCAGGAACTGGCTCAATGTGTTCACAGCAAAGCAAATATCTGGTCTCGTGTTCATCAGGTACATCAAGGACCCAATCATCTGACGATACATGGAGACATCAACCGGCTCAGATGAAGCATCACATAGAAGCTTCAGATTTGATGCCATATGTGTGGCCATGGCCTTGCAATCCATCATCCCAAATCTCTTCAGGATATCTACTGTGTACTTCCCTTGACCAAGGAAGATCCCACCTACACTCTGCCACACCTCCATACCTAGGAAATAGTTCATCATTCCCAAATCTTTCATATCGAATTCAGCAGCAAGATTCCTCTTAGTATCTGCAATCAGTCTGTCATCTCCTGTTACAAATAAGTCATCCACATACAGGAGTAGAATCACAGGATTCCCTTCCTCAACCTTGTAATAAAGGTTGGAATCTGCTTTACTCTTGGTAAAGCCCAAACTAGATAGGAAACTGTCCATCCTACCATACGAGGTTCTGGGAGCTTGCTTCAAGCCATACAAGGCTTTCTTCAATCTGCACACATATGACTCTCTGTCATGTATTTCAAAACCAAGTGGTTGTTCCACATATACTTCCTCTTCAACTACACCATTCAAGAAAGCAGTCTTGACATCCATCTGGTGTATTTTCCATTTCATAGCTGCAGCTAGGGCAAGTACTGATCTGATGGAAGTATACCTGGCTACAGGTGCAAAAGTTTCTTCATAATCTATTCCCTCTTTCTGAGAAAATCCATGAGCTACGAATATTGCTTTGTATTTCTCCACACTGCCATCTGCAGCATGCTTGATTTTGAAGATCCATTTAGAGGTCACAACAGACTTCTCTTTAGGTCTTGGGACAACATCCCAGACATCATTCTTCATTATTGATTGGTATTCCTCAACCATGGCATCCTTCCATTCTTTCTTTTCAGCTACCTCTTCATAACTGGAAGGCTCTTTGTTCATAATGTCACAAAGTAAAGCAACATAGCTAGTATGTGATCTGGTTCTCTTCTTTGCTCTGTGTTCTTCTTCTGGAATACCAAATCTTTCTGCATCTTGAATGAGCTCTCTAGCCCATGCAGGTTTCCTCTTGTGAGAGTTATCCTCACGGGGTGGATCTACAGGTTCTTGTGGATCTTCAAACTCACGAACAACTTCTGTAACTGCTTCAGTCATGGTAGTGTCCTGAAATCTTGTTTCCTTAGGTTCTTCATAAACTTCGGTAGGTGCCTTCCTTGATTTGATGAATGCAGAGTTTTCATCAAATGTTACATCCCTGCTGACATCAATCTTCTTGAACCCTGGAAAGTATATTCTGTAAGCCTTCAAGCTTTCACTGTAACCCACAAAGATACCCTTCTTTCCTGAAGGATCTAGTTTAGTTCTCTTTTCCTTCGGGACATGAGTGTATACTGGACAACCAAATATTCTGAGATGACTAACTTCAGGTTTCTTACCATAAAAGACCTCTTATGGTGTCTTGTTGTCGAATATCTTGTGGGGTGTTCTGTTCTACACATATACAGCTGTTCTAGCTGCTTTTGCCCATAGATGCATAGGAAGATCCTAGTCATGCAACATTGCCCTTGCTGCTTCCATGATAGTTCTGTTCTTCCTTTCTGCAACACCATTATATTGAGGATTATAAGGAGCAGTCAACTCCCTCTTAATCCCTGAATCACTACAAAGCTTCTTGAAGTCACTTGAGGTGAATTCTCCACCATTGTCGGATCTGAATGTTTTGATCTTCTTGTCAGTTTGATTCACCATCAAGGTTTTGAATTCCTTGAATTTATCAAGCACCTCATCTTTGCCCTTCAAGAAGTATACCCTAGTCTTCCTGGAGAAGTCATCAATAAATGAGACATAGTAAACATACCCACTTAGGGAACTGGATGACATAGGGCCACATACATCTGAGTGGATGATTTCCAGGATGTCTTTTGCCTTGCTTTCACTACTTGGGAAAGCCTTCTTAATGTTCTTACCTTTTGCACATCCTTTGCAAACACCTTCATGTTTGATCTTGATTTCAGGAAGACCCTCTACTGCCTTGCTTGCAATTGGAAGTGTTCTATAGTGCATATGAGCAAGTCTTCTATGCCAAAGTTCACTTGGCTCCATGGATTCATGTACCATGGCATGTTCAGGTTGTTCCTTCAATTTATACAAACCTCCCTCTTGCTCTCCAATTACTACTGCATCATCTATGGTCTTTGCCTTTGGCCACATTAGGAATTGGCCATCCACAAATGCAACCCTCATACCTTTTGCATCCAATGTAGAAATGGAGAGTAAGTTCTTCTTGAGCCCAGGTACATAAAGTACTTTCATCTTCAAGGATTTTCTAGAATCTAGGTTGTAGGAAGCTTCACCACTTCCTTTGATTGGGTATTGATAATCATCCCCAAGTTTCACCTTATGGGGTGATTCATGTTCAGATAGATTCACAAAAGATTCCTTAAACCCAGTCATGTGTTTGGAAGCCCCACTATCAATCAACCAATCATTACAACCATGAGAGATGGTACCTGTGAGAGCAGAGATCAGAACATACTCTTCTTCACTTGATGAGTCATCATTGCTATCACTTTTTTCCCTAGCCTTCTTCTTTGGGGGTTCATCATCTTCGGCAGCATGAGCATGAAACCTTCTTTTTCTACCCTTCTTCTTCTTGTTGGAGATGTTGTTGTCCTTCTTGTTCTTGGGACAATTTATTGCAATATGTCCTTTCTCATTACAGGTGAAGCATATTCTTCTTTCTTTGAAGTGATGTGAAGATCTCTTGAAGTGAGATGGCTCTCTCTTGGACTTTCCTTTCTTGGTGTGAGCTGTGAGTGCTTGATCTTCATTCCCCATCTTTTCTTCTCGTGCCACAAGCCTTGCTTCTTCTTGTGAGCATTCTTCCGGTAGTCTACTGAAGGATATCAACTTCTTCCTTGCACAAATTCCTTGGATAAAGGAATCCCATGACCTGGGTAGGCCATTTAGAGTGGTCATCACCACTTCACCATTCTCCACCATTTCATCCAGTGCTTCTAGTTGTTCCTTGATCTGGGAGACCCTTGAAAAATAAGATTGAATGGTTTCTCCATTCTGAAACTTTACTCCTTTCAATTGGTTTCGCAGGGTCATATTTCGATTTATGTTCTTCCCTTCAAATAGCTTGGTCAAAGAGTCAAACATCTCCTTGGGTGTCTTAAGAGAAGACACATGGGGTATGAGATGGTCTTTGATAGAATCAGCAATGATTCTCTTTGCCTTGACCAAGTTCTTCTTGTGCAATTCCTTGGCCTCTTCATCCTCTGGGATAGGGATGTCTTCTTTCACATATGAGTCCAACTCATTCTCTTCCAGGATTAACCCAATCCTATACTTCCAGGCTTGGAAGTTATTAGCCCCTTCAAGCTTATACTCAAGCTTGGTGTGGAGAGACATCTTAAAGAGTACTTCAAATGGAAATAGAAAAGATTTAGGACTTACCACTTGAAGTGTTCAAAACTGGATCTGGTCTCGGATTAGGGTTTGTCAGAGAAACCCTAAAAATTCAAAATGTGAATTTCAAATTTCTGAAAGGATAGAAAGATGCAAATTGGTGAGCTGATCAGCCTGGTACATTCAAAATTTGAGATCAGCAAAGTCTTGCCCTTCAAAATTGCCTTTTTGTCCTCCCGGGTTCACTAGGGAGAGCCCTGAATTAGGGTTTGAGTTTCCCGGAGATCTACCCAGCCAAAAATCTCGATCCAAAGCTCTAAACTTTAATTTTTGCAAGGAGCGTTCAGCTGTGTCTTCAGATTCCAGAAATTCCTATTTTTGTGGAAACCCTAATTTTTAGGGAAAAATCTGAAAATGATCGAAACTGAATTCTGATTGGACAGATAGATGCGCCTTGATGAGTAGAGTCAATCTACTATACTGATTTGCAAAAATCTATGGAGAGAAACCCAATAAACAAGGAACTCAAGTCTTCCGTCACTGCAAAATGTCTTCTTCTCAGGTTAGCTCTAATACCATGTTAAATTTTGAGTATTAATTCACAATACTATAGGATCTTTGCTAAGAGAATAACATCTACAGTATATCAATGCATGACAATCATAATATGACAAGCATCACAAGCATCACAAGAATCAAAAGCATAGAGAGAAGAGACACAGAGTTTTCGTGGGGAAAACCCTAAGGTGAAAAACCCCACAACTTCCTCAGAGATATAGAGAGCAATGGCTCAACCAAAATACAACCAAATAACACTGAGATAGTCTCCTAGTAGATGATCCTCCTCCTCCTCACTAGTGCGACACTTTTGAGAGTGAGAGTGAGTTACTTTTCTGAGTGAGTAAAATAGAGATCTCCTATCTCTATTTATACTCACATTTTTGCCCAGTGACCTAATGGGGCCGACTTGTCTACTTAGATACATCCACATTATATTATATATAATTTCGGGCCGACCCCATATGGTGGTCTAATAACCCATCAGCAAGTACACACACTTGCGACACTTGTCAATCCACATGACGACACTTCCTTATAGAGGAATAACACATCTCTTATAAGGGTACAATGAATATATATAAAATACACAGATGAAATACATTCCGAAGTTACATATACATCAACAGTTTTCACCATGAAAACTCAACCCCGTATTACCCACATGCTATGTTGATGGATATGTAACTTCGGAATGTATTTCATCTATGTATTTCATATATATTTACTGTACCCTTATAAGAGGTGTGTTATTCCTCTATAAGGAAGTGTTGTCATGTGGATTGACAAGTGTCGCAAGTGTGTGTACTTGCTGATGGGTTATTAGACCACCATGTGTGGGGTCGGACCTGAAATATATATTATATTGTGGATGTATCTAGATAGACAAGTCGGCCCCATAGTGTAACTGGGCAAACAGGTTAGTATAAATAGAGATCGGGAGATCTCTATTTTGATCATTCAGAAAGTCACACTTCTCTCACTCAGAAAGTGGCACACTAGTGAGGAGGAGGATCATCTGCTACTAGGAGACTGTCTCAAGTGTATTTTGGTTGTACTTTGGTTGAGCCATTGCTCTCTCTACCTCTGAGGAAGTTGTGGAGTTTTTCACCTTAGGGTTTTCCCCACGGAAACTCTGTGTCTCTTGTCTCTCATGCTTTTGATTCTTGTGATGCTTTTCATGCTTATTGTGATTGTTATGCATTGATATACTGTATATCTTATTCTCTCAGTGAAGATCCTAGAGTATTGTGAATTAATGCTCAAAATTTAACATGGTATCAGAGCTAACCTGAGAAGAAGACATTTTGCAGTGACGAAAACTTGAGTTTCTTATTTATTGGGTTTCTCTCCACAGATTTTGGAAAAGCAGTATAGTAGATTGACTCTACTCATCAAGGAGAATCCATCTATCCAATTAGAATTCCATTCTAAGCATTTTCAGATTTGGCCCTAAAAATTAGGGTTTCCACAAAAATAAGAATTTATGAAATCTGAAGACATAGCTGGAAGCTCCTTGCAAAAATCAAAGTTTAGAGCTTTAGATCGAGATTTTTGACTGGGTAGATCTCTGGGAAACTCAAACCCTAATTCAGGGCTCTCCCTAGTGAACCCGGGAGGACAAAAAGTCAAATCTGAAGGGTAAAAATTTGCTGATCTCAAATTCTGAATGCGCCAGGTTGATCAGCTCATCAAGGCACATATTTCTATCTTTTCAGAAAGTTGAAATTAACATTTTGAATTTTTAGGGTTTTTCCAACAAACCCTAATCCGGGACTAGATCCAGTTTTTAGCATTTCAAGTGGTAAGACCTAAATCTTTTATATTTCCATTTGAAGTACTCTTTAAAATGTCTCACCACACCAAGCTTGAGGATAAGCTTGAAGGGGTTAATAACTTCTGAGCTTGGAAGTATAGGATTGGGTTAATCCTGGAAGAGAATGAGTTGGACTCATATATAAAAGAAGACATCCCTATCCCAGAGGATGAAGAGGCTAAAGTATTGCATAAGAATAACTTGGTCAAGGAAAAGAGAATCATTGTTGATTCTATCAAAGACCATCTCATACCCCATGTGTCTTCTCTAAATACACCCAAAGAGATGTTTGACTCTTTGACCAAGCTATTTGAAGGGAAGAACATAAATCGGAAGATGACCCTAGGGAACCAATTGAAAGGAGTAAAGTTTCAGAATAGAGAAACCATTCAATCTTATTTTTCAAGGGTCTCCTAGATCAAGGAACAACTAGAAGCAGTGGATGAAATGGTGGAGAATGGTGAAGTTGTCATGACCACTTTGAATGGCTTACCTAGGTCATGGGACTCCTTCATTCAAGGAATCTGTGCAAGAAAGAAGTTGATTTCCTTTAGTAGACTACGGGAAGAATGCTCACAAGAAGAAGCAAGGCTTGTGGCACGAGAAGAAAAGATGGGGAATAAAGATCAAGCTCTCACAGCTCACACCAAGAAAGGGAAGTCCAAGAGAGAGCCATCTCACTCCAAGAAATCTTCACATCACTTCAAAGAAAAAAGAATATGCTTCACCTATAATGAGAAAAGACATATTTCCATAAATTGTCCCAAGAACAAGAAGGACAACAACAACTTCAACAAGAAGAAGAAGGGCAGCAAAAGAAGGTTTCATGCTCATGCTGCCGAGGATGATGAACCACCCAAGAAGAAAGCTAGGGAAAAAAGTGATGATAGTAATGGTGACTCATTAAGTGAAGAAGAGTATGTTCTGATATCTACTCTCACAGGTACTATCTCCCATGGTTGTAATGATCGGTTAATTGACAGTGGGGCTTCCAAACACATGACTGGGTTTAAGGAATCTTTCGTGAACCTATCTGAACATGAATCACCCCATAAGGTAAAACTTGGCGATGATTATCAATACCCAATCAAAGGAAGTGGTGAAGCCTCCTACAACCTAGATTCTGGAAAATATTTGAAGATGAAAGAAGTCCTTTATGTACCTGGGCTCAAGAAGAACTTACTCTCCATCTCTGCATTGGATGCAAAAGGTATGAGGGTTGCATTTGTGGATGGCCAAGTCCTAATGTGGCCAAAGGGAAAGACCATAGATGATGCAGTAGTGATTAGAGAGCAAGAGGGAGGTTTGTATAAATTGAAGGGACAACCTGAACATGCCATGGTGCATGAATCCATGGAGCCAAGTGAACTTTGGCATAGAAGACTTGCTCATATGCACTATAGGGCACTTCCAATTGCAAGCAAGGTTGTAGAGGGTCTTCCTGAAATCAAGACCAAACATGAAGGTGTTTGCAAAGGATGTGCAAAAGGTAAGAACATTAATAAGGCTTTCCCAAGCAGTGAAAGCAAGGCAAAGGATATCCTGGAAATCATCCACTCAGATGTATGTGGTCCTATGTCATCCAGTTCTCTAAGTGGGTATGTTTACTATGTCTCATTTATTGATGACTTCTCCAGGAAGACTTGGGTATACTTCTTGAAGAACAAAGATGAGGTGTTTGATAAGTTTAAGGAATTCAAAACCGGAGAATCAAACTGACAAGAAGATCAAAACATTCAGATCCGACAATGGTGGAGAATTCACCTCAGGTGACTTCAAGAAGCTTTGCATTGATTCAGGGATTAAGAGGGAGTTGACTGCTACTTACAATCCACAATAGAATGTTGTTGTAGAAAGAAAGAATAGAACAATCATGGAAGTAGCAAGATCAATGCTACATGACCAGGATCTACCTATGCATCTATGGGTAGAAGTAGGTAGAACAGTTGTATATGTGTGGAACAGAACACCCCACAAGATATTGGACAACAAGACACCATAAGAGGTATTTTATGGTAAGAAAACTGAAGTCAACCATCTCTGAATATTTGGTTGTCCAGTATTCACTCATGTCCCAAAGGAAAAGAGGACCAAACTAGATCCTTTAGGAAAGAAGGGTATCTTTGTGGGTTACATTGAAAGCTCGAAGGCTTATAGAATATACTTTCCAAGGTTCAAGAAGATTGATGTCAGCAGGGATGTGACATTTGATGAAAACTCAGCATTCATCAAATCAAGGAAGGCACCTATCAAAGTTTATGAAGAACCTAAGTAAACTAGATTTCAAGACACTACCATGACTGAAGCAATTGCAGAAGTTGTTCGTGAGTTTGAAGATCCACAAGAACCTGTAGATCCACCCCGTGAGGATAACTCTCAAAAGAGGAAACTTGCATGCGCTAGAGAGCTCATTTAAGATGTAGAAAGATTTGGCATTCCAGAAGAGGAACATAGAGCAAAGAAGAGAACCAGATCACATACTAGCTATGTTGCTTTACTCTGTGATATTATGAACAAAGAATCTTCCAGTTATGAAGAAGCAGCAGAAAAGAAAGAATGGAAGGATGCCATGGTTGAGGAATACCAATCAATAATGAAGAATGATGTTTGGGATGTTGTCCCAAGACCTAAAGAGAAGTCTATTGTGACTTCCAAATGGATCTACAAAATCAAGCATGCTACAGATGGCAGTGTAGAGAAATACAAAGCAACATTCGTAGCTCGTGGCTTCTCTCAGAAAGAGGGAATAGATTATGAAGAAACCTTTGCACCTGTAGCCAGGTATACTTCCATCAGAACAGTACTTGCCCTGGGTGCAGCAATGAAATGGAAAATACACCAGATGGATGTCAAGACTTCCTTCTTGAATGTTGTAGCTAAAGAAGAAGTATATGTGGAGCAGCCACTCGGTTTCGAAATACATGACAGGGAGGCATATGTGTGCAGATTGAAGAAAGCCTTGTATGGCTTGAAACAAGCTCCCAGAACTTGGTATGGTAGGATGGACAGTTTCCTATCTAGTTTGGGCTTTACCAAGAGTAAAGCGAATTCCAACCTTTACTACAAGGTTGAAGAAGGGAATCCTGTGATTCTACTCCTGTATGTGGATGACTTATTTGTAACAGGAGATGACAGATTGATTGCAGATACTAAGAGGAAGCTTGCTGCTGAGTTCGATATGAAAGATTTGGGAACGATGCATTATTTCCTAGGTATGGAGGTGTGGCAGAGTGCAGGTGGGATCTTCCTTGGTTAAGGGAAGTACACAGTAGATATCCTGAAGAGATTCAGGATGATGGATTGCAAGGCCATGGCCACACCTATGGCATCAAATCTGAAGCTTCTATGTGATGCTTCATCTGAACCGGTTGATGTCTCTATGTATCGTCAGATGATTGGGTCCTTAATGTACCTGACAAACACGAGACTGGATATTTTCTTTGCTATGAACACATTGAGCCAATTCCTGACGGTTCCGAGGAGTGTTCACCTAGTTGCAGTAAAGCATGTTCTGAGGTACCTGAAGGGTATAGTGGATTATGGGCTCAAGTATGAAGCGAATCAAAAGTTTAACCTGCAGGGTTATGTTGATTCAGATTGGGCTAGCAGTGTTGTAGATAGGAAGAGCACATCTGGATGTTGCTTTAGTATGGGATCAGGTGTGAGCTCTCGGTTTAGCAGGAAGCAGTCCTGTGTAGCACTGAGTACAGCTAAGGCAGAGTATGTTGCAGCCTGTTTAGCTAGTTGTGAGGTGGTATGGCTACGGAAGCTACTGTCTGAGTTATTTGATCTCCCATTGGATGCTACTGGTATCTTCTACGATAACCAGAGTTGTGTGAAGCTATCTGAGAACCCAGTGTTTCATGATAGGTCGAAACACATAGAGATCAAATATCACTATATCAGGGATATGGTGCAAAGAGGAGCTGTGAAGCTCCTGTATGTTGCGATGGAAGAGAAGATTGTAGATGTGCTGAGGAAGCCACTAGCTAGGGTGAAGTTCGAGTACTTCAGGGAGAGGCTTGGTGTTCTTTAGATCGAGGACACTGTTGGCCCGGTTTTGCAACCAGGCTTAGTGCTATGGGCACCTGCTAACTAGTAGCAACAGTTTCAATAGAAATAAAAACAATAAACTAAATAAACAATACTTTTCATGGATCTAAACAAGAATCTAAGCAAATAATGTAAACATTTCAAAATCAAGAACAAGAAACATAATAAATAATTTTTTGTATTGAAAAGTGGGGGGCAAGCAAGTGCTTGCGATATTACCTTCAATGGTGAAGGTTGATGTTGAGCAACTCCCAAGATGAGTAGCTCCAAACTCCAATAGGTCTCTTTCTCCAAGGTTGCTTCAATGGCTAAAAGTGCTCAGGGGAGATTTCAGCAGCATAAGGATGAGATAATGGAAGGATGAGAAATGAGGAGCCCCTACCACCTTTTTATAGGTTTTGGTGGTGAGGAATACCATTTGTGGTTTTGTGGAAACCAATGGTATTGACCAACATGGTTTAGGTACTTTTCCCTCCTTTTTCCTTTTTTGAATAAAAATAATATTTTAATTCCCTTTTTAATATTTTTGGGAATTTGGACCCTTTTTGAGGGTTTTTTGTGATTTTCTTGGAAAAATAATCTTTTTTAATGGAAAAAGGGGTGTACTAAGGTCTTTTGGTGACCTTTTGTTGGTTTCGGAGGCTCAGATGGTGGAAAAGTGGACAAATGGGTCATGTGAATAGGGAAATGAGCTAGTGAGCACTTTTTGGGTGTTAACAGATTGCCCCCTGATGTGTGAGGGCAGGAGCTCATCGTATGGCCGATAGACATCATAGTTCTTTTGTCCTTTTTTCTGGGGTTTAGGGGAGAGAAGAGACCGGTTGGAGACTGGAGCCACGGCCCTTGGAAGCTGCAACAACAAAAAATATTACATGGCCTCAATATGAATGAGGTATAATCTTTGATAAAGGACGAGGCGGGCATTCCCATGCTCGTATCAAGACATATACAAAACAATTAGTCCCAAGAAGGGGGATCTAATACGTAAAGAAATATACTGGTACATCATAATGGTCCAGAGGGGACATGATTGTGGGATATACTCATGATCATGACTGATCTCAATAACTGATACACTGGAATAACTGTGGAACTGCTGAAACTGAAGGTGTCCAACATCTGTAGGGACTCAAAGACTATGAGTCATCTCTGAGAAATAATGTAACTGTATACTCAAGGGAGTATGAAACAGGGGTAAATCTGAATGATGTCGCCATGCGCAACCCGGATATCTATAGAAAGAGTGTAACTGGTTGAATCCATAGGGAGACTCTCATATGTGGAGGAGTCGGGTGGTATCCGGGGTCTTCGACTAATAACTGAACGTACCAATACCCTGTGTGAGTCTCAGCGATGCGATCAAGGTGTTGAAGTCGAGCATGTGAGAAACAACCATTCGGAAAGGCACTGGGGATTCCTCTCGAAATGATTCGTAGGCACTCATCGTAAATGGTAATGATTCCAAGACACAGGGACCTCTAGGTCTATCCTCTGGAATCAATGTGGTTGTCGTCGACAGAGGGAGACCAACAACTAACAAGGCAATGATGTTTCCTTGATAGGAGCACGAGGTGTATAACTGAAGTGATGTAGTACTGCTGGTAGGACTGACATACTTGTGGGGATGGGAAATAACTGGGTCAAAAAATGGGTAGACTCAAACTTCCTTTGTTCAGAGCATGATGACATGGTTGACCTAGCAGCGTAGGGAACTGACTCATAGGTGTGGGGATCATCTTTTAGGGACTTGAAGGGTATGTACTGACTCTGGGGGGGTGAAGCTGATGGTAGCTGTCGAGGGAGTTTCAGGGTGACATACTGCAGAATACTCTGAACAAAGGCGACCAAAATGGGGAAGCTGCTATGTGAGTAGACATGATGTGTTGTAGCGCCAAGAGGCACCATTGATGCCTTCTTCATAGTTTTAATGAGCTCCAAGAAGGGATAAAAGTATGCTCTGAAATGGTACGGTTCTGTGGATTTTGTGAGCCAAGGACGGTGCATGCTCATGGTTGCTTTCATATTTAGAGAGTCTGAAAACGGTAAGTGGACTCTATTGGTGTTTCTTTTTCGTAAGTTTAGTCTCCCAGGCCCGAAAAAGTATAAAATGATGCGAATGGAGAACTCTTCTAGCCGATGTGACTAGAGTATACCTTTTTCGTAATTAGTCTACAAGGTCCGGAAAAGGGGTAAACTTATACCAGGTAGACGCCCTTTCATATACGTTTAGCGAGCATGAAAGGAAGCAAGATTGCTCGGCGATCTTTTCATTGTTTTAGGAGTCAGAAAAGAGCTTAACAGAAACTCCCTAAGTGCCTTTTTCGTAAAAACGGGGTTGCTCGGCCCGAAAAAGGGATAAAATTATACCGAACAAAAATAGATTGATGAGGGCGAGAAAAGGTCTCAAGCATCGTCATCTGTGCGGAAAACTGGATCCGGTGACATAAGGATTGTCGAAAACGGAGAACGGCCGATGTGGCACGAAAACCGAGGTGACGAGGGGGCGTGGAAAAAATGCCCAAAAAAACTAAAGGTGAGAGCGAGAAATGATCTCAAGCATCATCACGAGCGTGGAAAACTGAATCCGGCGATATAAGACACATCGAAAACGGAGAACGGCCAATGTGGCACGCAAACCGAGGCGACGAGGGGGCGTGGAAAAAATGCCCGAAAAATCTAAAGGTGAGAGCGAGAAATGATCTCAAGCATCATCACGAGCGCGGAAAACTGAATCCGGCTATATAAGACACATCGAAAACGGAGAACGGCCGATGTGGCACGCAAACCGAGGCGACAAGGGGGCGTGGAAAAAATGCCCGAAAAATCTAAAGGTGAGAGCGAGAAATGATCTCAAGCATCATCACGAGCGCGGAAAACTAAATCCGGCGATATAAGACACATCGAAAACGGAGAACGGTTGATGTGGCACGCAAACCGAGGCGACGAGGGGGCGTGGAAAAAATGCCCGAAAAATCTAAAGGTGAGAGTGAGAAATGATCTCAAGCATCATCACGAGCGCGGAAAACTGAATCCGGCGATATAAGACACATCGAAAACGGAGAACGGCCGATGTGGCACGCAAACCGAGGCCATGAGAGAGGCTAAAAAAAAAAAAAAAAAAAAAGGTCAAAAAATGGACCCTGTGAAAACAGGAAACGGAAGGAACCTCTATGAAGTTCTCGCTGTGCTGATCCCAACGGTACCAACGGTTTGAGAAATGGACTTCGTATGACACCGCAATGGTTGTTTGAAATTTGTGGAATTTCTATAAATAGGACGTGGGGCCCAATATGACTTGTCATTGTTACGTGCGAGTTTGATAGAGCTGTCAGAGCTCTTTCTTGATTTCCAGGAGATTTCACCGTTGGTTTTCGATTTAGCGAGTTGCAGGTAACTCTATTTGCCTTAACCTTGTCAATTATGTCTTTTTTGGTTGGCGGTGGGCCCCCGAAGGCCGCGAAACTCCACGTTGACTCTCCAACGTGGAACCGCGCGGGTTTCTGGGCTGAACCCGCGATGAACCGCGCGGGTTTTAGAATCACAGTCGCGATGTTCATCGCGACTGTGAGGTCGGAACCCGCGATGTTCATCGCGTGTTCATGGGTGATAGTCGCGATGTTCATCGCGACTGTTTGGACAAAACTCGCGATGTTCATCGCGGGTTTTTGCATGAATCCCGCGATGGTCATCGCGGCTTTTTGTGGAAAAGCCGTGATGGGCATCGCGGCTTTTTGTGTAAAAGCCGCGATGGGATTTTTCCAAAATTTTTATGTTGGGGCTAAAAATTTCTTCTGTTTTTGGGCAGGATGTTGCGGAGACCTCAGTCTGTGTGGTGGGAGAGAGAGATTGATGGTGAGCTGATGCTGAGGATTGAGAATGATGGAGGGGTGAGACAGACCCTAGCCATGAGCGGACTCTTGAAGTTCGCTCAGATACCTCCTATCCGTTCAGTGAGGAGACTCCTGAAAAAGCTCGTGCAGTGGTGGGTGCCGGCAGAGGGTGCCTTCATTATTGGTGGTGAGAGGTTGGAGATTACTCTCACCGATGTATATTTTTTGACCGGTTTGCCTCGCTTGGGTGAGGTGGGTGATATTTCTCCGAGGTTGCCTCCGGGTGTGGATATGGAGGACCTCTTACAGACCTTCTGTGTGGATGACGCTGTTTTGGTAAACAGCTCTATTAGTCTGAAGTTCCTACGTGAGTGGGATATGCGGGCTGTTGGTGCCTGTGTTCTGAGGGTTTTGGGTGCTGCTGCCCCACATCGTATGTCTGGGGGGCAGACGATGATGGTGGACTCCGTTCTACGGGGTACTTACTACGCTTGGGCGCAGATGTTCTTGGCCGGTGTCCGGAGAGATCTGGACAAGGCCGTGAGAGAGGGGGGCGAGTTTTGTTACGCCTCTTTTTTATGTTGTTTTTTCTTCGAGCGGGTGCCGACCTTGCGGCCACATGTACCCGTTCGTGCTAGTCTGCCGAGCGAGCCTCGTATGATGAGGTGGGGGCAGATGATGCCCCGTGCTGGCGGTGGTATCCGTGGCTACTTCACAGAGGACTTTTTTCAGCAGTGGGAGCAGATGCCTCTGGTGATCGAGGACTATCCCTACGCCGGCATGGATTACAGAGGTGACGCGGAGATGCCTCGTGCCCCAGGACAGGCCTGGGGCTTGGACGGTATGTTTTGTGTTTTATTTGATGATGTATCGTATGTTGTTTGGTTTATGATGATTTTGTTATATAGTGTCTAATGGTTTACTTGCTTTGTGCAGATGTGGGTCCAGTGCCACCACCTGACTATGTGGCTCGGCAGGGGCGGGCGATGGTGGTCGCTCGTCCCCCAGTACCTGTACGTCCTCCGCGTGGTGGAGGATATGCAGATCGTGGGCGAGGGGTTGGCCCTGATGGTGACGCCATAGATGGTGTCCGGCGTACCTTTGCCCGGATCCTAGCTAGGTTCCCTGAGGATGGTTGGAGGGATCTGGATCGGGATGTTTTGCAGGGATGTCTTGGTGCACCACCTGAGTGGCAGTCGCTCCTGTTGAGGACAGCGGTGCTTGCGGCGAGGCACGGGGGTGGTGGAGGAGATGCTCCGGCAGGGCCGGCTCAGGGGAGGATCCGTTTGAGGGATGATCCAGCAGGGCCAGCAGAGCGGTGAGTTCGGGGTCGTCCTGACCCGGCTGGGCCGGCAGAGGTGGAGTCGGAGGAGGAGCCGGAGGAGGAGCCGGAGGATCCTGAGGATCCAGATGAGTAGACGACATTGTACTTGCCCCCAAATGCTCATGAGCATATGGGGAAGCATTTTTTGTATGACAGATGTATTTTTTGTATGACAGATGTATTTTTTGTATATTGAGTGCTGGGGGCACTTATGACATGTTGACTATTTGATTTGTATATATATGTGGATATATATTGTGGATATATTGTCGTGTATGCACGTGGATGCACATTTGTCTTTTGTATATGCTCGTGGAGGCACATGTTATGCACGTGGATGCAGTTTGTTTGTTGATTTATATATGCCCGTGGAGGCACATGTTATGCACATGGATGCATTATTTTGGTTGTTTTTATGCCCGTGGAGGCACATGTTATGCACATGGATGCAATATTGGTTTTTGTATATGCCCATGGAGGCACATGTTTTGCACATGGATGCAATATTGGTTTTTGTATATGCCCATGGAGGCACATGTTTTGCACATGGATGCATTTTTTGTTTATGGATATGACATGATGTGATTGGTGTGCCAGTCGAGGACACTGTTGGCCATATTATCTGCTACACTATTGAGGTGTCTTGGGACATGTGTGAATGTAATGGATTCAAACTGTCTAACCATTTGTTTAGTGCGCAGGAATTTTCTGAACAGACAGGGATCGCGTACCTGGTAATCATTGTTGAGCTGGGAAGCTAGGAGCTGTGAGTCCAAGAAAACGTTGAGGTGACATATGCTCATCTGGAGAGCAGCGGCCAGGAGACCGGTCACGGCATCGTATTCAGCTTGATTATTGGTGGCGGCACCTAAACATACTCCATCAATGTGAATTAACTCATGTGAAGGGGAGTATATTACCCAAGCTGCGGAGGCGAGATTGGGAGACCAACGGCTTGCACCATCAGCGAAACCGACATGGCAGAGTGGAAGAGGCTCCATCTGTGGTCATGCAGAGAAAACAAATATTTAGGTTTTTTGAAATTTTTTTGTGAAAAAATGTATGCCTATACTAAAATGGACGATGGTGTCCATGAGATTTTCTATGGGTAAAATCTTTTAAGGTATAACCCGTTGCGTGGGTTGCGCAGGGTGTTGCCTTCTGAATCGGTCAGAATGTATGCCCCCTGCCCGAGGCAGGTGTGTATGATGTAGGGGCCTTGCCACATAGACACGAACTTTCCCTTTCCGGTTTTATCATGAGCTTGATCGTAAGCGAGGACAAGGTCTCCCTCTGAAAAGGTTCTTGGGTGGACGCGTTTGTCGTAACTTAGTTTCGATCGTTGTTTAGCAGCTTCCATGTTTTGAATGGCGGTGCGCCGATCTTCATCGGCCTGCTCTAGGAGCAGTAAACGTTGCTCGATCGGGGAAGTATCCGGTAGGAGCTCAACGGCGATGGTTAGAGCAGGGATCTGGCACTCAATAGGGAGGACAGATTCGACACCGTGAACTAAATGGAAAGGGGTAAAACCGGTGGCGGTTTTGGTTGATGTGTGGTAGGCCCAGAGTGCCGGGAAAAGCATGTGATGCCAATTGGATTTGTGCTTGTCTACAGTGCGTTGGAGAATGGTCTTCAAGATTTTATTGATCGCTTCGACTTGGCCGTTTCCTTGGGGGTAGTAAGCGGAAGAGAAATGGTGTTCAAATTTCAACATGGTTGATAATTCCTTCCAGACGGCATCTTCGAAGTGAGAGCCGTGGTCAGAAACTAGCTGTTGTGGTACTCCGAAACGAGCGATAACATGGTTGAAGAAAAACCGTGCCGCAGTGTCGGCTTTGCAATTATAGGTTGGCATGGCTTCTGCCCACTTGGTGAAGTAATCTACGGCCACAATGATGTGTTTGTGACCGCCGGCTGACGGGGGGTTGCAGTCGAGGAAGTCTATGGCCCATTTGCAGAATGGTCCAACAGTGATGACTGGATGAAGGGGGGCAGGGGGGGTTCTTGCTTTGGGGGCAAACAGCTGGCAGTTCTGGCAATGCTTGACTGCGGTGATGCAATCAGTAAACAATGATGGCCAAAAATAACCGGCGCGAATGATTTTCTGGGCGGTAGCCATGCCGGAGAAATGGCCTCCACAGGCACCGCTATGACAATCATTGAGGACTTGTTCTGCCTCACTATGGGATAGGCAGCGGCGTAAGATAGTATCAACGCCGCGTCGATAAAGTACATCCCCAATAAGTAGGTATCGAGGGGCGTGGTGTTGTATGCGACGGCGTCCATCACGATCAATGTGTGGTCGGAATTTTTGCGTACGAAGGTAAGTCAAAATGTCTCCGTACCAAGGGTCGTCAGACGAAATGACGAAGATCTGCTCGTCAATCAGGTCCGTTTGGATGACGGGTGATGTTGAAGAGGATGGGAGATCTGTAATGAGGTGAGCAAGCGCAAGGGCTTTGGTGCTTTTGGGAGTCTTGAAAGTAAGGTCATATTCCTGGAGGATAATGACCCATTTAGCGACACGACCCTGAAGGAGCCGCCGGGTGAGGAGGTAGACCATGGGGTTGGAGTCGGCGACAACCGTGGTATGACTAAGCAAAATATAGTGTCGCAGTTTTTGTACGGAAAAGACTACAGCTAGTGCTAATCTTTCCTCGTATGGGTAACGTAGAGGTGGGCCAGATAAGGTCTGGCTGACGTAATAAATCACATGCTCTTTGTGGGAGGCATCTTCCTGGACCAAAACTCCGGACACGGCATGTTCAGATGCCGAGACGTAAAGGGTGAAGTCTTGGGAGAAATCCGGTGGGGATATCAAGGGGGCTTGTGTGAGAGCTTTCTTGAGGGCTTCGAATGCCGTGTCTGCTTGCTCGTCCCAAACAAAGGGTATGTGGGTACTAAGTAAGTGTAAGAACCCGTGGAATTTGGTGGCATAACCAGGGACAAAGTGCCTAAGAAAATTGGACCGCCCTTGCAAGCTCTGAAGCTGTCGAAGCGTGCGAGGAGGGGGAAGTTCTAAGATGGCTTTGACTTTCAGGGGATCGACAGTGATTCCATCTTGGGAAACAATGAAACCCAACAACCGGCCCGCTGGGACGCAAAAGACACACTTGTGTGGGTTCAAGCGGATTTTATATTTGCGACAACGCAGGAAAACTTGCCGGAGGTCGTTAAGGTGGTCGGATCGTTTTCGGGAACGGGCTGTGAGGTCGTCAAGATAGACTCGCAAGATATGGACCAAGTCGTGAAAGCAATAGGTCATGGCTTGCTGGAAAGTGGCACCAGCATTTTTAAGGCCAAATGGCATGACGCGATAGGCAAAGGTGCCCCATGGGGTGGTGAAGGCAGTCTTGTACTGATCCTCCTTGCGGATGTGAATCTGGTTATATCCGGAAAACCCGTCCATGAAGGATAGGACCTCATGGCCCGCACACTCATCAATGAGTTGGTCAATGAATGGCGTGGGGAAATTGTCTTTTGGACAAGCGTGGTTTAGATCGCGGAAGTCAGTGCATACTCTAAGGGTGCCTTGCTTTTTGTTGACTGGAACGGGGTTCGACACCCAGGTGGTGTACGGAATAGGGTAGATAAAACCTGCTTTTCGAAGTTTCTCGACTTCAGCCTTAACAGTGGGGAGCTTGGCAAGGTGAATAGGTCGCTGTTTCTGACGAACAGGGGGTACTTCCGGCCATGTATCGATGTGGTGTTCAATAATGGCGGGGTCGAGACCAGGCATCTCGGTATAAGACCAGGCAAAGACGTCTCGGAACTCTTGAAAGAGTTTTTTGTATGCCTGAGTTTCTGCTTGAGTGCAAGATGCGCCCAGCGAGATGAGCTCAGGTTTCCCTGGTGTTGTGGAAATGTCTATCTGTATAGTGGGAGAAATGTTTGACATGTTCCCTTCTTCAAAGGCATCCGGTGCTGGGATAGGGTCCTTTAACCAATCGACCTTAGCGGGTATGAAGTCTTTCGACTCGACTGATAGCTGGTTGGATGTGGTGGAGGTAGATGCTTCCGGGAGGAAGTACGAGCGATGATGCATATCATCCCAAGGGTAGTCGGGTGCAGTGAGTGTCTCCAAAATCTGCTCATCAGTATTGAAGTAGTCAGACCATAAATCAAGGAGTTCTGGTTTGAAGGTTGTTGAAATCATATATATCGTATTGACTTCTTCTGACGAGGATGATGGTGGGGGGTGGATCTCCTCGATGAGGGGAGGAGATATCTCTAAGTCGGCATTGTTTAACTCGTACAACGCTGCTCTATAGTCAGTTAGATCAGGGCAATGGTGAGAGTAGTGGCCGTAAACACTGCATATCGCACAAGGATGGTTAGTGCGCAGTGATTTGTCGCGAGGCTGTAGAGGTGGCTCTAATCTGACTACTGGGATGCCGATGTCATCGTCCAACATATTCATATGCTCTTGGAGTGCCGGTAAATGTGGGCATTGATGAGTTGGATGGCCAATTTCATCGCATAATGAACATTTGGGGGGAGCTCGAAACATCGGTGGGGGTTTGGCTGTTTTAGGAGGTGGTATAGCAGTGTATGGTTGTGGACCTTTGCCCCCAGTGGGCTTAGCAAGGAGAGGGGGATCCTTTGACGTCGAAGCAATCGTGAGACCAGGAGGAGGTTTCATTGACGACGAAGGAATATTGAGGTTAGGAGGAGGTGTCGTTGGCGACGAAGGGATCGCGACACCAGGAGGAGGCTGATTTGTGGTAACATTAGGTTGTACCGGTTGGAGGATGACGTCTGGTGTCGGTAGTCGAACGGGAGGTGGAATATACCACACGGGCAATCCCAATGTTAGCCCGGGTAGGTTAAGGGTAGCCATAACCGGGGTGCTTACTACACCCGAAGGAGGAAATAGGAAGGGGATGGTGTGGATGGGTGTAACACCAATGTGACTGGGGATCAATGGTGGTTGACCACCGGACGTTTGCGTATTCTGCGAAAGAGTACAGAGGTTTGCGACTTGGGTTTCCAGTGACGGTGGTGGAATGGCCTGGAATGTAGAGGTCATTGGTGTATCCGAATAAAGTCCGGGTGCCACAGAAGACACAAAGGATGTAACTGCACTAGAAGCGGGTTGTTCAATCATGGGGAGAACATTCTCGGGTGCTGCAGGGGCGTTGGGATCATAGTAGGTGAGTTGGTCAATTTTTACCACGCGTCCCTCGTGGGGGAACATCATGGTGCGGAAGACGGAGGAGGCGACCGCTTTCATGGCGTACATGTAACTGCGGCCAAGTAAAAGGTTATAGTCGAGCTGGGCGTTAATGACCTCTATGTCGATGAGCACAGTTTTCCCACCTAATTGGACGGGTACTTTGGGTAATAAACCTTGAGGTTGAGCTGACCTGCCGTCGTAGGCCCGCAATGCAGTGGTGGATTGCTGGAGAGCAGGGGATCCCAACTTTTTCCAAACAAAAGTGGACATGACGCATGTGGAGGCACCCTCGTCGATGATACATCGATGGATGACAAGATTCCGAATAGAAACAGAAACTTGGACTGCTATGGTAGAAGGCAGCCGTGGTTCAGATTGGTCTAAATCAAAGGTCATCAATTTTGAATCATTTGGGTCAATCGCCCCAATGGCGGAAAGTAAAGTCTTGCGCTGAGTAGGACAGGTTTTTAAGACTTCTAATGCAGACATGGCTGCGGGAGATTGAGCTAAGTCATCTACAATGTTGTAATTGGACGCAGCCCGTGCATTGGGGTTGTTATTGATTCGGCGAAGGGGGAAGCGAGGTGCTTTAGAAGCGCCATCGAGTGGAACCTGAGGTATACGCAATGTCTGATCGGTGGGATTAGCATTAGTATCCTTTTCGGCGGGGGGGGCTTCAGAAGTCGGTCTGTATTGATTCCGACGGGTTTGGATATTGACGTCGGCGGTGGACATCATCAATAAGTGGTGGGTGCCTGAATCAAACATGGGCTGGTCAGGAGCTGCGTAAGTAATTTGTTGCGGTTGCACGTTGCCCTGTTGGGGGGCTAACGGCTGAGTGTTCACCACTCCTTGTGTTGGAAAAGGGTTTTGGAGGACCAACGGTTGTTGTGGAGGTGGTGGGGGGTTGGGTGGTGGCTGAGGAGCCGCCTGCCCTTGACGATGGGCGTCATTTGTCCATAGTTGTCGAGCTCGCTCGAGATGTGGGCAAGCGTGGGTATAGTGGCCATAGACACCGCAAATGGAACAAGGATGGTTTGTTCGTAAATTAGCATTTTTGGGTTGCTTAGGTGGCCGATCAGGATTCTGATGAGCGGGCGCCGCGTTATTGTCTTGCGGAGGATGGGTAGGTTGTGGAGCTTGGTTACGGTTTTGATTGTTTCCACGGTTGCGTCCTCTTCCGCGGTTGGGTTGCCCACCCTGGTTGCGTTGGTTATTTTGGTATTGGGGCTGATGTTGTTGTGCGTACACATGCCCTTGAGCATTGGGGGGATTCTGAGGAGCCGCAGGTGTTGGAGCAGGTTGCGGTGGATAGTATGCAGGTGGAGCTGGAGGTGGTCCAGTTGCCTGCTGGGGTTGTTGGTACCCCTGAGCTGGTGGAGGTGTGAGGTTAGCCGGTGCAACCGGTTGTGGGTAATGCATGGGCTGTTGTGGGAACTGCATGGGGTTTTGTACCGTAGGTTGAGCATAGTATGTAGGAGGTACATATGCTGATGGCGCTTGGCCATAACAATGTTGTGGACAAGAGGGTCCATGAACGTGATGGGTTTGGTTTGTTGGAGCATAAGAGGTTGTCGCTCTGGAACTAGATGTAGCCCTAGAAAGGTCTGGGGCGGGCATGGTGCTCACCATACTGAAAGGTTTTGCTTGCGGTGTAATTTGGACAATAATGCCATCAGCGGCATGTGATGCCCCCGGTGTGTCACCGCGTGCAGAGTCACCTCGTGGGGCGTCAGGTATGATCATGTATAGGTAACCTGACTTGGCATAGATAAGATCAAACTGTTGGGCCTTAAGGATGGCCTCCCCCTCCGACTGGGGTCTTTCAGACGCTACATCCTTCGCAATGAGAGGAAGGAGGGATTTGAGGAACCAGTCTAAAAAGATTGGGTCGTCTAATTTGATCTTGCATAGGATTCGACGCCGACGCCAATCATGAATATGGTCAGTGATATGCGTGGCCGTGTTCTGTTTGCAAGACAGTAGGATCTCGACGCCCGCATCGTAGCGGACAGGTAGCTGGAAGAATTGTAGAAAGGTCGAGGCAAGGGAGGTAAATGTGGAATGCGTCCCATGGGGTTGCTCGATATACCATTTGGCTGCGGAGCCAGTGAAGGTGCGTTGTAAAAGCCGTAGGCGGATTGAGTCATCCACTATGGAGTTGGAGGAACACCATAGATGGAATGACATGATGTGATTTTGGGGGTCTTCTCCGGCTTTACCCTCAAACTTAGGGATGTCAGAGGGAAGCTTAGTGGGCATATGGGGCCAAGCAGGATCATGCCTGATGGGGTCATTTGTGAGCCTAGCTAAATCTGGCAGGTTGAGACTTGCCATGTATGGTAGACTAGCGGATGTGGTGACCGGAACCGGGACCTGCCTAGCCATTGTGGTATGGTGTAGGGGTCCAGTAGCGCCTATAGGTATGCTAGGTATGGAGGGTATGTGCCCTCCAAAAGGTGTGGCCTGATATGGGTTAGCGCTTCCAAGTGCAACTTGGGTTACACTTGGGTTAGGAATCGCACTAGGGATTCCTGGTATAGCACTGCCAAGTGCAACATGAGTTACACTTGGGTTAGGAATCGCACTAGGGATTCCTGGGATAGCACTCCCAAGTGCAACAGGAGTTACACTTGGGTTAGGGTTCGCACTAGGGATTCCTGGGATAGGGTTTGTGGAAACCGAAGGGGGTATGACCCCCATGTTGGGCATGCCCATGACAGGTGGTGGTCCTGTGCTAGGCATTCCTGAATGTGGAGTGTTACCCATATTGGGCATACCCAAGGGGGTGGCTGTTGCCGTTGATGGTACTACCGCAGAAGGGTCTGCGGATGTATGACCTATGGTTAATGTATATAGTGGATCAACTGGTGTTCCAGACATAATTGTGGTTGGTGGTAACTCTGTGGGATTTTCGGATTCTACCTCCAAATCAAAGGTGAAGTGGGGTATGTCAGAATCGGATGACTGTCTAATTGATTGACGATGTGTCGAATCAAGGGATAATGCTCTGCGTCCGTGACGTGGAGAGCCAAGTGGACTAAACTCTGGGAGCTCGCCCCGTAGACGACGAGAACGTCTAGAATTCTCAATGGTGAGAATATGTTTTTTTTTATGTAAAAAATTGTTTTAAGTATCAGGTGGTGATATATATGTATAAGACTCAAAACCCTAATGCAACCAAGGGTGCAAGAAGGGGAGTGAAAAAAATAAGGCTCACAGGCCAAAAAATCAATCCTCAAAAAATGCACTTATCCTAGCAGCTGTGCTACAATAAGTGGAGGAATGCAACAACCGGTCAGAATACCAACATGCAAGCGGCTCCTAGAAAAAATAGGTGTAACTAGACTCAAAAGGTGGTAAAGATCATGCAAACACCTAATCTAAAAGTATTGTGACTCAAACAGACGATATCCTCTGCAAGGTGATGAAATCCAAGTCAGACAATATGAATGTAGAGACAACGGCTAGATATCCCCCTACCGGGAGGGACACCGGGTAATCAATCCTAAAAGACAGGCTACTAGGATACTCCGTTCATGACGCGTCGAGAAAAGGTAAATCTGTCGTTTGGTCCTTTGATCGCAATATCCCAATACAGGGATATCCCGAGAACTGCGAATGGTAGCCCTTCGGTTACTGAATGGGTTTCGGTATCCCACTCAGGCTTCCGGAACCATCCTCGCGACTTCAACCCTCCTAGGGGAGAGGCCTTCCCACAAACCAGTTGTGACCGCGCCAAAAAGTACTAAGAGATTTTAGCTCCCTAATTGGACAACTTCTATGTCTCAGATGTATGAACTGAGGGGTGTTATTGGAACACCTATCCCCCCAATACTACCTAGCTACAAGAATTCTTTTAGTGTTCCCCAAGTGGGGTTAAGAGTGTGTTCAATTTAGGGTACGTTTTAAGTCTTAGTTCAATTAAGTGATCGTGTGAGTGCACGTGAGGTGTTGTAAACTGAACTTGAAAAAATTAAATGCTTTAAGGGAAATTTTCAAAAAATAAAGGACTTTTCGAAAATACAAAGCAAATATTTAAGACTTTTTTCACTAAAAGGAATTAATATGCTTTTCAAAAAATAACTCAAAAAATAAAGGATTTCTTGGATTTATGAAAGCAAATAATAAACTCCTTTTTAAAAGAAATAAATGGATTTCTTCGTTTCAAGAAAAATTGCTAAGGGCAAGATTCTAAAGAAGTAAACAAGAAAAAATTTGAATCTAGATGAAAATGCAAAATGAGTCTTTCTTTCACTTTCTTGAAATTTTTTAAAAAGATTTCTAGGTATGCACTTTTAAATAGTAAAATTTTTTTTCAAAGCTGTAAAATATGCAGAATTTAATACTGTAAAAAATGTGCTATGGGCAGAAAGTACAGTAAAAAATATTTTTCAAAATCGGGATGGCCGAATGAAAAATTCAGCCGCGCGGGTTTTGGACGAACAGTCGCGATGGACCGCGCGGGTTTTGGCCGCACAGTCGCGATGGACCGCGCGGGTTTTGGACGCACAGTCGCGATGGACCGCGCGGGTTTTGGGCGCACAGTCGCGATGGACCGCGCGGGTTTTGGGCGCACAGTCGCGATGGACAGCGCGGAAATAGGCCGCGAAGCCGCGGTGTGCAGCGCGGAAAAACACAGAAAAGTCACGATGGACCGCGCGACTGTCTGGAAAAAGGCCGCGATGGACCACGCGAAAAAACGCAGAAAAGTCGCGATGGAGCGCGCGACTGTCTGGCAAAAAGCCGCGAGGTGGAAGCCGTGCACGGAAACCGAGAAACGAACCCAAAAATTGAAAATTTCGGGCTGTTTATGGGGCCAAATCTTAGAACAGCAATGGATCTGCTGTCTAAGATGGTAGATCTATGGATCTAAAGGTTAAAAACTCATAAAAACTAAGATTTAAGGGAAAAACTAGAGATCTAAAGTTCAAACCAAAGCGGAGTCGCCAAAAACTGTTGGCCCGGTTTTGCAACCAGGCTTAGTGCTATGGGCACCTGCTAACTAGTAGCAGCAGTTTCAATAGAAATAAAAACAATAAACTAAATAAACAATACTTTTCATGGATCTAAACAAGAATCTAAGCAAATAATGTAAACATTTCAAAATCAAGAACAAGAAACATAATAAATAATTTTTTGTATTGAAAAGTGGGGGGCAAGCAAGTGCTTGCGATATTACCTTCAATGGCGAAGGTTGATGTTGAGCAACTCCCAAGATGAGTAGCTCCAAACTCCAATAGGTCTCTTTCTCCAAGGTTGCTTCAATGGCTAAAAGTGCTCAGGGGAGATTTCAGCAGCATAAGGATGAGATAATGGAAGGATGAGAAATGAGGAGCCCCTACCACCTTTTTATAGGTTTTGGTGGTGAGGAATACCATTTGTGGTTTTGTGGAAACCAATGGTATTGACCAACATGGTTTAGGTACTTTTCCCTCCTTTTTCATTTTTTGAATAAAAATAATATTTTAATTCCCTTTTTAATATTTTTGGGAATTTGGACCCTTTTTGAGGGTTTTTTGTGATTTTCTTGGAAAAATAATCTTTTTTAATGGAAAAAGGGGTGTACTAAGGTCTTTTGGTGACCTTTTGTTGGTTTCGGAGGCTCAGATGGTGGAAAAGTGGACAAATGGGTCATGTGAATAGGGAAATGAGCTAGTGAGCACTTTTTGGGTGTTAACAGACACTTCAATGAAGAATTGATGGACACATTTGCTAAAGCCATTCCAAGCATGTTGGAAGGAGGATCCTTCACATGGCTGTGGATGTAAGTGCTGGATGACGAGCATCAAGATGATGTTCTAGTTTCTGCTTTGTATGATCAGTTGGATCATTTATATGTATATGTATGTACGCATCATGTTGGATGTTGGATATGATCAGTTGGATAATTTATATGTATGTACGCATCATGTTGGATGCTGGATATGATCGGTTGGATCATTTGTATGTATTTTGTATATGCATCATGTTGGATGCTTGGACCATGTATCTGTATATGTATCTGGTGGATACATTGTATGATCAGGTAGATAATGTATATTGATATGTATGAGGTATGATCAGGTAGATCATGTATATTGATGGATACATTGTTTGGATCATGTATCTATGTATCAGGTGGATACACTATGTATGATGATATGTATCAGGTAGATACTTGGTGTGCATCAGATGGATGCATTGTATGATTAGGGTGATCGTGGATGACGAGCTTCTCCAGATGACATGCAGCAGGATGTTGCAGTGATGATGATTAGGATGATCATGTTTACATCAGGATGATGTATGGTGAGTATCAGATGATACTTTGTGGCCGTGGATCAGGTTGTGCAGATGAGCATGTCTAGGAGATCCTATAGGTCAGAGTTGTGTACCCATAACAACCTAGGATGCTCTTTCAAGACATTGCTCTGGGAGGACATGTAATTTGTGCCCTGGGAGATATTCAGGTTGGATTTGTGTACCTGTAACATCCTGAGATGCTCTTGCGAGGTTTTGTCCTACGACATATAATTTGCTCCTGGGAGATCTGGACAGGATGAAAAAGGCCTCAGATGCTTCAGCCAGGTTTTCTGGTGGACCACATGTAATTTGCTCCTGGGAGATCTGGACAGGATGAAAAAGGGATTAGATGCTTCAGCCAAGTTTTGTGGTGAGATCACATGTAATGTGCTCCTGGGAGATCTGACAGGTAGAGCTATGTGCTCGTAACAGACTGGGATGCTTCAGACAGGTTTTGTGATAGGTCACATGTAATGTGCTCTTGAGAGATCTGATAGGTAGAGTTGTGTGGTCGTAATAGCCTAGGATGCTGTAGCCAGGTTTTGTGATGCAGGTAATAAGTCCTGAGGATTCCACAGTATGGCCAGTGATGATGAAGACCTGTAGGTGGTGGGCCTACATCCAGTATGAAAAAGGACTGGCTCTGTAGAACTTCCTATGACGAGTAGAGTTAGAGATTGGTTGAGATAGTAGCAGTAGTGACGATGATGATGACAATGCATCGATGACAATGATCCTGAGAATAAGACTTGTCTAGCAGAACTGTGTCGAGAAATACCTTCCTAGTTAAGAGAGAGTGTTGATGTATATGTAACTTCGGAATGTATTTCATCTATTTATTTCATATATATTTACTGTACCCTTATAAGAGATGTGTTATTCCTCTATAAGGAAGTGTCGTCATGTGGATTGACAAGTGTCACAAGTGTGTGTACTTGCCGATGGGTTATTAGACCACCATGTGTGGGGTCGGCCCTGAAATATATATTATATTGTGGATGTATCTAGATAGACAAGTTGGCCCCATAGTGTAACTGGGAAAATAGGTTAGTATAAATAGAGATCCAGAGATCTCTATTTTGATCATTCAGAAAGTCACACTTCTCTCACTTAGAAAGTGGCTCACTAGTGAGGAGGAGGATCATCTACTACTAGGAGACTATCTCAAGTGTATTTTGGTTGTACTTTGGTTGAGCCATTGCTCTCTCTACCTCTGAGGAAGTTGTGGGGTTTTTCACCTTAGGGTTTTCCCCATGGAAACTCTGTGTCTCTTGTCTCTCATGCTTTTGATTCTTGTGATGCTTGTCACGCTTATTGTGATTGTTATGCATTGATATACTGTATATTTTATTCTCTCAGTGAAGATCCTAGAGTATTGTGAATTAATGCTCAAAATTTAACAGGCTAATGGCCAAGTCGAAGCCATTAACAAGGTTCTAAAACACACGATTTAGATAATTGTGGGTACTCATAAGTCCAATTGGCACTCAGCTCTTTTTTGGCATTATGGGCATACTGAACCTCAGTGAAAAGTGCTATCGGATTCACACCATTCCAACTGGTGTATGGCCTGGAATCCATCTTACCAATTGAATGTTAAATCCCATCACTTAAGATAGCCATAGAGCTACTTCCCAATACCACTTTTGAAGAAGAACGGTTTCTATACCTAGCCAAGCTAGATGAAACCCACTGAGACGCTGCTTTAGCGAACGAAGCCCATAAAAAACACGTGAAAGCGCAGTATGACAAATCCATTCAACCTCAGGTTTTCAACGAAGGTGACCTCGTACTCACATATGACCAAATGCATGAAAAACGTGGAAAAGGAAAGCTAGAGTCTATGGGGTATGGCCCCTTCATTGTAAAATGTGTTTTGGAGAAAGGAGCCTATGAACTTGTTGATCGTGACGGCACACCGTTGGCACGGCCCCGCAACAGGCTGTACCTCAAACGTTTCTACACGTAGGTTCATCCTATGTGAGACACTTTTTGTACATAATGTACCTAATTTGTTTTCATTTTATCTTTTTGTATGCACGCATGGATCTCATGTATCCATACTTACCTTTACTTGTGCTTTTATGCACAGATGTCTGCCCATTACGGATTCGCCGACGGTGCGAGCCGACACACCCAGAACCTCGCTTCAGAAGCATGGGTAATTTATTCTCCCACTGGCGAGTTGTTATCTTCAGGAGCCACTTGCTTGGGTCCCGCAACCAACAATATTGCAGAGTACCATGCAGTCATTGGACTCTGGACAGAGGTTGCTTCCCTTGGAATTGACTCTCTATCAATCTTTCTAGACTCCCAACTCATGGTTTCCCATTTGAATCGTATCTCCACAATCCGTGATCCTATCTTACTTCACTTATTTCGAAGGGTACGCCTCTTGGAATGATCTTTTAATTATATTTCATATCAACACATACTAAGGGAATTCAATTATGTAGTTGATTCATTAGCTAACTACATTTTGGATTGGCATCTAGCCCATACTTAAAAAATACATCATAAACATACAAGTCATTGTAATTAAATAGATCATAAAAGTAGGTCCATGTATATATATCACTGCATATGAAAATATTTTTCTCAAATACATAAAGTTTGTGTTCAAAAGACAAAATTTGGGATCCAATCCCATACAAAAATTTGGCTCTCAAGCCTACATATCGGGTACATGCCGCAAAAAGGTAAATACTACTATCTAAGGAGATCTAGGAGTTCTATTAGGAGCCTCCTCGGATCCCTCGTGCTGCTGATGGTAGCAGACTATGGCTCTGGCCACCCTACGGAGGAGAAGACCAATACATCTCGGCACACCTACGGTATGCCGCTGAAGATGCAGAGGAACATCATCCATCCTTGTTGGTCCCAGGTTGAGACCATGTTTTGGAAGCACCTTTTTTAGGCAAGTAGGGAAAGCTAAGCTGAGTGCAGCTCAGAAATACAATTTTTCCTAAGTATTGAGGATGCTGCGAAGTTGCGTGCAGCATCCAACTTTTGACCAGACTACAGAGTTGCATGCAACATCGAAGTTTTTGCCATGATGTGAAGACCAGTAATGCGCCAAAGCAGTGTTTGCGGAGTTAGGAGGTCACGTGGAGCCAACAAAGCGGTGTGCTAGACATGTATCAAGTGCAGGTACCAGTTGGACCGGTAGCAGCCATTTTTGGAAAGATATTCCAGGATTTCCGAGCGACGAACATAAGCAAATCAGGAAGGCATCCACGCGTGGGTTGTTAAGGAAAGTGATGTTTCACACGCTTAGCTGGTAAAACTATTAGAGAGAAATAGTTCAGTAGAAGCAGCCTATAGGCATGCGTGCGACAGGAAGGCCGATAGCGACAGGATGAGGATGTGGAGATCCACCAGGATCAAGCAAACGCTACTAGGAGTTAGGAAGCCGGTTTGGAAAACTGGCGTAGCTTTGGAAACCCTTAGGGTTTTGGGTTTGAGGTCTTCAACATTGTGTAGACATGACCTTCGGGTATGATCTATTTAAGAAGACAATTTTGTATGGGATGGGGTTACTCTCCTTTTGGGGGCTAGATGCTGTTAAATTTTGAGCATTAATTCACAATACTCTTGGATCTTTACTGAGAGAATAACATATACAGTATATCAATGCATAACAATCACAATAAGGATCACAAGAATCAAAAGCATGAGAGACAAGAGACACATAGTTTCCATGGGGAAAACGCTAAGGTGAAAAACCCGACAACGTCCTCAGAGATAGAGAGAGCAATGGCTCAACCAAAGTACAACCAAAATACACTTGAGATAGTCTCCTAGTAGCAGATGATCCTCCTCCTCACTAGTGCACCACTTTTTGAGTGAGAGAGATATGACTTTCTGAATGATCCAAATGGAGATCTCCTGATCTCTATTTATACTTAACCTGTTTTCCCAGTGCCCTTATGGGGCCGACTTGTCTATCTAGATACATCCACAATATAATATATATTTTAGGGTCGACCCCACACATGGTGGTCTAATAACCCATCGACAAGTACACACACTTGCGACACTTGTCAATCCACATGATGACACTTCCTTATAGAGGAATAACACATCGCTTATAAGGGTAAAATAAATATATATAAAATACATAGATGAAATACATTCCAAAGTTACATATACATCAACACTCCCTCTTAACTAGGAAGGTATTTCTCGACAAAGTTCTGCTAGACAAGTCTTCTTCTCGAGATCATCGTCATCGATGCATCGTCATCATCATCATCACTGTTGCTACTATCTCAACCAATCTCTGACTCTACTCGTCATAGGAAGTTCTATAGAGCTAGTCCTTTTTCATACTGGATGTAGGCCCACCACCTGCAGGTCTTCATCATATGTGTGAACGGTTTGATAGAGGTGGCCTTTCAGGACTAATTTTATGTGCGGATGCAATACCGAAAAGAGTATCCTAGGAACATTTATGTGCCTAAGCATGACTGGCAAGATCTTCCAGGACTTATTACATGCATCTCCTCCACAATACCTTTAAAGAGCATCCCAGGAACATTTATGTGCCATAGCACGACCGGCAAGATCTCTAAAGAGCATCCCGAGACTTATTACGAGCATATAGCTCAACCTCTCGGATCTCTAGGACTAATTACATGTGGATAGAAAAAAGCTTTAAAGAGCATCCCAGTAACATTTATGTGCCGCAACACGATCGACAAGATCTCTAAAGAGCATCCCAGGACTAATTACGAGCACACAGCTCAACCTCTCGGATCTCTAGGACTGATTACATGTCTCCATAGTAATACCTCATCCCAGGACTGATTACGAGCACACAGCTCAACCTATCGGATATCTAAGGACTAATTACATACTACATAGCAATACAGGAAAGAGTACCCCAGGAACATTTATGTGTTGCAGCACGACCGGCAAGATCTCCCAGGATTGATTACATGCTATTTGCACAACCTGCCACATATCATCTTTGACCTCCAAGTATCATCCTGATACTCATGATCCAACGAATCATCATCGCACGAGGCATCATCCTGATGCCCATGATCATACTGATCATTATCATTGTACCATCCTGGTACATATCATCTGGAGCAACATCATGAAGCTCATCATCATGATCATCCTGATCATACAATGCATCCACTTGATGCATACCAAGTATCTACCTGATACATATCATCATACATGATCCACCTAATCATACAGTGTATCCACCTGATACAAATACAAATACATGATCCACCTGATCATACCCGATACATATCAGCATACATGATCTACCTGATCATGCAATGTATCCACCTGATACATATACAGATACATGGTCCAAGCATCCAACATGATGCATATACAAAATACATACAAATGATCCAATCGATCATATCTAGCATCCAACATGATGCATATACAAATACATATAAATGATCCAACCGATCATATCTAGCACCCAACATGATGCATATACAAATACATACAAATGATCCAACCGATCATATCCAGCATCCACACGATGCGTAAATACATACAAATATAAATGATCCAACTGATCATATCCAGCATCAACACGATGCGTACATACATGCAAATATAAATGATCCAACTGATCATATCCAACATCCAACATGATGCATATATAGAGCAGTAACTAGAGCATCGTCCTGATGCTCATCACCCAGCGCTTACATCCACAGCCATGTGAAGGATCCTCCTTCCAACATGCTTGGAATGGCTTCAGCAAATGTGTCCATCACTTCTTCCTTGAAGTGTCATCGATCTGAAGAACACCAAGCCTCTCCCTGAAGTACTCAAACTTCACCCTGGCTAATGGCTTCGTTAGCACATCTGCAATCTGCTTGTCCATCGCAACATACAGGAGCTTCACGGCTCCTCTCTGCACCATATCCCTGATATAGTGATATTTGATCTCTATGTGTTTCGACCTGTCATAAAACACTGGGTTCTCAGACAGCTTTACACAACTCTGGTTATCACAAAAGATACCAGTAACATCCAACAGGAGATCAAATAACTCAGACAGTAGCTTCCGTAGCCATACTGCCTCATAACTACCTGAGTAGGCTGCAACATACTCTGCCTCAGTTGTACTCAGTGCTACGCAGCACTGCTTCCTGCTAAACTAAGAGATCACACCTGATCCCATACTGAAGCAGCACCCAGATGTGCTCTTCCTATCTGCAGCACTGCCAGCCCAATCTGAATCAACATAGCCTTGCAGGTTAAAATTTTGATTCGCTTCATACTTGAGCCCATAATCCACTGTACCCTTCAGGTACCTCAGGACATGCTTTACAGCAACCAGGTGAACACTCCTTGGATCCATCAGGAACTGGCTCAATGTGTTCATAGCAAAGCAAATATCTGGTCTCGTGTTCGTTAGGTACATCAAGGACCCAATCATCTGACGATACATAGAGACATCAACCGGCTCAGATGAAGCATCACATAGAAGCTTTAGATTCGATGCCATGGGTGTGGCCATGGCCTTGCAATCCATCATCCCAAATCTCTTCAGGATATCTACTGTGTACTTCCCTTGACCAAAGAAGATCCCACCTGAATTTTGCCACACCTCCATACCTGGGAAATAATGCATCATTCTCAAATCTTTCATATCGAACTCAGCAACAAGCTTCCTCTTAGTATCTGCAATCAATCTGTCATCTCCTGTTACAAATAAGTCATCCACGTACAGAAGTAGAATCACAGGATTTCCTTCCTCAACCTTGTAGTAGAGGTTGGAATCTGCTTTACTCTTGGTAAAGCCCAAACTAGATAGGAAACTGTCCATCCTACTGTTAGGACTCAGAAATGTCATATTTTCATCCACCTTTCCCTTCACTATTCCTTACATTTCATCGCCCTATTAAAACTTCATCATATCATTTTCATAAATACATTTGGGTTTTACATTATTGTTTTCCACTTTATTCATTTTAGTATTAGAAGTGAATTTATGATTAAATATTAGAAAATATACATGTTTTTCATATATATCTCAAATATGTGTGAGCTTTGTAATGTGTAGGAATATGTGAATGATTAATTCAAAGAGACTTCTCAAATATCTCTTACACCATTCCAAAGGAGATAGTTATTCAAGCCTATTCTTAAGGAGAAGATCATGGAAGATTTGGTTGGCATATCTTATCTAGGATTCATGAGAGATATGTGGAGGATTTGAAGGCACCATATCTTGTATTAATAGGAAAGTGGTTGAGAGTAGTTGAGAGAATAATGGATCTATAATTAATTCATTCTTATCTTTTTCTTAAGGACTCTCATGTATAAAGGAGAGTGATCCCTCTCCATTCCATTAGGTTGGAATTAGGTTAGATTGAGCTTGTAAAAGGATTGTAATAGAAGTGGATTGGATTGGATTTTGTATTTGTTAGATTAAGTCTTGATTTGAGATTCATAATGTGATTCAAGCCTTTCATTGTTATGCTTTCATGGTTGTCATTTGATTATTGATTTGTGGATGTGAGCTCACTTGTGTTGTTGTTGTTAACTCTTCACATGTTGTACTTCTTTTACGCAATTTCAATGCTTTCTTAGTTAGTGTTTCCATGCTTTCCTAGATTAATTTGATTTCAGCAAATTAGATTAAGTTAGATTAGATCTACTTTAGTCCTACACAAACAGTGCACGTGCTTCGTCAGTTTACGTACCCCGGATTGATAAGTAAATAGTTGGGCAACTTACTGCAACGTAATTATTACGACATATAACTCACCTGACATTTTGGCGCCATTGCCGGGGAAGCATAAGGGATTGAGGTATTAATTTATTTATTTTTCATGCAAGTGTGATTATTCATGCTCCTAACTCTGAGGTGACATATGGGTAAGGGCATGAAGGGTGTGTTTCAATTTCTGCAAATTAGCGTAAATTTCAATTTCTGCAATTTAGAATAAATTTCAATTTCTGCAAATTAGTGTAAATTTCAATTTCTGCAAGTGTGTTTCAATTTCTGCAAATTAGTGTAAATTTCAATTTCTGCAAGTGTGTTTCAATTTCTGCAATTTAGCGTAAATTTCAATTTCTGTAAGCATGTTTTTGCAATTTCAATTTCTGCAACTGTGAAGAGGTTTTCATGTGTTTTAACAAGAGTGTTTTGTTGCAAGTGTGATTTTCAGTTTTCAGATTTTGATTTGGATCATGTAAAAACCCCTTTTACAATATGATTTAACTATGAGTGTCAGCATGGAACAACTTGCTCACATCCTTGCAAAAATTGGAGTCTCCTCTTCTCTGGAAGAGGAGATCCTGACAGCAGCCGAAAGTTTAAATACTCCTTCAGAAACGAACGAGGAATCAGGATCTGAAGACTCCTGCATATTTGATGACGAACAATCATTCGAACAAAAGATTGAGGAAGATGACAAGGAGCTGCAGCATGATCTGAGTGAGGGAAAATGCGCTTACGAAAGCCATATCGAAAGATGGTTCCAGGTAAGTACGCAATTAGATCAATTTAGTTTTTCTTTTTATTTAGTTAGTTTGCCATTACAGCAAGAAGATTCACTCATTCTTCTAAATTTTCATCTTTCACTTGAAAAATTACCACTGAACATGTTGCTGTTACTTTTATGTGCATGGTTCCATTGTAAGTTTGACTACAAGTAGCATATTTCTAAATCCTAATTAGCATAGAGTAGGTAGGATTCCATTTTCAATTTCTGTTTTCATTTTCATATTTTCTTTAGTGTTGAATAAGTATGCTCTCCTCCGCGCTTCGTGCGATCGCGAGGATCAGAAAGTAGGATGCCTTTAAATTTTGCAGAAATGAATAAATTACTGTTTTGCAACATGCCTAGTTGATTTCGTCTTTGATTGGTAAAACAGTTTAACTCCATTTGCAAAATGAAACAAATTAGGAATAAAAAAATGTGCTGCTGGAACAACTGTTGTAAGAGCAGCACTGTCGCATTCTTCTTGTTTTTTTTTTTCCTGTCAATTTTTAAAAAATAAAAATTAAAAAAAAAATAAAAAAAAATAAAAAATATTTTATGCATAGACATTTTTGCGCCCCTCCTCTGATCTGCAAAACAATAAAACACTAGTTTCGTTAGGATGAACAATAAAAACAAAACGAAAATTTAAATAAAAAAAAAAAAAATGGTCTGCACAAACGAATGCTGGAACTATGTGGTTGATTGAATTCCATTTAATTGTGCAAAAATGTGTTTCTTGCTGCAATAGTTTCTGGTTTAAGTTGCCGCAACACCCCTTGAATTAAAACCTGCAGAACACTCCAAAGCCTCTTGTCTGCGAACTTGTCTCTATCTCTGCCTTTCATATTCTCTCCACCTTCGGTATTTGAAAAACCTTTCGATCTGGAGTAAAACCTGCAAAAAGAAAAAAAAACAAAACAAAACAAAACAAAACAATCTATATCCAATTGCTGTAGTGGTGGAATGATGACTTGCAATTGTCATTTCTTTCTAGAGGCAATAAGTTGAAAATATCGCATAACTCTCTCTCTGCGTGACTTTCCTTAGTTAATTCGGAATTGGAGCCTGCCATCTTTCACACAGTCGCTGAGTTTAGTTGGGAGAAAAATCCTCAAAATCTATCTAAAAGTTAGGCAAATTAAAATCCACCATATGGGATTTCTGTTCAAAAGAGAACCTTGCATGCGCGACATGTCCTTTATGGTAGTTTCGACTGTTGGATCCTCACATAAATCAAGACCCGACGATAAAGCTAGAAATATGGAACCACTTTCTAGTAAATCATTTTTAGAGGATACTCATCGATAACCAAAATGAAGAGACAAGGTAAGCACGTTGAGAGGGATGAGATTTTTCTGCCGGGAGTTGAGGGATTGTTACTTTCCATCCCTATGTGATTTTTCTGCCGGGTGTTCAGCGATATGAGGATAGATTTAATCTAATCATCAGGTTGGATGAAGTTTGCTTTTCTTAAGAGATGGAAATTATGTTGTTTTCAACGCCTCACTAATAACCGCCCGACCACCATGGAGAACAGTTACCGGAGATATCTGCACACAGTTGGAGGACTGTAGGAGAGAAAAATATTGCTGAGCAAGAATACCATGTGAGAGAACCAAAGTAATCTCATTAATTTTGTTCCAGATGGCATGGGTTCGGGAGAATATTTATTCAAAGCTTATGCCCTACTTGAAAATGATCTCTTCTATCTTCACGCAGTCGAGGCCAACACCAGCTCTTTTCACGTCGTATGCTCCCATCTGACGCAACGTGTCTGCTTCTGGGTTTTTGATCACGATCACAACCTAAAATCCATCGCCACCGTTGTATCCTGAATCATGATGACCAAAGCATGAACAAAATCCAGACTGTCATCAACGACAAAGTGCTGATCCATGTATCTTTTGATCACCGCCTCTCAGCCATGTAAACTGCCATACATTCCACTTAGGTTTGAATGAAGTTTACTATGGATAAACACGGATTCTGATGACAGTTTTTGTGTATCAATCTTGTGAATGAGAACATGAAGAGCTGGCAAAGTAAAGTGGTCCAATTGAGACCCTTGGAACGTCAAGGTCGAGAGATTACCCAGCTAGGGGGACTTTGCTTTGTAAAAAGAATGGCCGCTTAATTTAATTGATATGCACGCAATTAATCATGCTGGTCACAAAGGGGTGATAGTCAAACTACCGTGATTGCTGAGACTAGGGACATCTGCCAAGGCTGGATCGCAGGGAAGGTGTCGTCTATGTTAGTTGACATGTTTTGTTATTGTGCTATTGTTTGATCTATAAAGAGCATTATGGTGGCCTGCTACATTTATTTTACATACCAAGGAGAAAATTGACAAGCCACGACATCTGCACATAACACGAAAGAAAAACGATAGCACACCAGAAGAAGGATCGGGTGAAGATAATGGTTAAATGAGGTCAAGCACAAAGCTAACCTGCAGACTAGCCGAGACCAGGGAAGAATCATGCTATTCATGTTTTTATTGGTTTTACATTATTGATTTACCCATGACCTTTTCCATGAACAGATGGAGCGTAATCTTTTGCTAGTGGTACAAGGTGTCGAAGACACTTTTATTAGTGTTGGCGAGGTTGAGGTGTTAGCATCAAAATACGGTTTATTTTAATTTCCTCAGGACATTTGGCTTCACATATACAGAAATATAATGGGCTCTTCCAAATCAGACGGTAGCCCATCTGCTCCTGGAGCCCCTGACGGTAAGCCTTTCAGCCTATCTTTTTAATATAAAGATTGCAAAGTATCTTCTCCTTGAAACGCTGTGCCTGGAGCTCCTGACGGTAAGTCTTTCAGCCTATCTTTTTTACAAAGAATGCAAAGTATCTTCTCCATTGAAACGGGCAGCTCTGAAGGCAGTGTCAAAGACGTTGACAGAAAATGAATTATTTTACCGCAGATCACAGTTTAAACTGCTTGAACCCAACAAGGAAGGGAAATCTTTGAGCTGCTGCAGAGGCACAAAGAGGAGCCTCTGCTCCGGGAGCAGCCATGAGGCCGGACGAAAAGGCCACTAGTGGCCTCGAAGGCATCAACAACGAATCCGTCGATCTTGAACGAATTCCTATCGAGGAAGTATTCGAACAGCTACGATGTACCAAGGAGGGTTTGACTTCCACCGAAGGAGAGAATCGTCTGCAGATTTTTGGATTCAACAAATTAGAGGAAAAAAAAAAAAAAAGGAGAGCAAGGTTCTGAAATTTCTCGGGTTTATGTGGAATCCTCTGTCATGGGTGATGGAGATGGCTATTGCCTTGGCAAATGGAGATAACAAGCCTCCAGATTGGCAAGATTTCCTTGGTATCGTTGTGCTGCTGGTCATTAATTCCACCATCAATTTCATAGAAGAAAACAATGTCGGAAATGCAGCAGCTGCCCTCATGGCAGGTCTCGCACCAAAGACCAAGGTCCTTCGCGATGGCAGATGGTCATAAAGTTATTTCAGCTGAGGAACTAGCTCGGGAAATGAATCTTGCAGAACTGTATGTGCGGTAGGTGCAAATTCAATCGTCGATGTAAGCTCACTAAAACCCAGAACCATTGCTTCAACTGTTTTCATTTCTCTCCATTTCACAGGAGGCCACATACCATGAAAGCAGGTCCACTTTAAGGCTCGAACCAGCCCTGACTCACCATTGATTATCCATCAGAGAATTATCCTCCACTAAGCCTTGATTAATTTTTGTACAGTGATGCATTTTAATTGACGTATGCATGTGTGTTATCTGACTCGTGGAATATCTAAAAATGCACATACACGTCTGGTCGAAAAACTTATACTGTGCACAACTGTCAGGAAAATTAATGACAACAGTCTTGAATCCATCCTCTTTTCACTTAAATTCTAGAACTTTAGTTGACCAGTATCAACATTTCTTTTGATGTGTATTATCACAATAAACAAAAACCTGAGCAAAGAACATTATTATCGAGCAGCTGGAGCACCGTCAAAATAAAGCTCTAAAATATGAAATGGTAGAGGCATGAGATTGCCATGGTCGCAAGATGGTGTTCAACGAAAATTTAAGCCATAATTTGAGTCTATTTTAGCACCTGCATCAGGATGATTGGCACGATAATGGCTACTTAGTCGCTCAAATCGCAAATGTTTCTTTTGGCATCAAGGATAGATACTGATCGTATCCTCTCCATATCTAATCTCCCCTTGCCAAGATCAAAGAACTCTGGCTGTGGTCAAGGGCATAAGCGATATACCCATAACTTTTCACGTGACAAAGATTGATTCCTTGGATTTGACAAATCGTGGACCTGCCAGCATCACGAGGGAGCCAAAAGATATAAAAATGGTTATGTAATATATTTCTTACAAAGAGAGCTTCTGAGAATTTCTGTATGTATGAATCCGTGAGAATGTCACTGCAGGTAGAACGAACACAATCAAAGAACTCCAGGTCACTGTCCTCGACGAGGTTCTCAATGTACTGAACAGTACAAAATTCTTTTGAAGGAGCCGAGTACCGAAACAATAGCTGCAACTAACCATTTTCAAGTGAATTCTAAGTTTATATGCACAGAAAACAAGATTCAGGGTAAGATCAATGAGGATACATGCTGGATTCCTGCACTATTTGGGTACACCTATTTTCGAGTTTTTGAAAGTGGCAATGACGAGGTAAAAGTCTTAATTCATGAAATGCTGTAGCAATGAGATCACGCACAGGTATGCCTTGTGCTCAGGAACTTTGACCGGAAGGATACAATGATTCTTACAGGTAAAAGCTTTCCATTGAAAACCTTCAAGCACAGGTTTGATTTTGCTTATCTGTCCTCTTTAAAGTGTCTTTGAATTAATGAAAAACATTGAATGAAGAAGATGAGGACGATTTCATTAAAAGAAAAATGTATAAGCTTGCAGTGTTTCGTGCGGATGAAGCAGTTACTACGGGGGCGTAGTTCCAAGAACAATGGGGAGTCTGAAAGCTGTGGATGAAATCCCAATACCGCCACCGTTCTGGAATAGAAGCAATCACAAGTCCCTTCTACTCAGTTACTCAGGGGAATAATACATGCTGATACACGTCCACCGATACACAGGGAGAATTACACAATGTTTTTGACGCGATGATACAATCACACGATGAAAGTTTCAAGGAAGGAGCTCCGAATACTTAACAGCCAAAGGAACGCCAAGTTGATATATGCATCCATTAGGGATAAGAGGTGTACTCTTCCAAGTCTGCAGCAACACAAAACACCCATTAAATGAAGGAGACGAGTATTAATGAACTATTTTTATCATTCTGCATTTTGGTTTTGTGTTTTTTTTTTATGATCGGAAACAGTATTTCATTTATCCTGTTGTTCTTACAATGGTATGTGGCTGCAGGTTGAAAGAAGGATCTCAAAATATTTGTTGACTGATCCAATCTCCCACGATCTTGGCGATTACTCACATGCACAAAACTGACAGGCTTAAGGATGAGATAATTGCTAGGAGAATCAACAAACTGTTACTTATGCCCATGGGAAGATTTGATGAAGCTGAGACAAGCAGTATTGTTGGAAGCTTTAAGGATATGAGGGCATGCAGATCTACAGATCAGTTCTTTGATTTTGAGTATTTTTGACATATTGCATCATTTTTAAATTTTTATTTTTATTTTTATTTTTTTTTTTTGGTGTGAAGAACAAAAACAATAAAAATCATAAAACTATCAAAGAGAAAAAGAAGAAGAAATGCACGGTTTGCTATGATTTTCATGATTTCGATAGTTATTTTTACTGCTTCACTTTGCAATTTGACAATAACGGCCTATCTTTTTCTGCCAAAAATGTTAAAAATTTCCATCATTCCTGAAAACAATACAAATGCATGGTTATTTACGCTTCACGCTAATTTGTTTTTCTCAAGTCACTTCAAACAGGATTTGACGAAGAAACTAGATTCGCCAGGACCGCCAGGTAAAAATGCATTTCATTTTATTTTGAATTTGATTTCCTAAAACACATATTTTTCCTGCATTTTATATTTTTCGATGCTCTCACACAAAATTTGCAGCAGGATTAGTACTCACATTTTTCAGGTTTCGGAGACAATCACATTTCATGCCAAAATGATTTTCGAGAATCACAAAAAAAAAATTTCAAAGACACATTCTTTGGTTGAATAGCTGCGTATTAAACGGCTGCGTATTGAACAGCTGCGCATTGAACGGCTGCGTATTAAACGGCTGCGTATTGAACAGCTGCGCATTGAACAGCTGCGTGTTAAACAGCTGCGCATTGAACGGCTGTGTATTAAACAGCTGCGCATTGAACAGCTGTGTATTGAACAGCTGCGTATTGAATAGCTGCGCGTTGAACAGCTGCGCATTGAACAGCTGCGCATTGAACAGCTACGTATTGAACAGTTGCGCATTGTTTAGCTGCGCATTGAATAGCTGCGCATTGAACGACTGCATATTGAACAGCTGCGTATTGAACAGCTGTGCGTTGAACAGCTGTGCATTGAATAGCTGCGTATTGAACAGTTGTGCATTGTATAGCTGCGCATTGAACGGCTGCGTATTGAACAGCTGCGTATTGAACAGCTGTGTATTGAACAGCTGCGCATTGAACAGATGCGCATTAAACGACCATTTGAGTGTGGTTGCGCGTTGAACAGCTGCGCAAGCGCAACGGCAACAGGTAACAATGTCTTTTATTTTTAATCTGCCGCATTAATACTTATTTTTGCATATTATATTTTCGAAACTCTGATAGTTTTCATGCAGAATTGGTACTAAGTTTCTTTTCAGATTCACAGACGATCATTTTTAATGCTGCAGTGAAAAAAGAAGAAGAAAAAAACATGATTTGTTGATAGCTTGAAGGAGGTGCTTCTCATCGAACATTTCATGACATTTGTAGTTACACATAAACCAATTGCGTCATGATTTGTTTACCCACATTTCTCCTTCAAAGCACATTAGTCATCCCTGTTGGAGTCCAATATTCCATTACCTTATTTGTCATGACTTCACACATGCCTATTTTTCTGAATTGCATACAGTTTACCCCATTTTTCAGTTCATCTTTTTCCTCGCCAATAAAACCATTCCGCTCCCTCTCCATAATTACATTACCTTTCCATAAGCACTGTTGCTACTGAGATCTTTCCTCTAGTCCTACCAATCTTTTTGTAAAAACTCGCGTTGACTGATGTAGGATTCCTTAAGGCCTACCTTTCAACAAGTCTTGCCCCATCGACCTCAACACCTCATCTGGGATATAGACTAGAGTCCATTTTGAGTACCTAGAGGCTTGCATGCCTTAATGGCAAGTTCTCTCGCTGACGATCATGGGAATACATCAATGTCCCTTGATCATCAGATCTTGCAAGTGGCTCGACCTCAACACATCCATTCGCACTTCGCAAGATGTACTCGGGTACCTTGGCACTCATTGACATCAATGGTGAGTTGCCTCGCACTGGTTAATGGCATTCATCAATGGTCGGTAATCCAGTGATTTCTCTTCATGCTCGACATCGACACATCCATTCGCATGCTTAGAATTGTACCATCGGGTTTGTAGCGGGTGAAGACTATACACTCTTTCCTGATTCCCTCAGCAGTTCCAGCAGCTTGAATCCATCTATGAGAGTTTGACAGTTCCACATTTTCATGATTCATCAGCACCAGTTCAGATCTCTCCACTTCACATGCTCTGATTCAGTAGTGACCATCATTGCAGTTCCAGTTGTTGCTGTTACAGCCAGCATCGTTAGAGCATTTGCTGTTCCATTAGTTACATCAGTTCCGGCAGCTGTTGTTTTAGCCGTTCCAGCACTTGTTGTTACAGTAGCAGTCTCCTTTCACATGATCCTACAGTAGTGACACCTTCCATCTTCCAGCCGTCGCAGTCCCATATTCTTTCTGCCCGCCGTTACAGTAGTTGCAGCTACAGTACTAGTCACGATTTTCTGCTCCAACGGCCGCACCAACTACATTTCTATCGCATAGTTCATCTACATTTTGGGTGAGTGGAGGTATGTTGTTTTCTAAGCTTTGATCATAAAATTCCTTCTATGCTGACTTGAATATTTTGGAAAATTCCCTCACCACACTTCATTTCGTTTTCCCTTCCATGACCTACACTATGTTGCATGAGGGCATGCAACCGATTCAGTTGGGGAGGGGGAACTATTGTCATAATCACCACATTTTCCCTTTATCATCATTCCATTTTCATCCCATTTACTATTCCCAAAAATTTCTTTTCCAACAATCCCCTGATGCACTTTACTTCATGCATTGATATACATTGGCATGATTCATAACAAATTGAGAAATGGCTTTCTTATACTCAGTAATGCTCTCTTATGCACATTGATAGCTTATGATTTCCAGTGAAGTGTGTGGTTACAATTATTATCATAACAGCAAGCGAAAAAAATAAAAAATAGAAAATAAATAAAAATAAATAAAAATAAATAAATAAATAAATAAAATAAAATGTTGTTAACACAAGAACCAACATTCGTGTATTCATGGTTGTTACACAAGAACCAACCAAAGAAAAAGGCCAGCTGTTACTCATATCTCCCACATATCTTGGAAACATCCATCATTAAAAAGACATCATCAATCAAATCCAAAGTTTAAGATGCCAAAGATTCTTCAGAAGATCCATGCATGGTTGCATGAGGACATGCAACACCTTCAGTTGGGGAGGATGTTAGGACTCAGAAATGTCATATTTTCATCCACCTTTCCCTTCACTATTCCTTACATTTCATCGCCCTATTAAAACTTCATCATATCATTTTCATAAATACATTTGGGTTTTACATTATTATTTTCCACTTTATTCATTTTAGTATTAGAAGTGAATTTATGATTAAATATTAGAAAATATACATGTTTTTCATATATATCTCAAATATGTGTGAGCTTTGTAATGTGTAGGAATATGTGAATGATTAATTCAAAGAGACTTCTCAAATATCTCTTACACCATTCCAAAGGAGATAGTTATTCAAGCCTATTCTTAAGGAGAAGATCATGGAAGATTTGGTTGGCATATCTTATCTAGGATTCATGAGAGATATGTGGAGGATTTGAAGGCACCATATCTTGTAATAATAGGAAAGTGGTTGAGAGTAGTTGAGAGAATAATGGATCTGTAATTAATGCATTCTTATCTTTTTCTTAAGGACTCTCATGTATAAAGGAGAGTGCTCCCTCTCCATTCCATTAGGTTGGAATTAGGTTAGATTGAGCTTGTAAAAGGATTGTAATAGAAGTGGATTGGATTGGATTTTGTATTTGTTAGATTAAGTCTTGATTTGAGATTCATAATGTGATTCAAGCCTTTCATTGTTATGCTTTCATGGTTGTCATTTGATTATTGATTTGTAGATGTGAGCTCACTTGTGTTGTTGTTGTTAACTCTTCACATGTTGTATTTCTTTTACGCAATTTCAATGCTTTCTTAGTTAATGTTTCCATGCTTTCCTAGATTAATTTGATTTCAGCAAATTAGATTAAGTTAGATTAGATCTACTTTAGTCCTACACAAACAGTGCACGTGCTTCATCAGTTTACGTACCCCGGATTGATAAGTAAATAGTTGGGAAACTTACTGCAACGTAATTATTACGACATATAACTCACCTAACACCTACCATACCAGGTTCTGGGAGCTTGTTTCAAGCCAAACAATGCTTTCTTCAATCTGCACACATATGACTCCCTGTCATGTATTTCAAAACCGAGTGGCTGCTCCACATATACTTCCTCTTCGACTACACCATTCAAGAAAGTAGTCTTGACATCCATCTGGTGTATTTTCCATTTCATTGCTGCAGCCAGGGCAAGTATTGTTCTGATGGAAGTATACTTGGCTACAGGTGCAAATTTTTTTTCATAATCTATTCCCTCTTTTTGAGAGAAGCCACGAGCTACGAATCTTGCTTTGTATTTCTCTACAGTGCCATCTGCAGCATGCTTGATTTTATAGATCCATTTGGAAGTCACAACAGACTTCTCTTTAGGTCTTGGAACAACATCCCAAACATTATTTTTAATTATTGATTGGTATTCCTCAACCATAGCATCCTTCCATTCTTTCTTTTCCACTGCTTCTTCATAACTGGAAGGTTCTTTGTTCATAACGTCACAGAGTAAAGCAACATAGCTGGCATGTGATCTGGTTCTCTTCTTTGCTCTGTGTTCTTCTTCTGGAATGCCAAATATTTCTTCATCTTGAATGAGCTCTCTAGCACATGCAGGTTTCCTCTTGTGAGAGTTATCCTCATGGGGTGGATCTACAGGTTCTTGCGGATCTTCAAACTCATGAACAACTTCTGGAATTGCTTCAGTCATGGTTGTGTCTTGAAGCTTAGTTTCCTTAGGTTCTTCATAAACTTCGATAGGTGCCTTCCTTGCTTTGATGAATGCTGAGTTTTCATCAAATGTTACATCCTTGCTGACATCAATCTTCTTGAACCCTGGAAAGTATATTCTGTAAGCCTTTGAGCTTTCACTGTAACCCACAAAGATACCCTTCTTTCCTGAAGGATCTAGTTTGGTCCTCTTTTCCTTTGGGACATGAGTGTATACTGGACAACCAAATATTCTGAGATGGCTGACTTCAGGTTTCTTACCAGAAAATACCTCTTCTGGTGTCTTGTTGTCCAATATCTTGTGGGGTGTTCTGTTCTGCACATATACAGCTATTCTAGCTGCTTTTGTCCATAGATGTATAGGTAGATCCTAGTCATGCAGCATTTACCTTGCTACTTCCATGATTGTTCTATTCTTCCTTTCTGCAACTCCATTCTGTTGAGGATTATAAGGAGCAGTCAACTCCCTCTTAATCCCTTAATCACTACAAAGCTTCTTGAAGTCACCTGAGGTGAATTCTCCACCATTGTTGGATCTAAATGTTTTGATCTTCTTGTCAGTTTGATTCTCCATCAAGGTTTTGAATTCCTTGAACTTATCAAACACCTCATCTTTGTTCTTTAAGAAGTGTACCCAAGTCTTCCAGGAGAATTCATCAATAAATGAGACATAGTAAACATACCCACTTAGATAATTGGATGACATAGGACTACATACATCTAAGTGAATAATTTCTAGGATATCTTTTGCCTTGCTTTCATTGCTTGGGAAAGCCTTCTTAATATTCTTACCTTTTGCACATCCTTTGCAAACACCTTCATGTTTGGTCTTGATTTCAAGAAGACCATCTACAGCCTTACTTGCAATTGGAAGTGCCCTATAGTGCATATGAGAAAGTCTTCTATGCCAAAGTTCACTTGGCTCCATGGATTCATGCACCATGGCATGTTCAAGTTGTCCTTTTAATTTATACAAACCTCCCTCTTGCTCTCCAATCACAACTGCATCATCTATGGTCTTTCCCTTTGGCCACATTAGGACTTGGCCATCCACAAATGCAACCCTCATACCTTTTGCATCCAATGCAAAGATGGAGAGTAAGTTCTTCTTGAGCCCAGGTACATAAAAGACTTCTTTCATCTTCAAAGATTTTCCAGAATCTAGGTTGTAGGAGGCTTCACCACTTCCTTTGATTGGGTTTTGATAATCATCCCCAAGTTTCACCTTATGGGGTGATTCATGTTCAGATAGATTCACAAAGGATTTCTTAAACCCGATATTGTGTTTGGAAGCCCCACTATTAATCAACTAATCATTACAACCATGGGAGATAGTACCTGCGAGAGCAGAGATTAGAACATACTCTTCTTCACTTGATGAGTCATCATTACTATCATCACTTTCTTCCCTAGCCTTTTTCTTTGGAGGTTCATCATCTTCGGTAGCATGAGCATGGTACCTTCTTTTGTTACCCTTCTTCTTCTTGCTGGAGTTGTTGTTGTTGTGTTTTTCCCTTTTGTTCTTGGGACATTCTGAAGCAAAGTGACCCTTCTCATTAAAGTGAAACACCTTAGATCTTTCTTATCTTTGTGAAAATGATGAGAAGATTTCTTCTTGTGATGGGATGGCTCCCTCTTGAACTTTCCCTTCTTAGTGTGAGCTGTGAGAGCTTGATCTTCATTTCCCATCTTCTCTTCTCTTGCCACAAGCCTTGCTTCTTCTTGAGAACATTCCTCCCATAATATGCTGAAGGAGATTAACTTCTTTCTAGCACAGATCCCCTGGATAAAAGAGTCCCATGACCTAGGTAGGCCATTCAAAGTAGTCATAACAATTTCACCATTCTCCACCATTTCATCTACAGCTTCAAGTTGTTCCTTGATTTGAGAGACCTTGGAGAAATAGGATTGAATGGTTTCTCCATTCGACATCTTGACCCCTTTCAATTGATTCTGCAGGGTCATCTTCCGATTTATGTGCTTTCTTTCAAATAGCTTGGTCAAAGAGTCAATCATAGCCTTGGGTGTCTTTAGAGAAGACACATGGGGTATGAGATGGTCTTTGATAGAATCAGCAGTGATTCTCTTTGACTTGACTAAGTTCTTCTTATGCAATACCTTAGCCTCTTCATCCTCTGGGATAGGGATGTCTTCTTTTATATATGAGTCCAACTCATTCTCTTCTAGGATTAACCCAATCCTATACTTCCAAGCTCGGAATTTATTAGCCCCTTCAAGCTTATCCTCAAGCTTGGTGTGGTGAGACATCTTAAAGAGTACTTCAAATGGAAATAGAAAAGATTTAGGTCTTACAACTTGAAATGCTGAAAACTGGATCTGGTAAAGGATTAGGGTTTGTCAGAAAAACCCTAAAAATTCAAAATGTGAATTTCAACTTTTTGAAAGGATAGAAAGATGCGCCTTAATGAGTTGATCAGCCTAGTGTATTCAGAATTTCTTATTAGCAAATATTTACCCTTCAGATTTGCCTTTTTGTCCTCCTGGGCTCACTAGGGAGAGCCCTTAATTAGGGTTTGAGTTTCCCAGAGATCTACCCATCCAAAAATCTCGATCCAAAGCTCTAAACTTCGATTTTTGCAAGGTGCTTCCAACTATGTCTTTAGATTTCAGAAATTCCTATTTTTGTGGAAACCCTAATTTTTAGGGCCAAATCTGAAAATGCTTAGAATTGAATTCTGATTGGATAGATATATTCTCGTTGATGAGTATAGTCAATCTACTATACTGCTTTCCAAAAACTATGCAGAGAAACCCAATAAACAATAAACTCAAGTTTCTGTCACTGCAAAATGTCTTCTTCTCAGGTTAGCTCTGATACCATGTTAAATTTTGAGCATTAATTCACAATAATCTTGGATCTTTACTGAGAGAATAACATATACAATATATCAATGCATAACAATCACAATAATCATGACAAGCATCACAAGAATCAAAAGCATGAGAGACAAGAGACACAGAGTTTCCGTGGGGAAAACCCTAAGGTGAAAAACCCCACAACTTCCTCAGCGATAGAGAGAGCAATGGCTGAACCAAAGTACAACCAAAATACACTTGAGATAGTCTCCTAGTAGAAGATGATCCTCGTCCTCACTAGTGCGCCACTTTCTAAGTGAGAGAGATATGACTTTCCGAATGATCCAAATAGAGATCTCCTGATCTCTATTTGTACTTAACCTGTTTGCCTAGTGACCTTATGGGGCCGACTTGTCTATCTAGATACATCCACAATATAATATATATTGTAGGGCCGACCCCACACATGGTGGTCTAATAACCCATCGGCAAGTACACACACTTGCGACACTTGTCAATCCACATGACAACACTTCCTTATAGAGGAATAACACATCTCTTATAAGGGTACAATAAATATATATAAAATACACAGATGAAATACATTCCAAAGTTACATATACATCAACAGATGCTAGTTGTTAGAGTAATCATGAGATAACCTTTTGTATTGAGAAATCTCTCCGAGCTAAGAATATTGTAAAGGCTCTGCAACTGTGTGCGCAGAGACCTAGCTGAGAGAAAGGAGAGTCTGTAGCTGAGTACATAAACTAAGAACGGTTTCCCCATCCCTTTTGAAAGAAATATATTACCAACCGTTCTTGTGGACGTAGCTTTCCATCCGGGGAAGTGAACCACGTTAAATCCTGTGTTATGCGATGTTGTTTATGAATGAATGACTGTCTGTATTTTCTGTAGAATGAATGCTTGAATGTTTCCTTACATGCTGTAATAGGAGAACTTTGATATGCATTTACCAATAGAAGAAGTTTGGGAATGATATGCTAGGTTCCACGGGAACAGATGAATGGTGAACATTTTAATTATATGTTAAGATTGTGAATCAGTCATCCAAGTTTAAATACTTTCTTAAACATAGTGAAGGAACGCAACACAGTTAGTCGCATCTATCATTTCAGTTCACGTTGTACTATTCTAAGTTCTTGAATGAATGCTAGAAATATAAGCAGCGAGTGCCTGAATGAATGGACGAGTGGTATTCATTTTAGTGCCTTAGCATTTTCAAGATCTTCCAAGTAAAGAATCAGCATAGTTGACTCACAGTTCCAGTAGAAGACTCGTAGCAGTAAGAAGCCTTTAAGTGAGGCCCATAGTGTTTCCTTCACCACGTAATACTTCTCGCAGCATAGATCCTGCTGCGTACCACATCGCTTTTCCCTGCAACACACTCCTTATGTCCTGCGCTATGCAGCTTGTTCATATAAACAACTCATCATTTACCGTGGAAACCTAATTCCGCTGTACCCCATAAAATACACCTTAGGTGAGACCTCAACTTGTTCGCAGGTTGTTGCCGAAAGGGTCGGTGCGAAGGGGTTTTGTTGGTCAAAAGAGAGAACAACAAAGAACCTAGGTCTAATTGAAAACCTTTGGGTCAATTTAAGCCAACAAATGGTTCCGTTTCCATGCTAAAATCCATGATGAGTTGCAATCACAATGTGTGAAGAAGAATATCAGTTTCTCGAAGGATGTGATGAACCTGCACTAATTAATTAATGCAAATACACAACATATCAGAAATAATGGAACTCAGAATCACTTTTATATTGATTACGGGCCACTTCGAGGGGGCAACCTCCTTTGAGCAAGCTCAATACGATTAACTTCACGGTGCCTTCATAGGCCTCAACACAGACTTATATACTAAGTCTAGGTGCCAATACCATGGGTCAATACTATGTGTCAATATAAACCATGGGCTAAGTCTAGGCACCAATACTATGAGTCAAAACCATGGGACATATAATACTATGGGACGACTTACAAAGCATATGCGTCCAATACTATGGGTCAATACTATGGGATAATATAAACTATGGATCAACAAATACTACGGGACGACTTACAAAGCATATGCGTCCAACAACAATATACTAACAAAGTAAAGACATGGGTTCCTAACATCCCCTCTCCCTTAGAAAAACCTTTGTCCTCAAAGCTTTAGATGTGGAAATTGATGCAGAATCTGAAGGAGTGGGTCCCCTGTAGCATCCTCGGGTTGCATTCCGAGCCATTGGCGCCTTTGGAGTTTCAGGGAGGATTGCATGGAAGGTTGTAGACGAAGAAGAACCATATCAACAATGTGAAAAGTGCACTCAGAACGGTGTTGATCAGCTTGTTGTTTCAGTTGAATTCTTGCCATGTGAAAATTGTCCTGCAGAATGAGAAGAAGTTGATCACGGTTTTGAAGAATTGAGTCAATTTCCTGAACTGGGGAGCTGCTGAAGGTGTATGGAAGAAGAACTGGTGGTGCCTGTCCAGAGACTGCTTCATATGGTGTCCTTTGAGATGTGGTACTATACCACTAGAGCGCTTCTAGGAAATCCATAGAAATAGTTGTCCAAATCTGTGGAGGGACCGGTAAGGGTTCGAGCAGTCCTGAAAGGAGGGTCGTTTCACCCTTGTTGATCTGGAAAGGATCATAGTCAACCACCATCCATTGAATTTTCCTTTTGAGTGCCTGCCAAAAGAAGCTACATTGTTGTTGGTCATACGTTTTGAGGAACCCAGAGTGCCCTACTGATGAAGAAGCATGGAGTTCATAGAAGAGATAGCCCCATTGAACATATTGCAACCTATTTGGAACAAGCAGAGAAATAGTTGTAAGAGAGACTGGGGCATCAAATGTGCGAGGAGCAACATCTTCCACCATATTGTCCTTACCCTTCTGGTAAGTGGTCGCATAGTCATAACCCATGAGTTGGATAACCCATTTCAGGTGTGTTGGGGAGGAGACCCGTTGTTCCAGGAAAGTTTCCAGACTCTGGAGATCAGTCTTGATGTAGAAATAATTCCCCAAAAGGGATGGCTGCCACTTCTGTACTGTATGAAAAATAGTCATCATTTCTTGCTAAGAGGTAGATGTGGCTAAATTATTACCGGAAAGGTCTCTTGAAGGAAAAAAGCTCATTGGTTCAGCAAATACACCTGCATATCTATCCAAGGAAGTAGTGGAGACTGTTGGTGGGTGCATCTGAATGGAATGGAGCTGAGCGATGACACCATGTGAATTCTTCTTAAGTATTTTTTCTAGGCAATGTGAACTGATGATGTAGAGAGACCCTGATTGTAAGCCCATAAATTTGTGTTATGCCCCATTGACTAAAAACTGCATCCAAAGTTCAGCAAAATCCCATAAGATGGCGCCAAGTGTGCGTAACCATTGAACGCCCAAAACCAAATCACATCCTCCTAAGGACAAGGAAAACATGTGAGAGCGCAGGTTATAATCTTCCATAGAGATACGCACATTGTGACACTTTCCCTTGCAAGGTAAGGTGCCCCCATTGGCAACCATGACTTCAAAGTTGGAGCAAGGATGGACAAAACAATCATCCTGTTTGGAAATCAGAGGATCAATAAAGTTATGAGTGCTACCAGAATCAATGAGTATGGTAAGAGGGAGCTTCTTGAAGTATCCCCTGACTCGCATTGTTTATGGGGTGGTGACGCTGGTTACAGCATGGAGAGAGATCTCAGGTGGGTCGTCCTAAGATGGGATGTCAACAGGTGGGTGTTGAATGTCGACCTGATCATCTACTGTATATGGAGCTTCTTCATCAAGTTCTAAGGCAGGCGGAGAATCCACATCCAAGAGATAGAGCTTTTGTTGAACACATCTATGTCCCCGAGTGAATTTCTCATCACCATTATAACAAAGCCCTTTTTCTCGGTGTGCCTGCATATCTATTTCAGACAAATGCTTGATAGGAGTTGGTTGAGGAGCAAGCGTGATGGGAGGTCGTTGGGAACCCATATTTCTGAAGGGAACAAAGGTGGGTTTGGAGCATTGTTGAGCTGCGATCTTGTCCTCTGCCAACTTAGCCAACCCTAGGACTTCCATCATTGTGTTGGGATAGAACATTTTGACCTCTGAGCGGATTTCATCCTTGAGACCACTGATAAAACAACTCCTATAGAATCCATCAGACAATCCTTCTGTGTGATTGGCCAGTTTCTCAAATTCTATCTGATAATCTCTCACTGTACCCATTTGGTGAAGTTTAGTGAGTGCTCCTGTGAAGTCACCAAAAGCACTATGACCAAATCATGACAAAAGGAGTTGGCAAAAATCTGTCTAGTTTGGCATGGGATGAGCTTTGATGTACCAACGGTACCATTGAAGGGCTTCTTGTTCCAAATGAAAGGATGCAAGTGGAACTTTCTAGACATCAAAAGTATTATGCAGACTAAAATATTGTTCTACTCGGTATATCCATCCAGTCGGATCAGTACCATTGAAGCAAGGAAAATCAAGCTTCGGCCCATGAAAATTGCTGGAAGAGAACCCGGTGGCTGCAAAAGATTTTAGCTGTTGGTTATTGTTCATGGCTGGCTGCTGAAGATGGACGTTGAGAAATTTTTCATCTAGATCTTGGAGTTTGGTTTGGATGGTTGCAAGTGCTTCCTCCACGGTGTTTGCTCCTGTGCGAGTGACAACCATAACTAGTAATTTTTATTTTTTTTTGGGGGGGGGGGATGAATAGAAAAACACAAACACAAGCTTATTTAGTAAGGGGAAATTTGGATTTGGGAAAAACTCGGAGGAGTAATTGGGGTTTGACTAGGTTTTCGACACTTTCTAAGGGACAGGGAAGCAAAAAATGGGGATTTCAGAAGCGGGAACTCTATGGTAAAATTTGAAGGCAATCGGGTGAAAATTGAATAAGTTATGGCAAACCCTAAAAATAGACAAATGTGGGATTTCTGGTCTTGGGAAGTGGAATTTGGGATAGGGTCTTCAGGAATGAAATATGCAGAATGGGATTGCAGGGATGTCAGTGAAGTTTCAGGGAAAACAGAGTTGAAACAAGGGAGATATGGCCGAAAAATAGTTTTTTTTTTTTTTTTTCCAGTAATGGATTGGCAACAGCGGCGCGTTAGGGATCCGCAATAGATGGATCTGCAATGGCATGGAAGGGATCGAAAACGGCTATATCTGAAATGGTGATTGCATCTGGAACAACTTTCAGAATAGATCTGAAATGGCTAGATCTAGAGTGGAAGTGATCGGCAACAGTTCAACTAAAAATAGATATGGACCCCAGGTATGTACGGCTTCCTAACAGTTCAGGTGTTTCACTCGGCCACCAATGCTGTCTGACGGCTTGCGTATTGGGCAGTACCCCTCACTCCACGGCTCAGGTAAAACTGATAACTGCTTTGCCACAAATGATAGCTCTTTGTTTACCTCACGGGTGGGAACTAGTCAATCAGGTAGGGGTCGTTGCCCTTTTCGCTGCCAGGTCCTCTCAATGGGCCAGCTACTTTGGGGTTCCTATGGTACTCCTCACAATGAGTTTTAGGGCTTATGCCCAAGTACTTCCCACAGTTAAGCGGATAGGGATTATTCCCAAATCTGAAGTTACAACAGATGCGAAAAAAAAAATTGGCATAAATTCCACCCAACGAGCCCAAGAAAGTGCTCTTATGCCATATGTGATGAACCTGCAATAATTAATTAATGCAAATACACAAGATATTAGAAATAATAGAACTCAAAATCACTTTTATATTGATCATGAACCACTTCGAGGGGGAAACCTCCTTTGAGCAAGCTCAATACAATTAACTTCACGGTGCCTTCATAGGCCTCAACACAGACTTATATACTAAGTCTAGGTGCCAATACCATGGGTCAATACTATGTGTCAATATAAACCATGGGCTAAGTCTAGGCGCCAATACTATAAGTCAAAACCATGGGACATATAATACTATGGGACGACTTACAAAGCATATGCATCCAATACTATGGGTCAATACTATGGGCTAATATAAACTATGGATCAACAAATACTACGGGACGACTTACAAAGCATATGCGTCCAACAACAATATACTAACAAAGTAAAGACATGGGTTCCTAACAAAGGATCTGACTATTGGCATCCTGAAAAGACAGAAATCCAAGCTTGGTGGGACAAGACTATAAGAGATTTTAAAAGACAAGAGAATAGACACCCGTGCTTAAGTGACACAAATTGGTCAGAGAGATATTTGTTTGATGATATTCACAAGATTTTATGGGCATCATTCCCTAACGAGCTGCATTCGTGGATTTCGTGGCTCGTAGAGAAGAAAAACTATTTCCAGGGAGGAGTACCCATGGAGTGGAATCCTGAGCTCACAGCATAGCTCAAAGCATTAGACTATTCGGTCGATCATATGCTAGAAGCTTTGTAACAGAATTTGCTGTAGACACACTCAAATCCTACAGCCAAGCAAAAGCAAACTTTTTCGGAAGATTTCAAGGTAAGTTTCTAAACAATCTCAGTCTATACATTAAGATGCTGTTAGCTGAGAAAGGTGTTTTAAGAATGCAATAATATTCTTGAAGTTTGTCATGATAAACAATACATATATTGATTTTGACGAAGAGACGCATACTCTTAGAATCAGTAAGAGATATAAAACTAATAAGAATCTAGGAGGCCCTGGACTCCATATTAATACCGACATCCTGTGTAACATTGACAACGAAGCTGTACCGCCATTTATGCTTGAGAACGCACCAGCTGCAGAGACCGCACCACCTTTATCTCAAAACCCACCCGCTATGTAGCCCACCCCACAAAATACTCAACCCACCCTGTAGAAGACTCATCCTAGTCCATCTCTCCCGATAGTCCCATTTGTATTTACTGCGCAGAGCCCTTTACAGCAGCCGCACACTAATCCCGGTGCTCCACCACATAGTAGCACAATGGAAAACATAGATATGAAGCTACCAATATTCAGAGGAACTGGCTTAGAAGACCCTGACCAGCATTGGTTTCTTTTTGAAGCCGTATGGAGTGTAAGACAAATCCAATATGATGCAGTGAAGCAAGCATAGCTCATCACCACCTTTAGAGATAGAGATTTACATTGGTTTATGAAATATTCTACCATACAGCCGAGAACTCTCGCAGAAATTAAAGCTGTGCTCATAGCAGAATTTAAGAAACCTAAATTTGAATCTCAGTGTATAACCAAGTTGAAAGAAATAAAGCAGAAACTGGCTGAAATGGTTTGGGAGTTGATCATAATTTCAAGACCCTATTAGACCAAGCGAGCTTTGTTATAGCTCCGGAACAGCACAAGGAATGGTTCATTGCTGTGTTGTTTCCCCATATTAGGTTACCATTGATGCAGCAGAAGGTTCAATCCCAGGAAGAGGCCTTGTAGATCGCAATGAAGCTAGAAGCTTCGCCGATTGGTGAGACTAGTTCTGGGATGTCTCATATCCAGAACCAGCTAACCACCTTGATACTAGAGTTGCAAAGCATGAAAAATGGTAAAGAACAAAGATATGAACCTAGACATGAGGTCTAGTGTACAACTTGTAAAGGAGAATGCCACGACAAAGAGCATTTCCCTCTATTCCACGACTATCTTAACAGTGGTGCGCCAAACCCATTGAATAAAAATCAGGCCTCATGGTGTGAAATCTGTAGAACCACAGGACACAGACCTGAAGACTATTATCTTATACAGAAATATGTGAAAACGCCTAAAAATTTATATTGCAGTTTCTGTAAATCAGTTGGACATGATGAATCCAACTGCCGTGCATATGAATTAATGAATGAAAGAAAAAGGGATATGGACTCAATGCAAGGTGCTGGCTTGTACTGCATACAAGAAGATGCCTAGCCGAAACAAGAAAATGCACAATATGACTAAGGAGGATATAGAGGTCGTGGCGGTGGATACCGCGACAGAGGAAGAAATGCCGACCCCACATAGGGAAGAAGCTGCGGCCAGGTCATTTGTTATAATTGTGGCCAACCCAGGCACATATCTAGAGATTGTGTTAACCCATGCACTATGTGCAATTATTGTAAATCATTTGAGCATGTCATTGAAGATTTCCCAGTATTAGTGGTGGAAATGCAGAAGAGAAGATGAACAGAGGCTCCGAATCCAAATGTCCAGTGGATCGCCGTAGAAAATAGACCAGTGGATCCGAGCATCAATGTGGTCATGCGCAGTGGCGTTAGGACAGGCCGCGATAGAGCAGTGGAAGCTTCAACATCAGGGGAGGCACATACGAAGAAGGATCCCCTTGAAACAGTATGGATAAGGAAATCTCCAGGAAAAGCACCCCCTCTTAACTTACAGAAGAACAAGGAAATCTTCATTTACGTGCGAGATACCTTTAGAGAACTAGTAGATAAGTCATCAAGGATCCCGCTGTGCAGTGAAACACCGCATGTTGAAGACATGTCGGCTCCTCATGATAACACAATCACTGCGACAAATGTCTGTACTTCTGTTGCATAGTTCTTGCGAAGCTGCATACAGTTACTAAAAAGCGAGAAAGCCATAGTAGAGCTCCAGAGGCTCATAAGCCAGTATGAACCTCAGATTGCAACAGAGACTCCAGATAGCACTGTACATCATATAAGGAAACACAAAAGAACAGGCCGATAGATGAGGCTTACTGCGTAGATAGGAGATTTTGAAATGGATGAAGTCATCCTTGATCTGGGATCAGAAGTGAATGTCTTGACTAAGCAGACATGGTAGCAGATGGGTCGAGCAAGAGAAGGTCATACCTTTTGGCCGCTTAGCTAATGTAGTAGTTGACATCGATGGAGTACAGAGTCATGCAGACTTTGAAGTTATTGAAATTGTGGATGATAGTCAACCTTTTCCAGCAATATTGGGAATTGATTGGGCTATGGATAACTTGGCTATCATAAAATTGAAGACAAAGAAGATGATCTTTGAAGGGAAGCATCTTAGGGTCATCGCACCATTGGATCCTAAAGATGGTGACAGATATAGTGAGCCAATTCAGGAGGAATCCCAAGCTCAAGATTTAGACCGACTATACCAGTTGACTGCGAACAAGGAAGACTACATTAATCCTACTGCGGACGGTACGCTTAGCTGGTGATGTGACACTTCTTGTATCTCTGACTCAGATACAATATTGGAGAATTAGAAAAGCCGCATGCATGAAGTATCAGCAAGAAGATGTGTGCAAGTTACGAAATCACTACACTAGATCGGAAAAGAGGTGAGTCCTATTCCCACATATGATGGTTCTGCTAATGTTTACAGTTTCATAAGGGAATATATTGTAGCTATACCAGATGAGCATAGACTATCAGCCTTAGATATAGCATTGCGCGACACACCCACCGGATGGTGGAATGCACATAAGAAAACATTGACCACTTGGGATCAATGCAGAACTAAGATGCAGATCCAGTTCGCCGAAAAGGTTACTTTACCCTTTGAAAAGTATAATGGACAGACAGACCCTAGTCAGCATATTGAAGTCTATTCAAAGGCATGGGTGGGAAGACCACTTACAGAATGGGTACATTTATTTGTACATACATTGGATGCGGGTATCCTAGAGAAATGGTACCTAGACCTAGAGTTGCGCAGCGAACTCACTGATTGGGAGCTACTCACTAAGAACTTCCAGAAGGACTTTAGCTTTGAAGATCAGAACCCATTAATCGATGAGGCATTATAGCTAATCAAGAAGCGCTTATTCCAGGATGACTTTCCTCATCAAAACATGACATTGCAGGAATTTTTTGGGACAAATTGCATTCCTACGCACCTACAGTCAGAATGGAAAGAACATGAAGAGCACTTTATTGAGTGTTACAACTTAGCCGAAGATACCAATGATACAAATGAAGACGATGAGGAGGACCCGCGCAACATAGATATACCAGAGTCAGAAGGTGCGCGCGAGGTAGAAGGACCTCCGTTGGAAATCCCATATATGATTGGACCAGTAAAAACACAAAAAGTGAACATTGGCACAGACAAAGAGCCGAAGTTCGCATCAATAGGAGATTATTGGGACGATCAGACTATTGCAAAGATCGCAGATACCTTACATGAGTATCAAGAACTGTTTCTGACAAAATTTATAGAGATGAAAGGAATTTTGGGAGACCTAGGCATCATGAAAATACCTTTAAAGCCAGGTGCTAAGCTTGTCAAGTAGAGGCCATACAGATTGAATCCGCGCTACAATGAAAAAGTCCGTGAAGAGCTAGATAAGATGCTAGAGGCAGGAATCATTGAACCGGTTGAAGAATCCGAATCAATTAGCCCCATGGTTGTTCAAGAAAAGAAAGCAAAAGGCGAGATCAGGATTTATGTGGATCTTAGAAAATTGAATGATGCTTCCATGCACAACGCATTTCCTACTCCATTCATAGACAAAGTGCTTGATAACGTTGGAGGAAATGAGGCATATTCTTTCACTGATGGTTTCTCTTGTAATACCCCCAATTCGACCCTTAGGATATATGAGCCTTTAATGTAAATCAGTGTACATGTGATGTATGTTTTCCTAGCGTGGAGCTCAAGGCCAAGGCCCCGCTAGTGAAAGCCGAATTTTATTTAAAGGGCAAGTATTTGATATTTGATACCATGTGCTCTTAAGCCATGGAAATTGTAATAGGATGTAAATAAACATCAGGCAATATAAAATGTCCAAAAGCTGGCTACGGAGGCAACGAATGAGAAGGGGCCACGTGTATCCACTAGGGAGTGGTGAGGGGGCTATGGGAGTAAACCATAGGTTGCCATATGTCTTTATGAGAACCCATTTGACCTTTCTAGATGACATTTATTCCTGTTGTAAGAGAGTGGTTGAAGAATTAAGTCAATGACTTTGATGGAGTATGGGCAGCCCTGAAATTCGTATGGGAAGGTATGGGCTCTTTTGACTTGTCCCACAAGTCACTCTACACCTTGGGGGTTGCTCCATCCTTATCCCCATTCCATTGTGGAAGTATGGGACATCTTTTTCCATCCAAAAACGAGCTCCCAGCAATGAGAAAACCAGAAATCGCGACTTGAAGGAAACCCACGTTTTGGGAAGCCAAGAACGCCCAGATTGGGTATTGGACAGAGAAATCCAATGGGGGATCCATTGGTAGGAACCCTGGGGCGAATTTGGGAGCAATAGCTACCCCAAAAGCCATGGGAAAACCCAGTTTTTGCAGCTCAGAAAATGAGTGACGGATTTGGGTTATTTGCTGAACGAAGCTGTGAGAAATCCGATTGTGGATGTGTGAATAGAGGATGGGATTGCTGAGTCTAGTTTGAAGGGTATGTGGCTCTGGGTTTGAGCTTAGTGGACTAGCATCCTCCTCCATCTCCTATTACATGCTTGAGAAACCCAACCGTGTGTTGGCTTAGCATGGCTGCTTGAGTGAAACCCTGACTGTGAGTGAGCCATCTAGTTCCTCCTTAGTGGATACACAGCCCAGCTCGGGGGTGATCTCTCAGCTGAAAGAATACAGGCTGGACAGAGATCTATGGTTGGGTGGAACGTTGCTCTCACGTAGCCAGTCGTTGGACATCATCTTCTCAAGATAAGTGTTCTGTGGATTATAAATTATTCCTTTTTGCATTCTGCAATATGTTAAATTGCCCATGTTTAATGAGATGAATTAATATAGAATCCATGCATGGCATACGAATGAGATTGGGTCTCTGTATGTTGAATCATTCCTTGCTGTGATTGATATGATTGCAATTACTGTCTATTTGAGTGCTTGTTAGCATGTTCATTTCGCTGTGTTTATATTGAAACGAATCTGCATATAGAAGTTTTAAATGTTAGTTATTTATGTGCAAAAATTATTGGGGCTAAATATGCCATAAGCCCGGTATGTTGTTAACGTTTCCTTCCCTATTGTTCTATGGAGAAGGGGACGTTACATCTCTGGTTACCATCAGATCAGGATTGATCCTGCGGATAGGAATAAGATGACATTTGCTACATAATGGGGGTCATTCCAGTACACCGTCATGCCTTTTGGCCTGAAGAACGCACCTACCATATTTTTCAGAGTGGTCGTCGCAGCGTTTAAAGATTTTATGCACAAGTTTCTAGAAGCATACTTTGATGATTGGACTGTGTTTGGTCTATTGAAAAATCATTGCACGAATCTCTGCATGATGCTCGAAAAGTGTCGACAGCATCAAATATCCTTGAATTTGAAGAAGTGTATTTTCTGTGTGCCCTATGGAATTTTACTTGGCCACATTATCTGTAAGCAAGGATTGATGGTAGACCTTGCAAAGATTGTAGTTATTGCAAACTTACCAACACCAAATTCAGTCAATATGTTGCGATCTACCTAAGGCCATACCAGATACTACAGAAAATTCATAAAGGGTTATGCGTAGATAACCGCAACAATGGAAAAGCTGCTAAAGAAGGATGCACCATTCATTTGGAATGCAGAATGCGAACAGGGTTTTGATACATTGGAAGAAAAGATGGTCACCACGCCGATTCTGGTCTTTCCAGACTGGACAAAGCCATTCCATGTCCATGTTGACGCATCATGTATTGCCCTGGGGATCGTGTTAGCTCAGCTAGGAGAGGGAGGTATTGACCACCCTATTGCATTTTCTAGCAGAAAGATTTCAACAGCAGAGAAGAACTATACTACTACTGAGAGGGAAGGCCTTGCGATGGTATATGCCCTACAGAAATTTAGACACTACTTGTTGGGATCGCACTTCCTTATGTTTACTGACCATTATGCACTGAAATACTTGGTCAACAAGCCAATGTTAGGGGGACGCATATGCAGATGGTTATTGCTATTCCAGGAATATGACTTTGATATTATTGTCAAGCCAGGTAGAATGAACTTGGGACCTGATCATCTGTCAAGGATTGAGTCAAGAGAGGAGCCGATGAATATTGAAGACAGTCTGCCTGATGTAAAGTTATTTAGTATACAGGTTTCCGATGATTATTACAAGGATATCATTGATTTCCTAACAACAAGGCTGGTACTGCAGGAACTCTCTATCTAGCAGAAAAAATAGTTAGTGGTGCACACTGAGAACTTCATTATAATTGCAGGTCAGTTATACAAACTTGGGCTGGATGAAGTCCTGTGCAGGTGCGTACTTGACCATGAGAAGTCATTTATTCTAGCGGACACACACATAGGAATCGCAGGAGGTCACTATCTAGGAAAGGCTACCGCACAGAAGGTATTGCGCTCAGGGATATGGTGGCCTACACTCCATAAAGATGCCAAAGAACATTGTAGGCGCTGTGATGTCTGTCAGTGGACAGGAAAACCATCACACCGAGATGAGATGCCGCTAAATCCACAGTTGACATTGTAGCCATTTGAAAAATGGGCAATAGACTTTGTGGGACCTATAAACCCACCAGGAAAAAGAACGGGTTCAAGGTATATTATTACTGCTACTAATTACCTCACCAGATGGGCAGAAGCAAAACCAATTAAGGATTGCAGCACCAGTACTGCTGCACAGTTTATTTTTGAAGAAATACTCACCAAATTTGGCTGTCCGAAGATTTTGATGAGTGACCAAGGTACTCACTTCTTGAACAAGACTATTGAGGCACTTACAGAGGAATTCCACATTCGTCATCAGCGTAGTACTCCGTATCATCCACAGGTGAATGGTACTGTAAAGGCTTTCAATAAAATATTGGAGAATGCACTCACTAAGGTATGCAATGTAAATAGAGACGATTGGGCCCTGCGCATCTCTTCTGTGTTACGGGCATATAGGACCACATGCAAGAAATTGACAGGACATACACTCTTTCGGTTGGTTTATGGGCAGGAGGCTATAATGCCTATGGAATATATTGTCCCTAGTTTAAGAATCCCTGCATTTATAGGGATGGCATATTGCGAAGCTCTAGAAGAAAGATTGCTACACTTACTGGGCTTGGAAGAAGATCGCTTCATCGCAGGCTTCCACCAACAAGCACAGAAGGACCGCAAGAAAGCATGGAATGATCGCCATATAAAGAACAAGTGTTTTCAGGTAGGTGATCTAGTCTTCCTGTATGATAGCAAATTCATGAAATTCCCTGATAAATTTAAGATGCATTGGCTTGGCCCATATACTGTGATACATGTTACTAACACTGGTGCAGTCCAGTTAGCCAATTTAGTTGGTGATACTTTGCCAACCTTGATAAATGGAAGTAGGCTAAAGCTATACCATGATAGCACTGCTTCACAGGACACCGAATAACGAGCAAAGGAAGGAAGTTCTAAGTGTCAAGTATAGTTGAAATTGGACACTAGAAATATAAAGGAGTTTGTACATGTATGATAAAAGGAAGAAGGTATGATAAGAAGAATAATCTATGTACCGCTCAGCACTATTGAAGCTGCACGGAAGGAAAAAAAAAAAGTAGAAGCCGTGCAGTTGGAAAATTTTGGCACTGCAAAGTAGCCACGTAGGGTTGCAAATAGCTTGCTGTGCAACACTCAGAGAAAAATAGCCGTTGCATGGCTTTTCATAAAAATAGCCATTAGATGACCGTTACAGCAACTACTTTAGCATTTAAAGAGAAGATAGTCATTCTGAGCATGCTGACGATGAAAAAGACAGAAGGATCTGCTCAAATTCACCAACAGACACCACATTAAATGCCTATCTAGCCATTGAAGGGCGCAGGAGGGGATCTGTTGTGCCTATAAATAACACTGTTGGGAGACTCGCGGGCGTTACCAAGAACTTATAATTTTCTTGTGATTAACCTCTCCGAGCTAGTAGCCATTTGTATTCTATCTACCTTAGCCGCTATCTCATTCGTGAATGTCTGAAACTTCCTATAGAGAAGAAGAACTGACCATTGAAGAAGCCCTGAGGATCTTTCAACACGGAGGGATTCAACAGTTAATGAAAACTACAGTTAAGAAGGTTGCCATAGAACAAGGTGAAGGATCCCGCAGATCACCAAGAATTAATCTAACAATGTAGGAAAAAGCAAAAGATAAAGGAAAATACGTAACCGAACTTCGAACCAAGGTCATAAAGATGGGCTCCTTGGCACAAAAATCACCAGTCTTTCATAAAGATCCCTTGAAGATGACACCCGAATATATCTCTCCGCGGGCACTGAATGCCCCTGTGTTTAGATTGTCCAAGAATGTGAGATATGACATTCCTCTGTCACCTATCTCAAAGCATGTAAATACTGCTAAGAATCTACTGGGAAAGATCCCAAACTGCAAATGGGAGGACTATGACCTCTTGGGAATGAAGAAGGACGAGCCAGATGTTCCCAAGTACCCATATTTTCAACCAGACCAGTATATGTACTAGAAAAAGGATGCCAAGGGAACTCTTAACCTGGTTGCCGAGAGCTGGCTAACACTTGTCGTTCAGTAGGGGCTACTGAACTTGCTAAGATTGCCACATTTTGACCGTTCTCCAAAACTTAATATGGTGGTTCACACACTCATGGTGCGAATCCACCAAGGTTATCTGTGGTTGGACAGGAACATCGATATTAACATCGATTTGATCCACTACATTACTGGGCTAAGCAAGCGCGATAAGGATCCTAAGCAATTCTTCCGGGGGAAGAGAAAATACAAAGAGGCTATAGAGAAGATGAAGGAAACCCACCCGGTGGTGAAGGGAAAAAGAGGTCTCCCGACAGAAGATATAGAGGACAGAGAAACAAGATTTGTAATGTAGTTGCTCGTAGGCAAGATACTCAAAACAGCTAGGCCAACGGAGGTGCCTGTGGGCGCAATACTCCTTGGTGCTGCAGCAGCTGAAGGCACCAACCTTAATTGGTGTCAGTTTATGTTGAATGAGTTCCTTGAAGAACTCGATGACACACAGGTGAATGGCGGCCAGTTCCATTTCACCTGGCTCATCGTCCTTATTGCTTTTTGTTGATGGAAGGAGCCAAGAGATTATGTGGGCGTCATTATGGACACCAATGATCCTAGAGGGTTTAAGTTCGTCAACCTTTGGGTGAACACAAATGCAGAGCGCCAGCATGCGACAATAGAATTCTTTTACCAGTACTATATTCAGCTGTGCGATGCAATCACGAAGACATCCCGCATTACAAAGCAGGTCACGGTGAAGTATATCCATGTCATCGACTTTCAGGTGGATATGAAATGTATCTTCATATCAACGAAAGCACAAACGAAGAAACCAGAGTGGTTCCCAGGGAACTACATCATGTATGAGCAGGACATTGAGGACCTCGTGAAAGATTGGCCACTAGAGTTCCGCGTAGAGGTTATGGATGTGGAGACAGACTCAGCAAAAGACGAGCCAATCCCGCTCTCATGCCCAATCACTAAAGAAATAGGGAAGTGGAAGGAACCTGAGACTTCGTAGAAGCCAAAGTCGAGGAAGAAGGTGAAGGCCACAAAGATTCAATTGGAGGTAGTCCTCAATGATGATGACTACGAGATGATAGCCAAAATAGTCTCAGAATAGATGAAGGAGCTTATGGTGGTTAAAGAAAAGAAGGACATGGTCATCTAGGATGACCTGTAGAAGACGCGACTCGCAATGCATAGCCTGATGAAGAAAATGGACAATGTCCAGAAAAACCTTACCTTGCCGCGGGAAGCAGGAGCTGAAGGGAGGTTGGTAGGGACCTCGCAGCAGGGAAGCCAACAACTAGCAATAATGTTGCCGTCGAAGACTAAAATTGTCCATGTGGACCCATTGGCTATTGTATTGCCAATGGCTGAACAAGTTGTGTTGGACACAAAGGGATTCAAGAGGGTAGAGCTCGACTTAGCCAAAATCCCCTTACCAGGATTGCACTTCATCCACACGTAGATCATTGAGGAGATGCATGACTGGACGGTGGAGTCAATGAAGTCACAAGTAGAGCTCACCGCAGTAAACAGGCAAATTCAGCTGCATGCAGAAATGCAGCTGCGGAATGAACTAGACCGCCGACAAAATTTGGAGGCCACCATATCCAATGTTGCATAGGATATTGAAGGTATAGAACTCCAGGATGATCCTGCGGAGACAGTTCTGAGGATCGAGGACAGGGTAAGATCTTTGAAGTCGGAGATGCAAGATAAGGAAATTTTTTATAGGCTGATATTACCTCGTTGAAGGCACAAATGAACATACAAGCACCATTAACTCAATAGCAAGTCAAAGAGCAAGTAGTGAGTGCCTCCTCGAAAAGCATTACAAGTGAGATGGCTAAGTGCCAATCTCTCCTGGATAAGGTTTCAAAGGCAATCATGACCCTTGAAGAGGATCAGGGGTTGCTACAGGTCAAGACCGTGGTAGAACAAAAACAGACCATGCTGGACAAGTTGAATGCAGAGGTTAAAGCTCTGCCACCCAGAGAGAGGCTGCTGAGAGACAAGGAGATATCCGGCTTAAAGAAAGAAGTACAGGAATTACGACAAAAATAGACTGAGATGGATAATCAGTCACAGCAACTCCTAGAGAATGCCATGGTGGTATCGCAGCAGATTGAAGACAAGTTAACAGAACTGCGCGATAACCAGGAGCAGGTACAAGACCAAATTGGACAAGAAATAACTCTGACACTGCTTGAGACAGTTAAATAGGTTGAGCAGGATACAAGAGAAGCAGTGGAGTAGTTGTGCGGTACATATGACGAGTTCATAGCCAAACTAGTCCCACTGGTCGCAGAGCAAAGTGAGACAGCTGAAACAATCAGTGGCTCGGGGATGAGCCACATGTAAGTGTTAGGGGCATGTTGGGCCTAGGTTGAGACCAAGTTTTGGAAGCACCTTTTTGAGGCAAGAAGGGAAAGCTGAGCTGAGCGCAGCTCATAAATACAATTTTTCCTAAGTATTGAGGATGCTCCGAAGTTGCACGCAGCATCCAACTTTTGACCAGACTGTGGAGTTGCACTCAGCATCGAAGTTTTGGCCATGATGCAAACACCAGTACTGCGCTGAAGTAGTGCTGCGGAGTTAGGACGCCACGTGGAGGCAGCAAAGCGGTGTGCTGGATAAGTCTCAAGTGCAGGTACCGGTTGGACCGGTAGCAGCCATTTTTGGAAAGATATTCCAGGATTGCCGATTGGCTTACATAAGCAAATCAGGAAGGTGGCCACGCATGGGTTGTTAAGGAAAGTGACGTTTGGCATGCCTAGAAGGTAAAATCGTTAGAGAGAAATGGTTCAGCAGAAGCATCCTGTAGGCACGCATGCGATAGGAAGGCTGATAGCGATAGGATGAGGACATGGATATCCACCAGGATCAAGCAGACACTACCAGGAGTCAGCAAGCTGGTTTGGAAAACCGGTGCAGTTTTGGTAACCCTTAGGGTTTTGGGTTTTAGGTCATCGACATTGTACAGAAATGACCTTCAGGCATGATCTAATTAAGAAGACAATTTTGTATGGGATGGGGTTGCTCTATTTTTGGGGGCTAGATGCTAGTTGTTAGAGTAATTATGAGATAACCTTTTGTATTGAGAAATCTCTTTGAGCTAAGACTATTGTAAAGGCTCTGCAGCTGTGTGCGCAGATACCTAGCCAAGAGAAAGGAGAGTCTGCAGCTGAGTGCGCAGACTAAGAACGGTTTCCCCATCCCTTTTGAAAGAAATATATTACCAATTGTTCTTGTGGACGTAGCTTTCCATCAGGGGAAGTGAACCACGTTAAATCTTGTGTTATGCGATGTTGTTTATGAATGAATGACTCTTTATTTTCTATAGAATGAATGCTTGAATGTTTCCTTATATGTTGTAATAGGAGAACTTTGATTTGCATTTACCAATAGAAGAAGTTTGGGAATGATATGCTAGGTTCCACAGGAATAGATGAATGGTGAACATTTTAATTATATGTTAAGATCGTGAATCAGTCATCTAAGTTTAAATACTTTCTTAAACACAGTGAAGGAACGCAGCATAGTTAGTCGCATCTATCATTTCAGTTCATGTTGTACTATTCTAAGTTCTTGAATGAATGCTAGAAAGATAACCAGCGAGTGCCTGAATGAATGGACGAATGGTATTCATTTCATTCCCTTAGCATTTTCAATATCTTCCAAGTAAATAATCAGCGTAGTTGACTCACAGTTCCAGTAGAAGACTCGCAGCAATAAGAAGTCTTTAAGTGAGGCCCACAGTGTTTCCTTCACCGCGTAATACTACTCGCAGCATAGATCCTGCTGTGTACTGCATCGCTTTGCCCTGTAGCACACTCCTTCTGTCCTGCGTTGTGGAACTTGTTCATATAAACAACTCATCATTTATTGTGGACCTCAACCTGTTCACAGGTTGTTGCCGAAAGGGCCTGTGCGAAGGGGTTTTGTTGGTCAAAAGAGAGAACCGCAAAGAACCTGTGTCTAATTGGAAACCTCTAGGTTAGTTTAAGCCAACAATCCTCATAATTGGAACCCCGTGGGTTAAACCTTGTAGATTCCGCTCTATGTCTTGAACCCCTCTCGCTTCCTCTTCCTCTTCCTCCTCCTCCGAAACAACTCAGTGCTCGATACTACCTCGGCGCAACGGCGAATAGCCTGCAGGTCTCCTTGGTCCATGATCTGTGACATGCACATATACATATATTAAGTCTTTTCACACCTCCCAAAAAATAAAAAGCATATATATTCAAAAAATTAAAAACACATTAATGAAGGTCATACCTGAGTCATCCCAATCCTCATCCTCAGGCAGTACCAAGTCTATATCCCC